>VXBX01004221.1:818521-882593 GCA_013400415.1 Scytalopus superciliaris | reverse complement strand
GGCGGGCGCCCGGCGAGCATCGCCTCCCGCCGCGGGCGCCGGCAGGGCAGCGGCGCGCCCGGCCCCGCCGCACCATGCCGCTGGGGCACATCATGCGGCTGGACCTGGAGAGGATCGCCCTGGAGTACGTCGTGCCCTGCCTGCACGACATCGGCTTCTGCTACCTGGACAACTTCCTGGGGGAGGTGGTGGGGGACTGCGTGCTGGAGCGGGTGAAGCGGATGCACCGCGACGGGGAGCTGGCCGACGGGCAGCTGGCCGGCCCCAGCCGCGGTGTGGCCAAGCGGCACCTCCGCGGCGACCAGATCAAGTGGATCGGGGGCACGGAGGAGGGCTGCGAGGCCATCAACTTTCTCCTCACGCTGATAGACCGGCTGGTGATGTACTGCGGGAGCCGGCTCGGCAAGTACTACGTGAAGGAGCGATCCAAGGTGAGGGTCCGCGGGGTGCCGTCCCTCCCTGTCCCAGCTGGCCCGACCCGCCTCGCAGCTGCTGGTGGGACCTGCGGGAAACTTTCCCCGGGCAGCCGCCCGTGTGGCTCGGGCTGTCCCGCAGCACCGCCCCGGCTGGCAGAGGCGCCGTGCTCGCCAGCCCTTGCCGGGGGGCGGCGGGGTGCGGGGATCCCGCCGAGAGCGGGGCCCCCCCTGCGGGTCCCTCGCCCCGCCGGTGCCCGTGGCGCTCCGGGCGGCTCACCGCGCTCCCTTTGCTGCGTGTCCGCCGGGCTCTTCGGCGTGTCGCTTGCCTGTTCCCCTGTGTGCCACCGGCGGTCCCTTCGCAGCCGTCCCGGGGCTGCAGGCGGCTCCCCGCCTCTCGGCTGCACCCCGCCGCTGGCTGCTGCTCGCCCCGGCTGCGGAGACGGTGGACCAGCGCGGGGTGTACCCCATCAGAAACTTCTAGCCTTGACTGCCTTTCGGGGGAAAGGAAGCTCTTGGCCCCCACCCTGCGAACTACCCGGCTCGGATCCGATTATTTGGTTGTTCGCGCCCATGTGGTAGTACTATACAAAGAGATCAAACTCTTGCCAGCATCTTGTAGCTGAAGAGATTATAGTTATTGCATTGAGTATGCAGCACAAAATAAGGGATGCTCAGTTTGAGCACCGCAAACTTTTGACTTAAGAGTTGTTTTTTCTAGGCTTTCTTGCTCAGAAATGGAGAGGACACTTGTGTTGTTGTAGGACACTTGTATTACGGATTTCTTTCCCAGTGAAGTTTATTTGCACTTGCAGTGTCATTAGTCTGAGATAACTTGTCCTTTCTTTCCTTGGCTTTTTTGCTGTGGCAAAGTGGACAGGCTTGGAACTAACTTTACTTAATTGTCCCGAATGCTGAAAACATCCCCATTTCTTTATTTCTGACTTGAATTCTGTAATACGTAGTACATTTTCAAAATGTTCACTGCCTTTAGAGCTATGCCAGAAACAAAAACAGTGAGAGTTTTAAAAAAGGACAACAGTGAGAAGTTAGGCATTTCTTTTGGTCCCTACTTGGACTGGACTAAGGGGATATGCAAGTGGGACTGAGATTTACTTTTCCCCCGAGAAAAATGAAGAAAACAGAATGATGATGTTTACAGTTGATCGGGATCACACCGAACCCTGTCCATGCAACCCCCCACATTTCCACACAGCGGTGGGAACAGTAAAAGGTTGAAACATTGCTGCTCCCATGCTTAGTTCCACTGAATTACTGATCATCAATTCAGTTAATGCTTGGGTAGATACAGTTTAAAAGGTGGGTAGATTGGATTTCACTTATTCCTGTTGAGAGCTTGGTATTAGGAGGTATAAATAACCATTCTGCTTTGGCATACCTTTAAGGTCATCCTTGTCCGTTCTCTGGGTGACTCCTGTTTATCTGTTTATTGCTGAAAGTGCATTACTGGCTAATGGGGTGTGTGCGGCCAGAGGTGGGTGTTGAGGTGGTGAGAAAGTAGGGGCTTACTTTAAAGTTGGACTGGAGTGAAAGGACGTTGTCCAGCCTTTTCACAAGGTATTTGGAAAAAGAGTCAACGGGATGAGTGAAGACTGGTGGCTCTGCCTAGAGAGAAGGGTCTTTTGGGGAGTGACTTTGGGTTGTAGAGATGGCTTTAAAACTGAGTTGTGTTGTTCTTGAAGTAATTTTTGTACAAATGGTAATAACAGAAAGGACAGAACTTATTTTATAAACAGACACCATGCTCCTTGCTATAAAGAGAGACTTTTGATGCTTGTGCTTTAATGTGAAAGGTGTCAGACTGTGAACAGCACATGGAAGTGCTACACAACAGTCCAGGACTGAAAGGGATTCAGTATTGTGTATAAAATTAAATGCAGAGAAACTTTTATCAGACATTAATAGTAACCAATCCCCTTGTTATAATAATAAGCACCATGGATATATAAGGCCCTGGAAAAGCAGCTGCCATCTGTAACTGAGATGTGGGACGCCTTCAGCAGGAAGATTATTCTTGTGACTAACCAATTGACAACTATAGTGCATGCAGGTTCCCACATCACCTATAAATATTTTTCTTCTACCATGAAACCTTCCTGTTTTGCTTATCATCTAAAGTCTTATGAATGCATATACACAAATTCCAAATTTAAATTCAGTGTACTTTTTATTTTTCCTGATAGATTATACACATAAATGGATGCCCATAAAACTTGCACAGAACTTCTTTCCTGGACATGTGCTATTGTAATTTATTGTTTTTGGATATAATATTAGGCAGAGCTAAGAGTCCAGAACAATTTGTGTAAAATATAAGTCTTGGGCTACATGGTAACTCCTCTTGTCATGAAAATGTATCCATCTCATATAAGCCCATCATTATTTAAACGTTTGTACTTTTAAATAAATAGTATGACTTCAGTCTTCAGTTTGAGTGTTGGAAGAAGGGCAGAGGTTTGCCTAGTAAGTGAACTTATGTCAGATTACTATCAGCTTCATGTGAGGTGCTCCATATTTTTTTAACTACACAAAAGAAGACAAGAAGAACTTTTGTTTAATAAAAGAAACTTTCCTAGTAGTACATGAGAGAAATGAGTCAGTTAGGATTTTGTTGTTTCCAAATGAATTTCAAGAGCATTTCAAGAAAGTTAAGACTACATCAAAGAGAACGGACAGAAGTAAAATTTTGCAAGGGTATTGGATACTCTTTGAGCTGTTGGTTGACATTTGAGGGTTGATAATGAAATGTAATCTCCCATCTTTGCAGACTAATGCCAAAAATTTATCTTTGCAGTAAGTCATACTTTAAAATATTAGCTGGTTGGATGATCAAAACATGGTTAAATGATCAAAATAACCAGATAACAAAAGGACTTTTCTATTGACAGACCCAGTGCACTGCTTGCTGGCTTTTGCATTCTCCTCAAATAGAACCTGAGTTTTCTAGTAAGATAATACAATGGTTCCTCTTTTCTACTAGGTAAATGGCTAAGAATATCACGGAGATGTTCTTGACCCAGGTTTAGTCCTCTCAGAGTGAGAAGAGTCATGTCCTTATTTGGAGGGATGCTCTGGCCTGGGGACAGAGGTCACTCTGGTTTTGAGGACCTGTTTGTACTCTGTTGGAGCTTTTCTTGGTGGAGAAAAGCTGGTGGGTAGTTGGGGCCAGGAAGCAAAGCTGCAGCTTGGTCCATGAGGCCAGTCACCTGGAGTGCTTCTCATGGTCAGGTGGTGCTCCAGGGAACACGTGTGAAAAGGGGATATGCTGCAGCTTCTGATTCCCCAGGTCCCAGAGTCCCTTTTTGGGGTTAACTGGCATTTGCAGTGGCTTGAGGGGGTGTCCTATAGGAAAAAAAGTCCCTGTATTATATGTAAGTAAAAGCAGTAACTTTTTTTTAAAGACAGGAAAATATTCCAGAGGAGAAGCCTTTTAAATTTCTCCTTCAAGACCTGAGAAATGTTTTGGTGGTGGGTGGATATTTTGGTTTGTGGTGTTGTTTTGTTTGTTTTGGTTGGTGTGTGTTTTTTTTTTTTTTTTGTTTTGTTTTTTTGTTTTTTTGTTTTTTTGTTTTAATAGGAGCTGCTGGGGGGCCGTGGAAGTCCCTGCTGTGAGGAAGCAGGGGACTGAGGATTGCAGGAACCAGGTTGGCTGGCTGGTGTGTGGAAACCTAAAAGCTGTTTTTGCAGTGTGATGGCTGGGTAGCTCATCTGCTGCTAAGAGGCTCTGGTTATTCCTTCTTTCTTATTTTGCCTCTGCTGGAGAAGGGCAGCTCTCCCTGTGGTTGGGCAGGGTCCCACAGCAGTGTCTGCTGCCCTGGGCCACCTTGTCTGAGTCAGCGCTTGACGTGCTGCCAATGAGCTACCTTGGTCTTCACAAGGCACGGGGTGGAAGGTACTTTGAACTGGTGTGGCTGCACTTTGTGTGGACTCTGCACCTCATCCTGACAGCAGCATTTTCTGCTCTGAGTCACAGGTACCCTCTTGGGTACCATCAAGGGCTGAAATCCATGTCAGGGCTGCCACTGGAGACCTTGAGCTCATCTTGCACTTACTGGGCACCACTGAGTTGTCCTGCTGGTTAGAGAATAAGACAAGAATTCATAGTCTTAAGATCTGATCTGTTGTTAAAGAAAGTCCATGACTGATGTTTTCAGCTCACAATACAACTGCTCACATTCAGTGTCAAGTATATGGCCTGAAATTAAAAAAAAAAAAAAAAGTGTTTTCAATACAAGATTAGTTAATTGAGAAGTCCCTGTGGGATTTAAACTTTCTCAAAAAATTGCTTTCTCCACTTGTAGCCATGAATCCACCCTGCTCACTGCACCCCTGCTGGACCCTCTCTAATGGTCACAGGAGAAGCAGGAATTAAATGGTGGCACTTCATGGCTAGCATGGTTTGCTGAAAACCAGAGTGGGTTCTTCTGCCTGTCACATGATGGGGTGTTCTTAGGGCAGTTTTGAAACATGGTTTGTCTAGCAGGTTGTTACCAAGATTTCTGTTCCAGGGGATTGAAGAAATAGATGAGTTGTCACAGGAGTGGTTTTACAAAGTCCCTCAGAACTCAGGTAATTAGGTAAGGTATTTTTGCATTTATGTATGAAGAAAGAAAAGGTCTGTTCTATAGAATTCAAATTCTATCCTTTGCAATTAAACCACACTGCAACACTAACTTTTCTGACTTGAGGTGCAGATTTGAAGAGCAGGATAACAGAAAACTATTCTTGTAGTAGGCTGAAGAGCAATACTGCCTACAGAAATACACAGGTTTATTATATGTTACAAAGTATTTCTGATACTTAGCAGCATGCCTTGCAATTAGTTTACAATGGGAGGTCTGATGAATACCACCATCCAGAAGAAATATGCATAATTTTTTTATTCTAATCAAATGCACATGTTCTGGTATAATGGATAAGTTCAAATCTGTTCTTCTGGCCAGCTGCCGGCAGAGTCCAGAGACACTGGAACTGTAAATACAACAGACAAGTCATTTTATGATAGCAGACTGAAGAATTCAGCATTGGCACAGATCCTAGAGTGGTTGCTTTGGCTCTGTTTCAAAGCTGATGTTTATATCTGTGTTTGTCAAGCAAGATTAGTTAGCCTGGTTAATTATACACAGGAATGTATAATTTTTACTTGACAATCAGATGAGTATAAACTTGGGCATATTAGCACTTGTTTTTGTTCTTCATCAAATTATTCTCAATGACTTTTGAAACTTTCAAAAGAACTACTTCTCTGAAAGAGGTACTCGGAGAGTCTTTCAGATTTGTTTTTCACTCAGCAGGGACACGGTATTAGAGAAATGGGTCAATATTTTACAGACAGTGATGCATATATCTGTAAGTGGGTTCAGAAATGTGGGGGAGCCTCTATGGAATAGTATTTGAGTTAATACTTGAGTGTTGAAGTTACAGCCAGCTAGCATTTGGTACCTGTTATGTATCATCACTCTTGAAAACCTGACTCTAGTGCACTAGTGCACTACTTCTTGGTAGGCAGTGGCAAAAACATGTTGCCTTCAGTTTGCATTACATCAGAGCCTTAGGCAGCCAGGTGGCTTCTCTTGGTCCTCCTTTCCCACTCTTGCAGAGGAGCAGTCTGTCTACCCAGTGACCTTTGTCACAATGTGATAGGAGCTTGCCCATGTGCTTAAAAGTTGTAGTCCCAGAGGAAGGCAGAAGGTGGTTAATTCTGTAAGAGAAAGGAAATAAGTCAGCACTCTCAGGCAATGTAAAGATCAGACTGGTCTGTTTATTCTGAGCTTGTGGCATCAAGGCAGGTTACTTAAATTTTGTTTGTCTGTAGTTTTGCAGTCCAGCAGTTCTTACCAGAGTCTTACTAGACTCTGGAGTTACATATTGATGGCTAAGCAGAGAAGTTTTCCATAATCTCTCCCATACTGGTAGTGCATTTTTCACATTAACTATTTATTCATTCATTCCTGTGCCTGCTCTGGTACCAGTCCTTGCTAGCCATCACTATGTGAACTCTTAATGCCAGGGAGTTGCAGTAGCCATATTGGTGTGCCTGCCAGTATCTTGATTACTTGCAAACCCTAGGAAAGTATGTGCCTCTCAGTTTACTTCTGTATAAGGGCTCACTGCTCATTAAATGCCAGTAATAGAGGTGGCATTAAGGCTTCTGTGTACAGGGAGTGTTTGTCCTTTGGACTGGAGGGGGAGTTTGCAGCATTGCAAGGTGCATTATCCTGGGGAGAGCCACTGGGGAAATGGCAAGATTCAGAGTTCAGTGCCCGTTCCCGCTGAGCTTGCGTTTTGGGAGGAGAGTCGGTCACAGAATCACTTAGGTTGGAAAGGACCTCTGAGATCATCGAGTCCAACCTATGACCAAACACCACCACATCCCCTAGACCATGGCACTGAATGCCATGTTCAATCTTTCCTTAAGCACCTTCAGGGATGGTGACATCACCACTTCCCTGGGCAGCCTGTTCCAATATCTAATCACCCTTTCTGTGAAGAATTTCTTCCTAGTGTTCAAGAATTTCTTCCTAGTGGTCCTTGCTATTAATATTTGTATGCCTTTCCCCAAGGTAATTATTAATGAATAATTCAGTCCATTACATACAGCTCATTTCTAATAACAGTATATGTTAAAATGGAGATTGATGCTCATTACACTGATGCAGGGCAGGATGTACACAGTAAAAGTGGCTTGTTTCTTTGCATTAAGGATTCCAGCTGTGTTAATCCCAGTGTCTTTATTTGATTTCACAGTAAACTCTTCTTTGACTTCCAAATTTATCTGGATGGTGGCTCAATGTGGCTCAGTATAACCTTACGCTGAATATTGCTTCCTGATAAATTTGCTTGATTTATTACGTGGAAGTATCTTCTTCCTCTTCTGTGTTGCATAGATTATTTTTTAATTTTTTTTCCCTGCAGTGGTGGGGTTGTTCAACACTGTCTTGACTCCCTCAGTAAGTCCTTTACATATGTGTGTGAAAGGGGGTGAGATAGAGGGAGAAGATAAACCACAATGATCCAAGCATGAATGTATTTTTAATTAGATGATTTTTTTTAATGGTTGTTGAACAGGCTTGACACACTTGGAATAAATCAATACTTTTATCAAATTTTTCAAGATGACTCTTACAAAGTCAAAGAACTTTTCAAATTATTTTTATTTTGAGATGTTGACTTTTTTAAAGTTTTTTTTTACTGCTCCTCTTGCAATTGGATTGCTGTTTCCTAACGTGTAATGGGTTAAAGGCAGGTGGTCCTTTGGCATCAGCAGGCCACATAGCACTCATCCATCTTGCACTGAATGGCTTGAGAGAATGAGGAGATCAGAAAGGGAAGCCTAGGAGAAAGTGTTGCTGGTTTCAGATTTATGGAGAAGGGGTTGGATTTATCATGACTGTAATCCTTTTGTGACAAAGCTGAAGACTGAAATGACATTGTTAGAAAGCTGCCAGCAACACAAGCCTCCCTAGGCTTCTGTGCAAAGGTTTTATTGGATTAGTCGATGAGCTCTTGGGAAAAGGTGTTTTGGAAACTGCTTATGGTACCTGTGCCTAGGGCAGATGATGGCTGCTGTGGTGGGCTCCAAGGTGAATAACTGATGCAGTGCTACAGAACGTGACAGAGCTTGACAAAAGATTTTGACTGATGCATAGCACTACATAGCAGTTTAGTTTAGACCTTTTATTGCTTTGAAAAGGGCTGGCAGGGAGTTGGTCAGAAAAGCAAGATCATCTCTGTTCAGGCAGTGAGGTGGAGTAAGACCATGAAGCAGGCTCACGCCAAGTAAATCATCTATCTTCTACTGTTTAAACTGTTCACAGGCATGTCATCCCGTCAACACACCACTCATGATCGTTTCTGTGAGTGATTTGATTCTCTAGGTGTAAGCCCTGTTTCCCCTCCATCACTCAAACACATGCATCTACTGTCTGTTAGTGACAGAAAGGAATTTTTTCCTCTGCAGTCATTTTTCTCTTGACATTGTGCTTTGATAAGATCAGTAAATGAAGAAACTTAGTGCCAATATGCAAAGCACTTAGTAGGAAGCTGTTGATTAAGCAAGCTACTTGTTGCTTTGATTTTTTGCAAATAAAGTAATGCAAGAGCTCTTTGCTGACCATAATGGTTCCATGGAGGCTTACTAAATGTTCATGCCACCAGCCATCCAGCTAAAAATTAATAGTGTAAATTACAGGAGTACATCATAGCACACTGTCTGCACTGACTGGGAACAGCACAGTTTGTCCAAAGCTTTGTCAGTTGGAAATGGCAGGGTAGCCTCGTCTTCTGCCAAACATCAGGGAATTGCATCCTACTTTGTAGCAAAAAGGATGATAACCATTTTGAGTCTTGTATCTTATCAAGTTCATATGAAGTCTTTGGTCACAATGATCTGTTTTCTGTGCTTTCTTTCTGGACCTGAAAATCCAAACATGTTTGCATTTTTCTTTTCCATAAGTCATAATAATAATTAATCATTGCTTGTGTCTTCTTGCACTGTAATTTTGTATACAAATTGGTAAGGCAAGTGTTCTTAAAGTTTTGGCCCCAGTTTAGCAATTCACTTAATTGCTTTTATTTAAAGGCTCTTTTAGATCAATGGGACCTGAAGCACATCCTGTGGTGCTTGGCTTAAACTATGCTACAATATGTTTAGAAAGCTTCAGGAAAACTTGCAGTAATTTCTTGTGCCATACCTGGTCTTGGTATAATTTTTAAATTTTTTTTCTTACATTGGAAATGCAGGCCATCTTCTATATGGTCTCTTGCGAGGAAGCAAGGAGCCTTGCTTGATGGAATAGATAACAGGTGTGATTTTTATGATCTTTGCAACTTACTGTCTTGAGGCAAACCTTGTTAACAGTAGCAGTTATTCCAATAATGCATACAAAGAGATAGGCAGTGCATGGTGGAGAATGCCACCCTGAATGGGGAAAGCCTGGGATGCAAGGATCCCGGTTAGATAGAGCATGTTGTTACTAACACCGAAGTTGTGGGTTTGATCCCTCTATGGTCCATTCTCTTAAGAGCTGGAGTTGATGATCCTTGTGGGTTCCTTTCCAACTCAGAATGTGATCCTGACTGATTCTGAGTGACAGTGGGCTTTGTGATGGCTGATGCTGGTGTGGAGCCTTCTGACTTTCCTGAGACTCCAGGGAATGAAGAAAGCATCTTGCACAGCCCCTCACTGCACCATGTGGGTGGAAAGAATACTGCAGAACCAGGGCAATTTGAGAGAGAACTAAAAAAGAAGTGTGGGGATGAGGGAAGCGTCAATTAGTCCTCAACTTATCTGTTCTTTGGTTGTTAAACACTCTCTTAGGGTGCTGTGCTGGCTGCTGAAGACTGTGTAACTGCACCTTCCTCTTCTGATTTCCCACAGGAAATCTGGTAAAAGTGGTCTGAGAAGTGGAAAAAGGAGAAGCTTCACTGTAAATGCTGTAACATGTCCTGTTGTTAAGACAAGCCATGTCATATAACTAGATGTGCACAAACAGAACAGAGTCCCCAGGGTTGTATCAGTAACTCCTTTACAATATTCACCAGTGTTTCCACCTCCCTTAACTAATTTGTCATTTGCTGTCTGGAGCACATGCATGGTATTTTTGAAGCAGGCCAATAAGAAGGGTCACTGCCTGGTTAACTGTTTATAGACTTCCTCTTCATGGAGGAGCAATGAGAGGATTTGTGAATGCTGGTCCTCATTGCCAATTTTGTTGTAATTCAGCGTTTCATGGTGGTTAAACACTGGTGTCAATGTTGTGCATTTTACCATTGTATTTCTGAGTGCATAACTTGATGTTTAACTGGTGACCTAAAGGATCAATAGCAGGCTCACACTTGCACTGATAATTTTTTGGCAAGGTTAAAAATATAGTTGACTTGCTGTTTGTTTGTTTCTTTACACTTGGATGTCTACAATTGAAACAAAACCGGTTTTATTTCTTTGTTAGTTTCCTTTGTCTCTTGCTGGCACTTGACTAAAAGTTTCACTGCTTTCCATCTATAGACAATAGTGCTGCTAGTTATGAGCTAAATTAATACAGTGTTTTGGCTGCAGTTAGGAAAGGCATTGGCTGTGCCAAGGGTGACCATAGCTATGGACAGACATGGTTCCTACTTCACACCCACACCTAAATGGGCATGTGCAACCCTATACCTTTGCCTTCCTCCCATGTATTTGTCCTGCCTTTCCCCTTCTGTGTTTCCCATAACAGAGATGCACTTGTAGCCCACACTCTTAGTAAAGCCAGCTGCAGGATCCCCACCAAAGGATTTCCTACCCTGACTCTCACCAGAGCCTATCATGCCTGCGCAGTCACCATCCCAGGGAAGAGACAAGGATGAGGTCTGCTTCTTCCTCTGGCTGCCCAACGAGCTGGCATCCTGTGAGAACAGTCCCCATCTAACCTCCAACTTGGTTCAGCCCTGGCTGCCCCTGTGGTGGCTCTGAGGACATGCTGCTCTTGTCACACTGGCAGCCAGAGAGGAAAGATTATGGAGAGGAAGAGGAAGAAGGAGGGAAATGAGACAGAAAGACCACTCCAGCCTTTCTGCATCCTCAGGAAACATCCTGAACTCACACTAGAGAGACTACCTCCTTTGCTCAACAGTTGCTGTGCTTCCTGTAAAAACTACCTTAATTGCCAAAGAACATTATTGCTTTAAGACTCAGTCCTGAGCTGTCTCTTGAGAAACCTCCAAAGGACTGCTGCTTTAGTGAGTTGTGGTGGGAATGACTGGGTAATGTTCCAGAGGGGGCCACAGCAAAGCAGAGGAGCAGGCATGAGCAGGCTGGAACCTGTCAAGCATGGCTGTATCCCTGTGCAAGTCATGCCTGTCAGGCATGACTGTGTCCCTGGGCAGGGCCACTGCCTCAGCAGGAGGGTCAAAGCCCGTGTCAGTGGCCACAACGCAGCCAGCCTTTAGGGTTGGTTTCTTCTGTCAGGTGGTGGCAGCATAAATCCATGGGAGAGACGTGACCAGTGGAAAAAGAGAAGTGGGAATTCTGCAGCTCATATTCAAATCCAGAATCTGATATCCTGCAGCTGGGTTAAGGACCAGACTTACTTTACTGTAAGAGTTGAGAGCTTTTGTGAATATTTTTAAGATGTGCAAATGTAAGGCTGGAGCTCAGTTTGTTGTCTGTGCACGCATGTCTGTCTGTGCCAGCTTGCCTTGTTCAGAGTTGTTGAGTTTGTTTACACATACCTTACTGGTGCCATTGCAAACTGTATAGATGGTGAAGAGGGGGAGGCACTACAACGCTTAGAAAGATTTATTTGGGTTTTTTACTGATATATTTTACCACCTAGCCTTAGAACAGGAGTATAGTTATATTATTACAAAATTGCCTTGAATCTGAATGTCTTGTTTCCCCTTGCTACATGGAAAGATGGTGTGTCACTCCATATACATGCATCCCCTTTAACTAAGAGATTGCACTCTTGTAATGTGCACAGGTACTCAGAACAGTACAACTTTATGTGCAGGCAGAAACTTAGAGGTAAAGACCACATGGGCTGTTGCAGCATAGCAGAAAGTATTTATGATGGCAACTTGTTACAGGTAACTTTAAGAAGTTTTACCCATAAATATTTGTTCACACAAAATCCTATGCAGGAATAAATGTACTGCTAGCTAGGCAAGATCCTCTGTAAAGGTGTGGGTGGGCAAAAGATGTTTGGGGGTGAGACTCCTTCCTTTCAAAATGAACATAGAATGTGACTGGTCTCATCAAATAAGCCTTGATTTGGTGCTAGTGCTGCAATAGCAAACCGTTGATCTCTCTGTTTATTTAGTGCAGTAATGTCTTAGCAGGCTCAGAAGCCCAGACGGTTCTGACAGTTTTGGGAGGACCCTTGAGGAATATTTGGGGTACCTGCCAAGTGTGATGATGCTTGTCTGAGCCCTGCATTCCTCTCTGACAGTGGAGAGAGACTTTCACTGAGCCAAAGGGGACAAAGAAAAACATCTCCCCGGTGTGATGCTGCTTCTGCCGTGGGAGCGTGTGAGGTCACGAGAGGTGTCCTGGGTGGTGTCCCCAAGGAAGGACTGTGCTGTGCAGCGGGGGCCTCCCGTCCCCTTGGCACATCTGCTTCAGGGTGGTGGCTCATCCCCTCCGCCTGCCAGGGTGACCAGGGCTGCCCCCGGTGAACTCAGGGAACGTGTCTGAAGTGCTGCATACCATATGTGAGCTGTTAAAAGCCTTTTGGGAAGCGTTGCTCACTTGCCCTGGGCCCATAGGCTAAAAATAAATGGGTAATAGTGAAAAAAGGATGTTGGCCAGTTTGGGCAACTCCAAAACCAGCAAAACACAGTTTGCCTGTGTTGTGACTGTCCTTTGTGAGCTTTATTAGCACAACCAGAAGAGCATCAAAATGTGTAGATTTCTTTAAATGTTGAGGGAGGGGGGAAAAAAAAGGTGGTGTAATCTTCTGGGTGATTAGTAGCAGAACTGAGAAGGTCTTAAGTGGTGACGAAGAATAAAAGGCTGGAGTATTTCAGGAACTATGAAATTACCTTTTTACCACACAGATGAGGATGTTCCTCAGAGGATGTCTGTGCTGGTTACCATGCCTTTATTCCCTGCTGCGAACCTGAACATACAAGGAGGGTCCTTACAGGTTTCCTTAATGAGCCTGCGCTTACTTAGGAATTTGCCTTTCTGCGGGGATGGCGCTTGTCACGGTGTCCTCCCAGGGCTCATTACAGGGCTTGCTTTCGCCATCCGCATCAATTGCTTGAGATGCTTTCTCATTAGTGCAACTTGGCCAGGTTTGGTTCTTGGGGGAGAGGAGGGGACTGAAAGAGTTTTCTGGGTGATGAAAGAGGGCTTCAAGAGCAGACAAAAATAATCCTAAAATTTAATTAAACAGTTTGTTGTTTCCCCCCCGGAGTGTGTGAGATTCGCGTGCGTGGCTGTGTGTGCGGTGCGGGCTCCGCGGCGCAGCTCGGCTTTGATCGCCCAGCGCCTCACGCGCCGCACGTAGCGCTGTCCTTAAGCCATCGCCGCGCTGGCCCCCGGCCAGGGCTCCGGCACAGCCCCTGGGGACAGATCCACCACTGCGCATGTTTACAGCTGCTAATTGGAGGCTTAATCTGAATATCCTTGGCTGAAGTAATTCGCTGGCAATAGCCTTTTAAATTTCAGGTCCTGCCGCGATGGTATGCCTGCTTTGCACAGCACGCTGATCGCTTCTCACGAGGTGGTGTCGCCGTGTGCGTGCGAGGCACAACGACCCAGTAATCAAAACGTAATTTTAGGTCAGAGGAGGATATAAAATAAAAATATTACCTGATTTTGCCTTTGCATAAGATGAGGGAAGCACTGGAGAAGTGTTACCTGGCATGCATGCAGACACGTGTAGATTAATTAAGCATACAAGAAAGGAGGTTAATTATTTTAATTATTATAACAGACAAAGATGCACACTGCAAGGACAGTTGGGATCCTATGGCAATTTCAGATTTGTTTCCTTAACTTCCAGTGTTCTGTTTTCTCCTGCTGTGCCCAGAGGCTGAATGCAGAGAATTTGGGTGGTGGTCTCAAAGCAGTGTTATTTTTCTTGGCTTTTTTAAAAAAAGCAAGCAGTGTAGTCAGTATACAGAAGAACGCCTGCGACTCTTTTGCCCAGGAAATCACAAGTCTGATTTCTGTCCTTAGGAGCCCAAAGAACTTTTCCCATGGTTATGTCCTTTCACAGTTTCCTGAATTTCTCCTTGACTTTGGGATCCCACAGGATTTTGGGGAGTATCCTGCAATCTGCATAGCTCAACAGAACTCACCACTGTCTCCAAAGTTTAGTTCACAAATGCTCCCTATTCTTTAGACAGTTGCAGATGGCCACCAGTGACGTGGGACATAGCTATTCTATGCCTTCTCATTTCACAGTGGCACTGCTCTGGCAGTCAGTTTGAACCTGAAGGGCATCCAGATTTATCCCTAAGTGTGTGTTTTGCTAAGAAAGGAAATTACAAAGATTGTCACAGGCTGAAGCAGTCCTCCACATTAATAGGACTATTCAGGCCATGGAAAACTAAATTGTGTTGCCAGTTATCAGGAAAGCTTCTTAAGCCCCGTCACAGATTCATTTAACAGGGAGCTCATTTTTAAAGCAGCATCAGTCTGTGATCTGGCTTCCTAACAGACACATTCCATAAGATTTGAAGGCTTATTAGGGCTTTCTTGAGCTACCACTAGATAACATGCCAGTCATCAACAGCCATGTGGCATGAAGATAATCCATGAACAGAGCGTTCATGGGTAGTTCTTTTTTTCTACCCTTTGTTCTTAGAAGAAATTTAACAAGCAGGAACAGTTTTCTATCTTATGGTAATTAGAATATTATCAGACTTTTGGTTGGTAAGCAAAAATGAACCAAAAATAAACAATAATCAAGCTACAATGGTGCTTGCAAAAGACTAAATAAAATAAAAAAGGAGAGATGAGGTTTCAGTTCTTGGAGGATCTGAATCTGATGATCAAGGTTGCATGTAAGCAGGGAGAAACAAGTATCAGACCTCCTGGCTAAAATGCTATCCAATCCAAACAGGTTTTTTGTACAGTTACAAGTACTTGCCCAGCCAGAAGGTATTAAAAACCCAACCAACCAATCAAAAAAAACCCTGATGAGCATCATGAGAACAGCATTGTGCTCCTGAGATGAGAAATTGTGAGAACTGATGTATTTTCACTTGTGTTATTGCATCTCTGGCCATAGAGATGTTTTCTCCTTTACTCAAAAATGTTAAGGTTTGCTGACCTAATACAAGAGCAAGGAGCAAAAATAACTGTGATTGTGTCAATCTTGTCTAAGATGTAGTGCTCCAGAGATGAGTCACCTACTGGTAGAGGGTCCTATCAGTCTTTCATACCTTGTCTGCCATGGGTCATCTGCTCTGTCATTAGACCTTGTGACCTCCATCCAAGGTAACTTTGTCTAGGACTACTTCTGCAAGCTAAGAAGGACGTGTTCAGCAATCTGTGCTTGGAGCTGAATTTGATCTGCTTTGTGTTTCATGATAGAAAGTCACTGCTTCACCAGTGTGTTTGTTATTTCTGTTGGCTTCCATATGGCTCGCTTTATGCCTCCGTATAAAGATAAAAGTTGAAGTGAAAAGTTCCACGTGTCTTGCCCTGCCAAATTCTAACACTTTCCCCAGTGTTTCTTAATTTCAAAACACAGGCCCCTTCCTCACAAAACTTTTCTTCTCTCTTGCCTTCACTTTTGAGCAAGAAGCTGATGAAAGAGGAGGTAGCAAGCTTTAGCTCTCTAACAGCTGTTTGATTGAAGATTGATAATCAAGTTATGGGTGAGGACATGATGGACCAGTTTCTTATGCAGTACTGCCACTGAAGCCCATTTCATGTGTTGCATGACTGCAGCAAGCAGGGTTTCACCCCCTCTTCAAACTGATTCCCTTTCCAACAGGCACAAAGCTAATGTTTCTGATTTGTTGATGTTTTATCATAATTTTCTTCTCTCTGTTCCTTCCCACCTCTACAGAGTATTAAATTAGACCAATTTTTCTAGTTCATGCTTTAGTATAGCAGTTGAGTGTTTTAACTTTCATAAATTCAAACAAACTAATATTTAATAATGTTCATGAATATTTTATACTTAACCATTATAAGTTACATGGCAGAAAACACTTGGGTGCAATTGGGTGCAACAAGAAATTACTAAAGAAACACCCCGTTGTGCTTGTGTGTCAGACAAGCCTCAACTGAGAATCTCTTGTCTTTGATCGTGAAATGTCAGACTACTCATGTTCTTTTAATGCAGAGCATGCTGGGTGCCTTTCCCTTTCTGGATGTACACGCTGTGCGCATCTATGAACTAGAATCAGACTGAGCATGATATGCACTCAGACCTAAGACTGTCAAGTGAACCCTAGTAGTCCTCATTTCCTAGAGGACTGGTCAAGTGATTTTTGTTTGCCCTCAAGTTCGGGACTGAGAACCACATATTGGGCTGAAATTTGGAAATTGTGCAGCCAAATAAAAGTATATTTGAAAGCTGCAGTGGCTATAGCACTGTTAATTCTTATTAATACCTTGATTTTCCAGGCAACCATCATAATGATATTGTAGATAAGAACTGCTTTGTGCCTATATAGCACCTTTCATCTAACAGACTTTACAAGTAATTTCTGAATTTAACTGTTTGATGTACAAGCTATACTCAGGGATGATCTGCACTAGGGATCAAAAGTAGCAGCTGTTCAGTAATATACAGTACAAATCTGGTACAAAAAATGGGAAAGCATATTGTGGAGTCTTTAGCTTAATCTGCAAAGGTGGTTGGTGTTGGCAGGATAGAGTTACACAGGTCAGCATTTTCTCTGCTGGTTGCAAAGGTCATGCTAGTTCTGAGAGGAAAATACAAGATTAGTATGGGGTTACAATACCACCTGTGCAGTCTGCACTAGGAGTGCCCTGGGGCCCTGTCTTAGTGCTAGGAGGCACAGAGAGCTTCTCCCTCTGACCTGGTGTCATCACTGCTTCTTATTAAGCAGTGTTTGTTTCTGCTTACTAGCATCTTCTGGCTGAGGCATTTTCTGAAGTGTTGTGTTCCAAGTGTCAGGCTGCTCTAGCACTGCTTATTTTGTGAAATGTAGCAGAATCATGTCACACAGCATGATCCTGGCCATGAGCTAAGAGAATTTGGTTTTTTTCCCCTGCTAGAAGCACTGGGAGTCAGGGAAAAATCCTCTCTATGGAACAGTTGTCTTTTAGCTGCATCCAAACTTTGCTCTGGTGCCTTGCAATTTGACTTGCAGGTTTCTCTGGCTGACTTGAATGTAATACTTAGACTGAGTGATGGATACTTTAGTTTTGCATTTTGATTCCTGGGTCCTTACTAAAGCTGGTAATTGCTGCTTGTTTAACTTGTGGTTGATTTGCACCCTCTTGGGAAAGCTAACATCCCTGAAAATGACAGTGCAGAAACTTCAGTCTTGATGATTTGCTTTTCATTTTCCAAGTTTTGTAGGCTCTAATTGATCACTGTTGACTAGACTACCAGAGCATTGATCTTCATATGGTGGTGTGTATGTGTGACTGCAAAGGCATGCATCTGTATATGAGAGTCTTTAACTGTTCAGTTGTTGTGTAAGGCAAACTCTTCTATTTCAACTTAGAAAAGGATAGTGTTGCTGAAGTCTTCTGAGTGCTTACACTGGGAAGTTAAGCCAACTAACAGCCATTGTAATGGATTGTATTGGGGAAAAAAAAAAGGTACATTCCTGCTCATTACTGCCTGCTATAGTTAGTTTAGGTTTGGAGTTGGTTAATGAAGAGAGGAGTTGCATTCAAAAATGGAGTGTGCTCTTCTGGCCACAATAGCTAAAAGTATAGGAAACATTTTTACTAATATTCCACGTGTGTACCTGGTAAGTGGTTTGATTCTTGTGATCGAGCCTCTGGCTTTTGTAATTAGACCATGCACTAAACTGGCAAATAACAGTGTTCACCAATTACCTAAATTAAGTCTGGGTCACGCATCTCATCTCCTGTTTCTTGTTTACTTTGAATGAATCCAAAAGTAGTGCTAACAGCTGGAATCCCTGCTGAGGCCAGCTTGATCTGCTTTGGAACTGCTCCAGCCAGTGCTCTGATAAAGCTTGATATCATTTCAACAGTCTCTAGGAGGACCGCAATGATTTCCCTTCATTGTTTAAGGTTTCATTCAAATATTCTCTGTGCCAGGAAAAAGGATATTTCACTTCTGATTTTCTCCTTTTGCTGCTGCTACTAAAAAACTTTTTTTCTCTCTTCTTTACTAAAAGTTAAGCTAGAGTGTGGCCAGTGCTTTAGAATTCTGTGAGAATTGTTCCACTTCATCTCCAGGGACTCAGTGTTGCAGTTGCAAAAGGTGCACACTGTAAATAAATAATGCATCAATGTCTCAGACACAAAGCACATGTTCTGGTAAGAGAACATATTACATGGGGGAGGCCGGGGAAAACACTGGCCTTCTGCCCAGATTTCCATAGTAAGTAAAGCACCTAAATCCCTTTAAGGTTCTAGCTTGCAGTCAGTTGTTGTTCAGCAGCTTCTTGATTGTGGCATTAAAAAATATTAGTAATATTGGATTGATTTTTAGGCAGTTCAATAATCTTGGAGTAATGTCCACTCTCCAAAGAGACTTAAGGCCTCCATAATTTTGTGTTGTACATGGACCTAAAAACCAAGTATTATCAGTCAACAAAGTTGTGTTCCCATCTTGTGTTATCCCTCTGGTATGGTTAGCAGAGCTGTGCCGAGCTGGCCCTCACACTGGTGGTGTAGGTGCATATCCCCTTTGGAGGCACCTGTGCCTGTGGCAGAGATGAGCACCCAGTTCCCCCAGCACAGCCCTCCTCACTGCCTGTCTGTTGGAGTCACTGCCCCCTCTTCTTTGCACTCAGTTCCCAGCATGTGTTTGGTTTGCAGGGCAAAGTTTTGGGAGCTGGGAGGACTACCAGAGTGGCTTTTGTGAGAAGCTGCTAGAAGCCTTCCCCCATGTCTGACAGAGCCAATGCCAGCTGGCTACAAGGTGGGCTTGCTGCTGGCCCATTGGAGAACTTGGAAGTGAAGTTGAGGCCAGGAAGAATGAAGGGATAGGGGGAAGGTGTTCTAAAGTTTTGTTTTATTTCTCATTTTTCTACTCTGATTTGATTGGCAATAAATTAAACTGGTTTTCTCAAGTTGAGTCTGTTCTGCCTCTTACAGTAACTGGTGAGTTATCTCTCCCTGTCCATTTCTTGACCTGTGAGCCTTTCATTAGTTTTCTCTCCCCTGCTCAGTTGAAGAGGGGAATGATGGAGTGGATTTGGTGGACACCAAAGTCATGTTTCCCAGTGTAGAGGATCCAGTTTTGCAGAAGATTCTTATTTTAATTGTTAGATCTAATTCAGCTTGCTGTGCATGGGATGGGTGAAGAGCGCACCCACATGAGCTGCTGTGCCAGCAACTGGGATGGCGGGGGATGCATGAGGTGGGTTATCCTCACCAGTGAGGGCACAGCTCCCTCAGGCCGTTTTTTCACTGCAGATACAGCTGACTCGCGGATTCCACCAGGCTTCTGCCCCTAAAGATATTGGTTTCCAGCACTGGCTGTAGGCTGGCCCTTACTGCTGTTACCAGGTTGATAGTGAAATGTAGGTGCAGCTGTGCGGTCATTTTTAACAGGAGAGTGACAACAGAGCAGACATGGTCTGCAACAAGGCATCTAGCCAACTGCCAGGTGCAGTGGAAGAGAGCTTGTTACTTAGAATTAAAGGTATCTGGTTTTGTTTAGCATAGTCTCCTGCCTCTGCAGGCCACCGGTCTCCAGGCATGTGTGGCCTGAGGTGAAGAGCGGATGACTTACTCCTGCCTGCCGGTACTGTTCTGGTGCTTGTGGGGAGGAAGGAAACCTAATTCATCCATGGCTGACTCCTGCGGATAGATTTTGTTCTTGGTAGTGGAGGGGTCCACTGTGCTGGCTGGGAGTAGCTTCTGTGCTGGTGTTTGTTGGCACAGTAAAATTACCTTGGCGATTTGCTATATTCTAGCTGGTCTTGTGTCCCATGAGAACAGCATGACTTTGACATGTGTTTGGAAGAAGAAAACAAGACTCCTGGGGTTCAGTTGCTCTTGGTAAAGCCTATACTGTCAATCTCCAGTGCTATCAACTCTGCATGGCAGATCATTGGAGCAGGTCATGTAAATAGTGCACAATCATCTCATCCTGTGGAACAGGCATGGGCAACACTCTTGTATCTGAAATTGGAACGTTATGATCTAAATGGATGAAAAACTAGTGGGTAAAGAAGTGATTGGATGGTTGGACTTAGAGGGTTGTGGTCAATCAGTCATATTATACCTGAAGGCTGGTAACAAATGGAGCACCACAGGGATCTATCATGGGACCTGTCCTGTTAACCACCTTTATTTATCAGTAACCTGAAGCAGATGGCAGAGTACAGTCTTCAAGTGTGCAGAAGACACCAAACTGAGAGGGCCAGTTGATGCCCTAGGGGGCAGGGCTGCAACCGAAAGGGGCCCAGATGGACTTGGGGAACCTTATGAAATTTAAGCATGGGCAAATGCAAGTCCTGCTCCTGGGAAGGAAGAGCCCCTTGCAGCAGTCCAGACTGGGGGCTGCCAGCAGCTTTGCTCCGCAGGGGAGCCTGGGAAACCCCCAGGTGGTCTTGGTGGACAGTGAGCTGAATATGAGCCTGCAGCATGCTTCCTGCACAACAGACTCCAGGGCACTGTTTATAGGAGCACAGCACACAGTTTGAGCGGAGTGATTATTGCCCTCTCATTTCTGGCATAACCACATCTGGATGCTGTGTGCAGTTTTCGAACCAAACTTAGTCCGTTATCTCTCATCACTCTTGCTGCTAATACTGGCAGGCAATGAAAGGAAATGTCAGAGGAGTGGGAACAAAACTTCTCTTGCAACAGCTTTAGTGGTGATTGGTATCACTACCAAGTAGCTCCAATAGTGAAGAAGTGATTCTGAGACAAAGATCTAGTATCCTACCAGCAGTCTCAGCTGCTCTTTCCTGCATTCTGCTTAGGCTGCTAATGATGTCAACTAAGTTTAATATGTTTTTGCTGTAAAAAACCTTTTAAGACATGTTGACTGTCATGTGGTTTGGAGTAATTCATGTTAGGCTTATCTCATCATTCAAGGTGAAATTTAAACCGTGAATTAAGTGATTGTATCAGCAAGTCTGAAGATGATCAAAGAGAGAAGTATGCTCTGAAAGCTGTTGGGTTAGTTCTGTGGCTCAGTCCATGAAAGCAAACATGCACTGCCCTGTACAAACAGCACAAAAGAGTTGCAGTTTTTTGCAGACTTTGCTCTATGGACTTTTACCCATACTTCCTGGGGAGACCCTCACTTTGTGTTCGACATAGGGGTGTATATGACTGGAAGATATGAATAGAGGAGGATGGGGTAGTAAGGCATGACCTCCTGGGATTGCTTTCTACTTTCATTATGAGTGGCAAATCAAGTTTGCAATGACTGCTTATCTTTAGAAACTCAGACAAACTTCAGCTGAAACTGCCTCAGAGTCACGTAACTTGTAGATGACAATAAGCTTGTACCATACGTATTAGTGTTTTAGTTTAATTCATTTTTCCCGTCTACTTTGGTGTATGTATTATGAATTATGAAGGGTATTTATTTACCAATTTGGAATTTCATGCTGGCTGACCTGCCCTGTGAAAGAAATTTGTGCAAAGATACCTTCTAGTGGTGTCTGCTGCAGGTTTTGGATTGACCATCTGAAAAATACTGAGCCAAACTGGTGGTGGCAGGATGCTTAGAAAATTAAAACTGAAGATAGGCTACTTGTAGAATTAATTATTTCACAATCTTCATCTTGCAGGCTATGGTCGCTTGCTATCCTGGAAATGGAACTGGGTATGTTCGTCATGTGGACAATCCAAATGGTGACGGGCGCTGCATCACTTGTATTTATTACCTGAATAAGAACTGGGACTCCAAGGTGAGTAAGCCATGGGGTTGAGTCAGAATATGAAAGAAAAACTACTTCAGAAACAGAGTTTTGGAGCTGTCAGTTGTTTCTGTAAACTCTGAACTTCTGAAGAGCTGGTCCATTCTTCATCTCGACGTTTTTTTTTTTTTGTCCTTGGTGTTTATGGCAACCCTTTGGAAGTAAGAATCTGAACGGTTTCCTTATCATTCTCTCTCCTGTCCTACACTCATACTGTTTTGTTGCTACAAAATGAGGTTTCTAAGCACTGGCTGTGTGCTCTTAGAGGAAATAGAAATGAAGCACTAGAAGGAAAAACAATATACAAAAACAAAATACTTCTGGAAGTAGAGTAAAATGACAGCTCAAATTTGTGACTTTATCATTCTTGATTCTTTGGGCTAACCTGCAGAAGCTCTTCAGGCAGTTCCCTTTGTGGTTTTCTTATTTATGAAGCAATGGGATATAGTAAGAGGAATAAACACATGGTTTGGTTTGTGCTCTCCAGGTTTGATTCTACCAGTGGGTCTCTTGACAGGATGGAGCTCTTGTTTCTGCCTATATTACTATAAGGCAGTTAAGTCAGCCTTGAATGTACCATATCTTTAAGTTAGAAACAAAAGAAGCATTTGTAAAATTGCAGGATGTCTTCTTAGAATTCTGTTATCATAATGCAGCACAAACCATTCACGTGGGTCATCTGTTGAAAATGGTCCAGTGTTTTTTTGTTTCTCTAACCTGTTTTTAGGCCAAGATGCTCTTTAAGCACATCTAAGTACTGTGAACCCCTGTAAGTTAGTTCAGATATAGAGGCAATGCCACTGAAAAATGCACTGTTGCAGAAAACCACATTTTTACAGAGCATATGACAGTGAAACATCTCAATGTAATAAAATGGAGGAGATATGTGAGGAAATGCAAATACCCAATTTATTTTGTGCACTGCATTTTTATTCAAGTAGTGAGGAAGCACCCAAGTGGGCACTAAGAAAAGCTAACTGAAATCCAGGACACTGATGTGTTCAGGAGTTCATTATGTAGGCATGACAGTAATTTTATGCCAAGTGTATGCTAGAGAAGCCATATAACAATATAACTGTACTGGGCTTTGAAAGCAATCATGTGACTTTAAACCTGACCTAATAGTTTCTCACTGAGATCTGTGTGCCACATAGACATATTTTGTCGGGTCAGTGCTGGGTTGGCAGCATCTTCCATGCACTCTGGTGCAGCATAAAACCCTCCAAAGAGCTGTCTAACAGTGGCAGGCAGGAGGCAGGGTTCATCTTCATCTTTCTTCATCTTTTGAAGTTTCTACAGTGTGTGCAGATCATCAGACCTTTTCCCTGAAGGTCATCGCACATGGAAAGGCAGAAATATGGTAGAGAAATCAGGCTATGCTATAAGTATGAAAAATGATGGCTGGGATCTATAATGCATTTAAGAGAAGTTTTACAAATCCAAAAGTAGAACAGACTTCACTCTTTCCAGAGTGTAAAAGTTAATTCCTATATGATCAGATGCAGGCTCTGAAATACCATAAGCAGTATCTAGCAGTTGCTAGGAGGAGAGTCTGAGTTCAGGCTGGTCAGATGGAGCAGCTCTGTGGTATTCACTGGTTCTAGAGATATGACTGGGAGCTCAGAAGTTTCCTAATGTTTGCTACAGGGCTAATGTTGCTTTGTCTTGGTTCTATTTACTTTAGACAGAAGCATATGCTGAAACATAACAAAATGTTTAGGGAAATCAAGGTGGCCAGGAGATTCAGTAAGGTTTTCCAGTGTTGTCACACAGCTGTCTTGGTTATCCTTAGCTGCTTATTCCCTATTTGTTAGGTGCTGAGGAGGGAGAAATAAGTTGTTCACATGATTGTGTGGGTGTTCATATCTGTAAAAAGCAGTATTTCCTTTTCTTTCAGCTGCATGGCGGAATTCTTCGGATATTCCCAGAAGGAAAGTCCTATGTAGCAGATGTTGAGCCAATTTTTGACCGATTACTTTTTTTTTGGTCAGATCGAAGGAACCCACATGAAGTCCAGCCTTCATATGCAACTAGGTAAGTAGCATATTTGGCATTGGTGTTTGACTAGGAAAAAACCAAAGCATCTCTTCTACTGATATTTGTATCTGAAATTGTGGTTATTGTGTTGAAATACACACATGCATAAAAAACAGATTTTGAGTGATTTTTCTGGTTTTGAGTCACTGGAATGACCTCATTAAATAAGGAAGAGCAAGCTTGAATGATAAGTTTCCTTGTGTGATTGGAAAAAAAGACCTTTGACCATTGGCAGGAGAAATCTTCCAAGCCAGGCATAGTTGTTTAGCTGGGAGGTGCTGGGTTATTCTTTTGCCCTTCTAATACTATGGGGATTGTTGGGACTACCATCTGTCAACAAGGAATGAAAAGCTGATGTGATGCAGGGCAACCCTCAAGCTGCCTACAGGCACCCCAGAACAGAAAAACATGCAAAGGCCTGAAAGCTACTTTTGCCCTCTGTTACCAGGGACTGTGCTCTCTTTTGTGCCCCCAAGCAGAAATTCTCACCTATATTTCTATCTGACTTGATAAAATACACACTAAAGTGCTTGTCTGTATTTGTCTATAAAGATGAGCCGTTTTCATTCTATATTTTTATCTACTAATCCAGTTTTGTTTTTTGCTTTCTCCATGAGCATAAAATTGAAACGAATGCAAGGTTTCTTTCTTTTATAGATATGCCATGACTGTGTGGTATTTTGATGCCGAAGAAAGAGCAGAAGCCAAAAAAAAGTTCAGGAGCTTAACTGGTATGATTTTTTTGTGAATGTTCACCAGAAAGAATTTAATGCATTTTGGTACTTTTAAAGTCAGAGACAGACTAGGAATGATTCTGTAGCTAGAAGGGTTTATAATGCATTTTTAGAAAGGTTTTTCACCTCTAATCACTAGTCAGTTATTTTATACAGCATGGAGAAGTTGTGGCAGGAGAAGATTTAGGCCTGGCCCTAGTATCCCTGATGAACGTGATGTGGAAAGCGGGAGAGACAGTTTCTGATTTCTCTCCCAAATGACTGAGATTTTTTCCAACCCTAGGTGGCTGTTCCAGTCACAGAGAGTCAGCTCTTCTTTTGTTATTTGGGAAGTATATTTCTGAATGGAAATACTCATAATGACCTTGGAATGTATAGATTTTGACTTGGAAAGAAACTAAGTTTAGAAATACATGTAAGTGCATCTTCTGGCAGGCAGTACTAGAACAGCTGTGATCATGGTGCATTTCAAGAGCTACCTAATAGCTTAAAGTCAGCCCAGAGACACTGGTGGAAGCCCACAAAGAGGTGGCCCAGCTTTCTAATGGCAGCCGCACTGCCACACATTACTGTAGTAGTGCCATGTGAGTCATGGACCGAGTTGTCCAGATGTGCCCCAACACCCTACCTGGGACCATGATCAAAGGTTTGCTGTTTGGAGCAGTGCAAGATTTGGTCTTCAGTAGCTGCCTTAGGCAGTTCCTCAAAATACAGTGTGGAGAGCACCTGTCCTTTTGAAAACATGTGCAGCTGGATTTAGCAAAGTTGTAATTAGTCAAATGATTTTCAGAACAGACTGTTGTCATCTCTGTAGCCTGTATACAAAGCAAATACTGACTTCACCATTAAAGGGGATCATGAGCAAGGGGACAAGAAGCGGCAGGGGAAAGTATCGCTTATCTGGAGTCTGGAAATGTACTGGGCTACTTAAATACTGCATGGATCATCCTGAGTTTCAATGGGACAAATGTACAAAATCTTGGTGTGACTGTTTCATTAACATGCTGTGGTATCATACTGCATTCAGTCAACATAATGGATTCGTATCATGATTCTGAAATGGAAAGTATTGACAATGAAAATAAACCAACTTTTTTCTGTTTCTGATGAGTATTGTCAAAACCCCCTGGTTTAACAGTGTCTCACTTTGTCTTCTTTTTGATGTAGATGCAAGGAAGAGAGAAGCACCTCTTAATGAAGACTAGTCAACTGTTTCTGAACTCTGTGAGGAAATCAGATCCCAAAGATGACTTCCATTTCCAGCAAACAATGGCAAATTATTATTATGCACAAGAACGTACTGGTTGTGTCTAGCATGTGCATCTTATACTGATGGTACTTAAGGCAGCCTCCTGTCATGCTGCATCTGGCAGAAGGAACACTTGTCTTCTCTTTGCCTCTTGCTGGGAAAAGTAACCAGGGTTGGAAAAAAAAATGTATCACTAAGCCTAGTGGTAGTGGCTGAGCCATCTGGCTTTAGATCACTCTTGTAACTAAGATAATGATTGGAACTAGTGGTAAAAACCTGAGTCTTATTTGCACTTTATGGGGGAAAAAAAACATCTAGCTCAATGGGAAGGAGCTTTCCAAGTTTAAAATCTGTGACAGACTGCTAACGGGCACGGAGATATATTGGACATGTGGAATTAAATTTGATATTTGTAGAGTGTCATCTGATGGTCTGTCCCAAATGGACCTGCTGGTGTACTGTTCATCACTTTGCTGTGCAGAACAATGGTTCAGCTCTTGAATAACATGGCTTTCCAAACAGATTTTTGCCTACGCAGTCATTGCATTTCTTGGATTTTGTTTGCTTTTCAAGAAGCAAGTTCTAAGTAGTTGCACTGCCCTTTCTGTCCGAGGACTAAGGGGAAAGTAGTTATGTATCTGTTCACAACTTTGTAAAGCCATTTCTTTTCTGTTCTGAGCAGGATGGGTTGTACGTTCTCTATTCTCACAGCTTGGTACAGCAGCTGTTTTCTCCCAGAAAGTCTGGTAAACTTGGAAGGCTTATGGCACACAGTACTTTGGCACTAAAGGCCAACAGTATGTAGCGTTTAGGGTTTGCTTTGTGACTTCTCCATCTGCTATGTTCTGTATGACACAAATATGAATCTGAAAGGAAAAGAGATGTCTGGCAGTCTGACAAATATATGATAAATAATGGGTATCTCAGACTTGATTTTTATGCTGCTTATTCTTAGTTAACACACTTGTTTAATTTTGCATGCATATGTAATTTGAGTGAAACAGCAATTCTGTTTTAATTGATCTGTTATGCCAGGTAACTACTACTGTTGTGCCCAAGCCATGAAATCAAGAGTAATTCAATGGCAAAGCATACTTTTTTTCCCCCGTTTTTAAAAAAAAAACCTTAATAGTCTCAATGAATAACTGGTGAGCTATCTCCAATTTGTCTAAGCTTCTACAACCAGCACTTACTATACAGTTCAGAATAGCTCTTACTGAAGCTGGGAGCTGGCGGTGGATATATTTATCACTCACACTAATTGTTCTCAACCTAATATACTCACTTGCATTCATTTTTATTTCATGTTGTCAGTGTTTATGTCAGACCCTATTAAATGTTCCAAATAGACGCTCTCTTCAGTGCCCCCTATATTCCCGTGCCATCAGCCTGCACTGGTGAAGGTGGTCTGTCTGAACCGCCGGTCCCTCCACTGGTTCACCATGCTGTGCTGGGCTGCTCTGCTGGTGGTGGGTTTGCAGGCCAGCTGTGTTGCACTTGAGCTAGAGAATGCAAAAGTGTGCAATGGCAACTATTAAACATCAGTGACAGAAGGGTAATACCTGCATAGGACAGAAAAGAAATAACTTTCATGACTTAGAAAATGATAATATAAAAGGAGTATTTTTTAAAGCAGTTTTTTGTCTTAAAAACGAAAATAAACTGGGCATCCTTCAGCCTAGCCTTGAATGCTGAATGTAAATACAGTAGTGCTAAGAAACCCCTCATTCTCTCTGGCGTCTCCCAGAGATCCAGCTGTGGTCTTACAGGCCTGACCATTGTGCACCTTAAGAGAGGAGTATGAGGGAACCTGTGTGACAAATACAACTCAAAACTAGAAAAAGACAAATAATCTGATAAATGTCCTTTAATGTTATGAAAGATATTATTCCACTATAGTTGCTTCTAAGTAACACACAATAGATTTAAAGGAAACTTAATGATAACTTCATTCTTATTCTGCAGTGTTCACGTGGGAGGAGAAAGAGTTAGGGCTCTTCCTTGAAAGTGAGAGGTAACCCTTTGAAACATGCGAGGTGTTGAAAAGGGAGCCCACAGGATTATTGTTTTAAAAAGGTGGTGGAACACTACCTGTTGTATTACTATGCAAAATTGATAATATTATGTAAATTTTTAAACTCCTACATGATTTTAAGAGGAGCACAACCAGCTAAAATGGAGCAGAGCGAGTATTGCTTTGCATCTAGTAACTGTAAGCTTAAAAATGCACTAAAAAGAGATGTTAGTACATATCTTACTGGAGCCTGGAACAGTGGAAAAACAACGTGGTGGGAGGGGAAAGGCTTTGCTTAAAGGCTGAAAAAGGAAGGTACTTCAGTTACCACTGTTGCTACCACCTGTTTTCTGCAGTGGCCAGCAACATGTGTGTGGTGTATGGAGCATGCAGCAGTATGTGATTGCATTTATTGTAACTAAAATACATGTTTTCGTTTTTAGCCAATATCTTCCTCCAGATAGAAGACAGAGCAATTACTCTGTGGCAAAGAACCCTGTATTATTAACATGTGTAATCAAATGCAGAGGAATTGAGGGCACAGGATTGAAACCATTTCCTCAGTCCTCTGTTTCAGACCCTTATCCTGTTTCCAGATGAGTGGAATTATCTGCTTGAAGATACTGTAGTTTAATTGGGAGTGGGTTGTATGAGATGTTGGTCATGTAGGAACACACAGGTATGATGTTTTCTACATAGATTTCTCTTGCCTGTCTCTGGAGTTGTTGCAAACTGCTCTGTAAGAATGAAATTGTCTAAAGAACTTGTGGGGGAAGCAGGCTGCTACAGTGGGGAGGGCATTTCGACAAGGCTCTTTCCTCGTGTATTTTCGCGGCAAGCTGTTTGAATCATATATGGTGAAACAGCTCTTGTTAGCCAGTTGTGAAAAAGTGTTTTCTCTAAGGCATTTAAATTTTAATCCTCCAAAAAGTTCTGGGCTTCTTTTTTTTTTTAGCCTTTAGATAATGTGCCTTAATCATTTGTATCTGTGATGGTGTTTCATGTCACATGTACATGTCATGCAAGTTTTTCATGGCTCCTTAAGAAAAAACGTTGCCTTTTCAAATGCAGTTGCATGGGAAAACATTCAGAGCCACCAAACCACAATTTTTGACCGGTAGTTTTTATTGTGCAGGGAGGAAAAAGGCCAGGAAACAGTACTGAAAAATCAAGAGACTATTCTTAAACCTGTAGCCACTGGCCTTTTGAACAGAGTAGCCTCTAATAAATATTTGTCTCTGGATTACTTCTGGCTCTATGAGACATGACCTCTGCAAAGTAGTGTCTAAAAAGATCCACTCTTTTCTTTCTGATTTTAAAAAGTTTTGCTCCTTTCCAATTGTGTTTTTTAAAATGTTGGAATATATTATATGTATTTGTTGTTGCAAAATAGCTGGCTCTAACACCACTTGCATCTAGAAGAAAATGTATCTATTTGCAGGCAAATAACTACTTCTACTTTGACTGTGATGTACTCCCAGCAGATATCTGAGAGTGAGTTATAACTACATCTTCTCTTGTCAGGTTGTATGCTGGTCAACAATGCTGGCACTTTGCATTGGATTCATATAGAGACACCTAGTAGTATTTTACAATACATCACATTTTGTGTTCCTGTTACTATTTAAAAAAAAAAAGTGTAGCAGGAGTCAATAAACACTGGGTCATGTTAAACATTGTCCTGTGCAAATCTCTTCAGTCTTGTGTCTTACTGTGGCCAGGGATGTGATGGGTGGGTGCAGTGCCACACAGCTGCATGTAGGGTAGTGGCACTGCACAGAGGTGACACTGAAATCTTTATCCAGCACTGTCTTCTGCTGTTGGGGGAACCTTGTTCTGTTGCCCTCAGTTTGGCACATTTCCTTGGTCACTTCCTGCTATTTGGAAGTTATTTACCTTGCTAGTTATCCTCTTCTTGAAATGCCTGTTTGTTTTCACGCTCCTGTTGAACCAGATAACATTCTCACGATTCAATTGTTGTCTGATAAGTTTTATTTTTAACAGTGTTCACATCCTCCCTCTGCTACTTTTCCAGGCCGAGTCCCACAGTTTTCTCCTGTGGCTGTGTGGGAGACTTCTCCTCACTCCCACTAACAGTGCAGTTGAATGAAAGCCAGGGCATTTTCACCCATTTAGTAGAGTTGTGAACTGTGTGATTCCTTTGCGGTATTATGAATAGTGAGAATTTCCCTTTTCCTGTTTAAAACATGCTTTCTATCATCGAGGGCTTGGATTTTACTTTTTTTTTGTTAGAGGGGAGAGGATTTTACTTTTTTTTTGTTAGAGGGGAGAGAACTCTAAATAATTTGCCATTTATTTAAGCATTTCATTTACACTGAGGAGTACTTGGGGCATGTGGAGAAGACCTAAGGAAAGCACAGGCATTTCTCTTCTGAGCACACTCCTCACAGACTAAAGGTTTATAGGGACAATTTGAGAAGAAGCTGGCTTTTTGCCATCCAGCTGCCAAAAACTTTTCTCTGAACTCTGACTAAACTTTCTCTAAGCAAATATGTTTGCAGTAATTGTTATCTTACAGCTATTTAGGGGTCTCTTTCCTCCCCCACCTACCCAAAGGGATATGGCTAAATATATTTGCACTGACAATTCCCATGACTCTTGAGAATGCATCTGATATCAGAGGTTGCACTGAAAATTGCAAAGTAGCATGACAGTGGAAGAGAAGTTAGTAAAAATTGATTCCCATTTCCCATATAATGTTGTCTCCATGGAGTACTTCCACTTCAGAGAGTTGGTAAAACTCCCATCCTCTTCCACAAAGCATAGATAAATTTTTTTATCTATCTTGTGGAAAGCAGGGATAATTTCATCTGCATGTGTGCTTATTTTAAACAAAGTTGGAGATGCTAAATAAACTAACTGGGTCAGCTGCAGTCAGCAGCAATTCTTATGTGGTGACAAATGCAGTCAGTGCCAGCATGCCCACTTCTCCATTGCTTGACACCCACAGTGGTAAGTCTTGCTGCTAGAGAGGAGGCAATTTGTGATTCCTGATCTTAGCCAAAACAATGGACACTGATTTGTCACAAGGGGAGACAGAGTGTAACTGGCTCTTAAAAGCCTGCTGCATTAGGACTGGCAAGAAGCACGGAAAGAAAGACTGTAGTCCAAACTGGTCTACAGTGAAGATCGTTTGTTACATGCAGCAGTCTTAGTTCCTTTAACTTTTACATTTTCTTAGCTCTTACCTGCTGACTGTCTTGTGCTAAAAAACACCTCAGAACAGCAAAATCAGAATGGAGGTTTAAACTCATGTGCTTGGGAAAAAGACCTCTCCAAAGAGTAGAGCCAGTGCGTTTAAACAGAAGGGTTTCTGTGCCAGAATGTGTCACTTTTTTCCTCAGCTGTGGCAGTCTGATTAATAAAAAATGCTGTCTCCCTTTACAAGCCTTGTTTCTCTGATACAGCTGTTAGAATTTAGTAACTTCCAGAATTGTGGACTTAGAGTGTTTTCCTGGTCCCTGATGCCTCATGAGCTATGAAGCATTGCTGCTGCATGATCTTTTGAACACCATAATGCTGTATGCAGCATAGACAACTTGTCAATGAGAAACCATTATCCAATATAGCAAAGCAGTGGCAGAAGGGATGGCACTACTTAAGAAGGTCTCCTTTGCCCTGTAGAGCTGCTGGTGGTGCTGTGGCAAGCAAATTTTGTTATGCTTTTCTAATAACATCAATAGGTGAGAGCAAGCTGAGACTGGCAGAAATGACCACAGGGCAGTGGTGTGAGCTAAGAGTGTGACAGACAAGTTGGCCCAGCACCTTGGGAACAGTGGTCTCTGGCACTGAGCTGTCCTCTGCCATGGTATGCTGTGATCAGGCACATTATCTTGCCAATGTGGAAGAGCCCAGGTATCTATTGGGGAATCTGATACAGAAAGCTGAGAGTAGGAGCCCAAGCATTTATGTTTAGGAGTTACAGCATGGAGATGTGACCACCCTCTGAAGGCTTTGCATTTGCTCCTGGCAGAGGGGATTGAAGTCACAGCTCCTATCAGGATGCTGGGTAGAGAGAGGAAAGCCATCCTCTATCCGGGCTTCTCTTTCACACCAGAGCGTTCCATAGATAGGTAAAGGGAGCTATTTGAGGAATGAGCCAGCAGCACCGCAGTAGCAACCCTCCCCTGGGAAGTAATGAATGTGTTTTGAGCAGCATCTGTTCAAGAACTGCAAATTGATCTGCAGTTGTGCAAAAAGGGGGCATTTTCCCCCATCTTCAGTATTAGTGGGGGCCTGGCTGATGTGTTTACAAGCCTAGGCTGCCAGCTGACATGGCAGTCAGAAGTGCCTGTCTCTTAAGTGTGGATGTTAGGGAGGGTACTGCTCTGGGAACTGAAGGTGTGACCTGTGGGCACTGCAGCAGGCAGCACTGTAATGCCTGGATCTTGTGAGCACTTAGTTTCAAGTCCCTCCAGTGCATGGAAGCAGTGAAAAGAGAAGTTTTTAAAAAACCAAACAATTGAGAGGTGGTGCATACAGGAACTGGCAAGAGCCATTTCCCTTCCATGGCAACACTTGCAGCTGGAGCCCTGTGGAGAAGGATCTCTTTCCCCTTTAGTACAGGACAGTCACTCACATGTCTGTCTCCCAGGAGAATGCCCAAGTGCCTTGCTCAGCTGTGAGCACAGATACATCCTGGACTAATCTATGTGGGGTTGTGAAAGCATCACCAGTTTTACATTTCTGTTGATTTGCTTCCTTTCTGTGGAGTGAGGCTGTTCTTGCAGCTCCACTGTCTGCTGCCCTGCCTGAGTCGGGAGTGGCAGCAAACTGCTTTCACAGTAGAGAGAAGCTGCTTTTGAAGCCAAGCCCCAGGTGTCCCCAAGAAGAGCACATAGCACTGAGCACACATGCCACCACGGGAGCCTATGCAGAGCCTAGTCACCCCAGCTTTTCAGGATGGATTGTCCTTTCCCTGGCAGAGAATGTCAAGCTGTTAAACCTTATGAAATACAACACCTAGTGTCGTTGTCCCCTCTTGGTCTGGTACTGGTAGAAGAAATGAACTATATTTCTTTCCACAGTGCTGTAGCAGAGACTTGGAAGCCGCTACCTCTGGGAAGTGGGAAGACAAAAGTGTCTCAGGTGATGGGCAGATGTGTATGTGTGCATGTGTAAGTGTATGCTTGTTTCTCAGTGCAGCTGGAGGAAAGCCTGATTTCCATGAGGAATTAATTTGACAAAACTGAAAGTCACTCTTCTGTTAACGGCTGAGGTTGGTAATATAAACCAGTTCTTTTTCCTGAAAGGACTGCAAAATGAAACCACATATCACATCTGTGGAAGTGGAATAATTTAGTCAGCAATAATTTTACTATTGAGGCCTTGTTATGGCTCAGCTAACCTCCCAGGCTCTTTCACTAGCTATGGTTACCAGAGAAAAGATATGTTGCATTTTCCAGTGTACAGAAGGGACTCATTCCCTTTGCCAGGACTGACAGAGGAAGGGAACTATACTTCAAATATTTACTGTTCCTGAAAGGGGCATCTTTGAAGTTCTGTTTTATTTCTTTTTAATTTTTTTTTTCTTAAGTAAACTAAAGGAGAGGAGTTAGAAAAACAGTTATATCAAGAGCATCTGCTCTTGATGTAACTAAAACTTCCTAGCTTCGTTCTCACCAGAGAGCAGGCTTAGGTTGGACTGCAGCACTGTAGTAAACCACAGCAGTAGTTCCCAGTTCTCCTGCCCAGTCTCCTGCCAGCTGTTTCACAACATGGCATTACTGCATGTCAGTGAGGAGCATGCCAAGAGGGAAATACCATTAGTCCTATCACTGCTGTCACAGTTGCCAACTCTGGATTTGCTTAACTCAGCTGCATCTCATCTCTTGTTAAATGCATCCATGGGGCAAAACTCAGCTCTGGGCTGTTTTGCAGAGGCTGCCTGTGATGGACCTGATAGCTCCAAAAAATACACTCCAAAATTGTATTCCCAGACAGTTAATGCTCTTACCTGGAACTCAAGGCCTTTGCCTACCTACCTGCAGCAGCCACCCCCTCACCACCTGCTTCCAAGCTGTTGGGGATGAGCCTCTATGGCTCAGGATGAATTTCAGCAGCCTCAGGCACTGACTTGCATGACTACAAGCATGCATCCCAGCTTTTCTGAGACCTCAGGGTCTGGAGACACCTTCTGAGCCCATGAGCAAGGTATTGGCCAGACCTTAAGGCAGAGATAAGAAAGGACCATTAGTGTGGACAGCTGAAAAGCATAAAAACTTTGGAAATTCAGGAAAACTGCACAGCACTGTTGTATTTAGTCTGAAAAGAAAAAAGAATAAGAAAAACAAGAAAAAAAGAGACTGACAGTTCACATTTGGCCAAAATCTTACGTTTGTCCAACCTGCCAATCATGCTATTTTTAACCAAGTGCAAAGAACCCAAGAGGGCCTGGCATTTCCCTGTAGCAGTACTGTAAAATCTGATCACCCATGGGAAATGCCTGCTTTCCTTCTCAGTGACTGCTGGTACCCCAATAAAGTGAATAAAATTCTGGAGTTTTTTCCTCCCAAAGACAGAGGGTATAATCCACATTTTATGCTGGAAATATTTTTGTGTTTTGATATATGTTGTATTCATGTGGAATAAAAGAGAAACTAATCAAGGCTTGGTTTTCTTCTTGAACTTGAAAACACTTCCACAAAAGTAAGAAAAGAAGATTTAATGGCATTTTTCTGGCAGAGAGAGAAATCAAATCCTTAAATCAAGGAGAGAATTAGAACTCCCATGTTCCATTTAAGAAGTCTGTCTTGGTTGCTAGTCCATAGTGAGAGCAGAAAGTTACTACATACTGTTATTATACACACTATACAAGGGATAAATTTGCAATGAAATTGCTTTTTCAATCCAAGTGCAGTGGCTGCCACTGCTTTTGTCAGGACCCTTCAGGGCATAGCTGGGGGTCCACTGAGGGTGCTTGTGGGTGGCTGGTGTATGGTCCATTTTGCTTGCAGGAAAGTTTCCCCATGCATGACCAAGAAGTTGGTTAGCTTCTTCAAAGAGACTTGCCCCCCCCTGTAGCACTCAGAGGTTGTCTGTCAAGGACATGGTGCTGATCTAGATGGGCCAGGCAAGGTGGCTGTGCCTGGGAAAGGTCTGGTCAGAATGTAACCTCAGGGGGATGTTGTGGCATGGCAGTGACAGCAGGTTGATTTTAATTTACTAAACACTGTACTTCATGCCAGCTTTTACACTTGTCCCACCTTTATACTGGTTGAGTGGATGACCTGTGTTCGTAACTTTGATATATTTTAACACATCACTCCATGCTCCAAGCAAGGGAGAAAATGCCTGTTGTTAAGAGGTACCAGGAGCTTCTCTTATAAGAAGAAAAAAATCAGGGAAAAAAAAGTACATCTGAACAGACATTTAGTAGTCAAAGGAAGAGTCTTAACAGACTTAAGCTCAGTTGTCTTCAGAGAGTTTTCTAAAGCTTACTGCAAACACTTCTGTTTCAGAGCTTATGCTCCTTTATCTAGGAGAAGCTAAACACTGGCTAATTCTTTAATTAGTTCCCAACAAGATGTTTTTCTCTGTAGCCAAGGCTTGCAACAGGATAATTATGTCTTTAGTTTGAAAACAAGTGTCAATACAGAAAGCTGTTTTGATTTCTCTTTCTTCAAATGTTTTATTTTGCCTTCTACTTAGCTTACACTGTGTTGATTCTCACCTGCAATATCTCTTCTTGATTTGGGGAGAGTTGATTACTTTATTTTTAGCAATTCTGATGCATGGACATGAATGAGCCAAGCCAGTGCTGTGATAAGTGGTGCAATGGTATGAATGCAGTGCTTGGGTCCCTCCCAGGGCCAAGGAGATGGAAGAATCTGAGCCACCATCAGCTGAGCAGCACAGCTTATTAAACTGTAATAACCATGTGGCCCTGGGTGCCCAAGCGCTACACTACATGCCAAAGACTTACATTTGGAGCTTCCCAGCCTCCTGCCAGAGTAATTTACATTTATTTTAGCAGAATTCCCAGGGCACCAACAGATCTCCTGCTAGTTAGTCAGGAGCTGCCTCAGTCTTGACAGTGCTGAGCACATATGAATCTTCTAGGCCTGGGTCCCATGTGGATGAGGTGGTTTAACCCCAGCCAGCCACCAAGTACCACGCAGCTGCTTGCTCACTCACTCCCCCACCAGCCAGATTGTGGAGAAAATCAGAAGGGTAAAAGCTTGGAAATTCAGTTTAATAGGGAAAGCAAAAGCTGTGCACACAAGCAAAGCTAAATGAGGAATTAATTCACTGCTTCCCATGGAGAGGCAGATGTTCAACCATCCCCAGGAGAGCAGGGTCCCATCACACAGTTACTTGGGAAGACAAACACCATCAGTCCAAACGTACCCCTTTCCTTCTTCATTCTGCTTTATATACTGAACATGGTATCATATGGTATGGAATATCTGTTTGGTTAGTTTGGGTCACCTGTCCTGGCTGTGTCCCCTCCCAGCTTCCCGTGCGTCCCAGTTCCCTTGCCAACATGGCAGTACAAAAAGCAGAAAAGGCCTGGAGTCTGTATGAGCATTGCTCAGCAATAACAAAACCATCTCTATATTAACCCTGTATTCAGCAGAAATGCAAAACCAGCCCCATACTAGCCACTGTGAAGAAAATTTACTACTCCAGCCAAAACTACCACTGAGACAATAGTGGGAGGGAGAGGAATTGCCCCCTTTACCCTTCTCTGGTCCCTGTCTGTCAGTGCATGGATGCAGGATGCCAAAGGTCTGACACCAGGCACGCTGAAGGAGACTCAGACTGACTTCATTCCCCTTCCAGGAGAAGATCCTGAGTATTAGGCTACACAGCATGTCCATGTGGTGTGGGGGGAGTGTGACCTTTCTGGTTAACCCATTGAAGTTGTTACATTTCTGAGGGAATAAATAAATTTTCATTGATTCAAGAGGAAATTTTATGTGAACTCGAATATTGTGGCTCAGCTGTCTTCAAGAAAAATGTGGAAAAAATGTTCTCCTATCAGTCCACTGAAAAAAATAAGTATGATTAGTGACCTAGAAAATACAAGCTTCAGCCTGACCCTGCCATGAGGGGCTGTTTTCCCTTGCCCTCTTATTTATGGTCTGATACACTTGCAGGTACCCATGCTGCACACACTGCACATCAGGTCTGGCTTGGTGAGCACAGATGCCAGGAGAACTCTGCAGCCTGGCACTGCTCTGTGCTGAGCAGCACCGCTCATCTTCCTGTGCAGTAAAGAGCTGAACCCAGATTTTTCACAGCCACAAGGCATCAGCATCACCTTTTGAACCTGCTCCCTGTCGGATAGTTCACACAGGTTACATTTATCCTCATATTTGATGTCCAAACCTTTGCATGTTGTGCCCAAGGCTACGGATTCCTCTCATTTTCTTTTTCCTGTCACAAATTCAGGAATTACAATTCTGAGTCTGATGCCCGTTTTGATCTGGACTCAAGGTATAGTAGGGAGTAACTTTCCCTCTTGTCCAGAGTAGCCATTAGTCTGGCTGGGCTCTCTGTTTTCTAGGAAACGTGGAGTTACAGGTCATCTTTAATCATTCATTACTAATGGAAATAATACTGGGGAGAAATAAATGGGAATGATGAAGAAATATACAGTGGGATATCAGAAGTTCGTCTTTGGGGGCATATGCATTTGAAGGCAGGAACCTCCACCTCCCACCCCAAGTCCATGTTCTGATTAAAAAGAATGTGTGTGCATCTGCCCAAGAGTCAGCATTTGCTACCTCCATTGAACTTTTTCTCCCCTTTGCAAACCTGTGCTGCTTTCCAAGTAGTAATGTAATTCTCCATTGAGTCATTAATTCTTTCAACACATCTGAAAGAACTCGAATTAACTAATGTGATCATAAATTCAAGCACTTTGAATATCAGTAGTTTAGTCTAGATGTGTTTATTATTACTATTACATAACATGAGTAGTTGCAAACTTTTCTTTCACTGTTAAAACTGGCAGTCCATCAAAATTTTATATAATGTTGGAACCTATACTGTTCTGGCTGCTATAAACATGTTAATACTATAAGCCAAACATTTCCCCCTTATTGTTAGTGTATTTCCATTGCTAAGTCTCTGCAAATGTGCCTGGGAAGCACACAAAAATTGTTGGTCTCAGCTTCCCCTTGTCAGCAAATCATGACCATAAGATGTAGACAAGGCCATTTTGGAGGACGTGGGGCTTCCCCAGCCTCCACAGATGGCATGTCCTCCCCAATCTGGCTCAGCACTTTGAGGGGATGGATCCCACTGCCAGCATCTCTGAATAGAGCAGCCATGCCAGCACCCTGACCAGCATCACCCTGAACAACAGGCACAGAGACTTATTCTTTGCAGTCTTAAGACTCAATGTCTCAATTTGCTGTGTCCACTGCTGATCTGAAGGTCTCTGTGCTATTATATTTGTGGTCTGTCTCCTGAGAACTGAGGGATAGATAAAAGCAGGTTTGCAAGATGAGGATGCTGCCTCAGCTGTGAAGATGGCCTGTCTCTTCACTCAGACCTGTACTTCTGCTCCTGCCAGGTGCAGCAGCAGCCCCACAATGATGGGTATAAGGTCTCCCTGCCCTGGGGCAGGCTAAGGCTCCCCAGTGCCTTTGGGACCCATTCAGCACAAGCTGTTCCTTAAGTGCACTGTGCACCCTGCTAAGACTGGGGCTTGGCCATGGTCAAGCCCTGAGCCAGGGTTTACCATGGGCTATTGGTGTCCCTCCATGCCGTTCTCAGGAAATACAAACTGGAAATCCTGCCCTGGTCTGGAAAGTGCAGCATCTGCTGGAGTATCCTGCTGGAGTAATTGCACAGCTTAGTCCTTGCTGCCTCAGAAAGAAGTCACAAAGTGCTTTTCATGGAGAAGAGCATGAGCCATTTGGGATGAAGATGGCTCTGTGGGACCCTGGGGCAATGGGTTCTGCACATGTGGCAGAGTGCAACACTGGGACTGCAGGATGTCCTGTGCCAGGCTGTTCTTGGTTATTCTGTGGGACTTTGCAATAGAAATTGATTTTAGGCTTTTCTGCTTGCTATGAATAAAGCACTATCAAAAGTTCTTCAGATGGATTCCTTCCTCCCCAGCTTCTGTTCAGCTGAATCCAATCCTTGCTTTTTGGTCTTTTCTCCTCCTTTGGAGGTGTAGCTCCAGGGACCACCTCTGCTGGATCCTGGTACCAGCTGGAAGCATAGCACCATCCTCTCCAGCCCTGGTAGGTGCTGAACACCAAAGAATTGATTACAAATTAATCCAAACTTGTATTTCTCATCAAAACTACTGCATTGTTGGTGCCCAGAATATCTATGTGGGTTGGGTAAATACTCTCCACATTAATTTAAAAATGACTTTACAAAGAGCTAAATGCAGCCATAGAATCATTAGAGAAACTGGGCAGTAATTAACAGCAAGAGGGTGTACTGCTTCCTGCACAGGTCTCCTGAGGGAGGAGGACAAAGCAAACCCAGGAGTACCAGCCTCTTTCCTCTCAGAGCAGAGGGATTTAAATCAATTCCAGTTTTAAAGCAGTGTAGGCACCAAATGGTGAAAGTAGTGGGTATGTCTTGGAGACCTTTGGAGCCATTGAGAAGACAGCCCAGATCCAGGCATCATCTCAAGGGGACTCAAAGTGTTAACTTATAATCAGGGCCAAATTCTCCTGGGCTTGGATACATACCAGCCAAGCAAAATATGTTAGTTGGCATTTCACTTGCTAAACACTCTCCCAGTTTGCACTGGAAGTAGTAGCATCCATATGTCTAAGAGAGGCTTTTTGGCTCAATCCCTGCTATGTGTGTGCCCTTAGTTGTGCTTTTCCTGTCTCATTTTCTACCCTTAAAAAAATCCAAGCAACAACACAAGCCCTGGTTTTAAGCACTAACTGGCAAATCGCAGCAAAACCCATGGGAGATGGGAGCTCTAGGGGAAACAGAAGAGTTGCCCAAAGCAGTATTTTCCATTTTGTCAGTGTGTGCCTCTTTGAGTTGGAGATTGTCCCAGTGCGCTATGATGGGACTGGCCATCCCATATGCCATGAATGTGGCCTTCAGCACGCAGGAGAGCATGCACCATCTGCATAAGGAGATCCTCTGCATTGCCATCATCATGATGGATGGATGACCCCACTACCATGTCACCACGGTGACCACCCAGGCCTGGGATGCTGGTGTTGAGATTCATGCCATGGACATCCAGAGGCAGACATGAACTTGCTGCAGGTCATGGCCTCACTGTTCCTGGAGGAGCACCTCTTCCTGTTGGAGTCCTTGGAGCTCATCTAGCCATTGAGGAATCCGTTCCCGGACAAGCTCTGCAGTGGGGGAGAGCTGCCACTGTGTAGTGGCAAGGGTGGCCCTGGTGCCTGCTTCTCATCTGGGCTAAAAGATGACCTTCAGAGGGTGTTTGGGATGTTTGACCTTGCTAGGAGTAGCACAGGTAGCGAAGCAACCTCCCTCATGGGGAGGTATTGGAACAGGTGGCCTTTCCTCCTGTTCACCTTTCCTGGTATGAGATAAGGAAAGTTTTCAAAGCATTGCAAGTATGTACTTTTCTTCACCCGTGCCTAGTAGCTCTGCCCCAAGCCAGGATGTTGTGGCAGTGGTGATGGGAATGTTCAAGAGCAGAAAATGTGGAGCTGGTTTCCCTGGATATGATGGGGCTGGGTGACACATCCCATAGCCATGTATACTTTTTCCATCTGGCTCTGGCAGGGTGTCCTCCTATGCAGACACATGCATGGCATGTGTGTTTAATAGATCCATGGCCATGTGGTGCTGCCCAGGAGCACCTGGGGAGGCTGGTTCGCACTGTGACCATGCTGGCACAAGCTGGGACCTGTCTGTCCCATGCTATGGTGGTGGACTTGTGAGACACTGGATCAATAAAAGTATTATTTTAATTTTGGGATCGGAACCAACTCTGTGTGCATGTGTGAAGGGACACACGGAACTCACAGGGCAGGCTCAGAACTCACATGGAGCAGCTGTCAGTCAAAAGGGCAGCCTGGGAGCCCACCCCCACTACTACCCCTGGAGCCCCTACCTCGGCCTCTGATGGGCTGCACCACCCCCGAGTCCTGCCTGGGAGGGGCGGCCACGGTGGCCAAAGCTCATAAATGCAGGAGCACGGGGTCTGCATCCTTTCTTTTTGCTCAGGGTCTGGGTTTACCACGTAGAGCCAGAGTCCCATAGGATTCTTCACTAGTAGCTGTTTTTCTCTTAATCTCTTTTCTCTCTCTTTCTTTGCTCTTTTTTCTTGTTTTAATGTCTTTCTTCTCTTAACTCTTTTCTTATTTAATACTTTGGGTAACTTAAAACCAATGGGTTAGATTCTGCCTTGTGTGCTGTTTGGTGCTTTGTGGAATGCTCTACCTGGTTGTATGTTACCCCTTTTAAACTTTTGCCAAAATCTTTATTTCCTTCTAAAATCAAAAGTACCTTATGGGAAAACGTGTCAGCATTCTCTCTTTAGGCTGTCTCAAGGTGTGTAAGAACCTAAATGCTCTGCAAAACTTTGGTGGGTGAAATTTTAGAGTCTTAAATATATTTTTAAAAGTAATACTTGCAGTTAAACTTATGGCTTTGGGATTGGGGTATTACAGCGCTGCAGCAGGCTGGCAAGACCTTATTCACCTGCTTCAGCATCTGTTGAAGGGCAAAAGGCAGCTCCCAACCTCTTTCAGATGGCATTTCCTTGCCAGGGGCTTCATTAGTGCCGTGGTGAGTCTCAGGTGAGTCTCAGCTTGCTGGATCTAGGGAGTCCAGGGTTGACCAGATCTTGCTTCCCAGGGCCCTGATGTGCTCCTGCACTTGATGCCTTTGCCTCCAGTGTTCTGCCTGTTGCCTGCCTGCCCTGCTGCCCAGTTCCCTCCAGGTCTGCCGGCTCCTGGGCACACAGACAGGCAAACTGGGCTCCTGCAGCATGTTCTGGCTAAGCTCAAGCTTATGCTTACTCACTCAAGTTATGAACAGTATCAATTAATATTGAGTGTTGATTTAGCACTTGGTTAGATTAGAAAGTTGAGGCAGTTTAGGAACCTTCCCCACACAGTGTCCATGTCTATATTGGAAATCAGTGGGTGAGTGCTGGGGCTGGCAGGGCTGGGGCTGTGTGGGTTGTCTTGGTGGCTTTGACTGCAGTGATAGGGCATGTGCCAGAACCAGGGTCCCCATGTGTCTGACTGCTTTTAAGACTGTTCTTTTGTGCTGGGGTGGAGCAGGAGCACCCCTGGCTCCTGGTGTAAAGGTAACCTGGGCTACAGGCTTAATGTGGGTGGAAAGAACCTATTCCTGTAAAAACCCTTTAAAAAACCTAAATCTCGTAAGGGGCTTGTACTTAAGTCTTGTGGAGGGATGCTGAAACTCAGCAGAGGCCTGATAAGGCCTACAGCAGCCTGGGTGCTCTGTTCACTGGGCTGCTGCCTACCATGTCTGTAATGACAGTCACCTGGTCATTATAGTGCCTTTGGCATTGTCCCTGTTCTGCCTGAGGCTGGTGAGCACTCCCGCAGACTATTGCAGCACATGACCCTCACCTATGTTATCTGTGGACTGCTTTGCTACCCAGAATCTGCCCGTGGCTGTGAACAGAGACCCAGGAGCATCGCCGTTCTCAGTACCACTCCTCGGCTGCTGTGTGACTTCAGGCTGCTTTTCCGAAGTAGCTTGCCTGCCCCTTCGTAGCCTTAGGGTGACATGTTAGTGTAGAGACAGGTGACAGAACAGGACACCACAAACTGCAGGTATGAGCCCAATGCCAGTGAGTTTGCACATCCTGTAATTCAGGAAATTATTGACATTAATGATATTGCTTGTCAGGTTTAGTGGGATGCCCAGAGTTGAGCAGGTGGGGACACTGAGCAACTTTAGCTGGAAGAATGAGTCTTGCAGATGAAACTTAAACTGCAAGAAAGGGCCATGGCATGCCTGTTGCCTGTGCACCATACAGGACTACAGCTTTAATGCCATTCAAATGTTCACCTGCAGTCCCAAAACACACTTGCAATGGAGAAACCTGCACAGTGGTAGTGATCTACCTTGTATTTCTTGAGTACCTGGTGCTCTGTAAGCTGCTGGTCAAGACTTTATTTCATGGTTCTGGTTGCACATTGAAAGAAATTATTTTTTGCCAGTATTAAGTTGAGATTGTTGTACAAGGCTTCTCAGTGATATCTCTGAGGAATGTGAAATTTTCCTGTTAGAAATGTCTCAGGACATAAAGTAACACCCTCTTGTAAAGCATTTGGTATGACTCCTCAACAAAAAGTAGTACCAAAGCTGTTTAGAGCTTTTATTTTTATTCTTTGCAGTAATTAATTGGACATATCAAACCCTACACTTGTCCTTTCAAGTATCTGAAGACAGATTATGAGAAAGATTCAATAAATCAAACATGGAAGTGTTGCCACCAAGTGGTACAAGATGTATTAGGCAATGGCTTATAATTTATAGATCACAGTGTTGTATCTGAGATGCCCTGATATATTTATAAGAAGATTCCTTTATGCTTTGTTTGGCTATCTTTTTCTTTTTGTGATTCATTTTACTTCTCATGATGTTAAATGATCATGCTAGCACCCATCTCCATGGAGTCATGGAGTGTATCACATGCCTCTTTCAGCTTCTTCTGGAGCTGCAGGCGGTGGAGAGGCAAATATGAAGGGCCTTCTGAATATATGGAACCACTCAGACAAGCCTTTGATGCAGTGCCCTAGCTTGTTAGAAGGTGGCATATCCCTCCCTCCTCAGCCTCGTGTGTGAGCAGAGAGAGTGGAATGTGTCTCACAGTCCCTGAAGACTGGCTGTGGAATGTCCCAGCCCTCCCCTGACATTTCTAGTGCAGCCTTCTCGAGGGACTTGGACATTTTGAAATCATCTGCAAATTTATATGTTTTTTTTTTTTTAGTGGTGTGTGTACTAAGGTGTTTTGCTTTTCAGTCAAAGCACTAGGTATGCTGTACTTCAGCTGCATGTTTTTCATTACTGTGCAGGGGCTTAATAATGCCCTTTGCTTTGCTGTTGTTTAGAAAGCCTAGAGTATTAAAAAAAAAAAGATAAATTGTGGACAAAAGGCTGAGGTGCTTCTTTGTTATTTATGTTGTGAGGCACATATTATTCTTGAGAGCTGTCTCTCCCATAGGGACAGGGCTCCCCAGAGCCGCTTGGGGCAAAGGCAGCAGAAGGCAGTATAGGGAGGGATGTAGAGACTTACACACAGATCAAGCAAGTAAGCATATTTAAATCCCAGCATGTGCTGGGGGTGTAAAGGGTCTGCAGATCTCACACTCTTTTGCCTCCCATGCCATGTGGCTGTCAGCACCAGCAAGCCCATGAATTGAACAGTCCTTTTCCACTGGTGAGTGGAAAGACTAGAGTGGTGCAGGAGTCGGGAGAACTGAAAGTCCTGGTGGGCCCTCATACAGGTGGTGGTGGCGGTGCAATGCTGGGTTGGCTACTTGCATAAGTTGAACATCTGTAATTGGAGCCGAACAGGAAAGATTTGTGTCAAAAAGACACTTTTTCAAAGCTGACATCTTTTCTCAGCATTTTTCTCAACAACCTCTCCCTCTCTCTCTGTCTTTGGACAACTGTCTTCTGTTTCTTAGAGTGTAAGCCTAAAGTATTCCTCATTTCTTTTCTTTTTTTTTTTTTTTTTTTTCTTACCACTGTCAATGTTGCCACCATTATTTTCAGACCAAGCAAATGATAGCAAAAGGCAGAATCAGTCACCAAGCTCTTTTTATCCTGGGTTTAGTCCCCATTAACTACAAATCACAGCAGAGGAGTTAAATTATGCAGCTGATCTCCTGAAAGAAACCACTAGAAGGGAATTGGTAAGTGTATGTTAGTGAAACCTGACAGGAGAAAAGGTCTCCAAAAATCTTGCTGCATAATTTTCAAAGCTCTTACAAGTGTGAGTGTGAATATATTGCAATTTTATTTTTTGACATTATAAAAAGAAAGAAAAGAAATGCGAAGGGTGATGTTAACCTGAATAACACCTAGCATTGTTACCCAGAGGGAAAAGAATAAAATCTATTTAAAATACGTCTTATCAGGAGAAGGGGAACTTTCCTATAATGGCGTGTGTTTCAGTCTGTTATACAGAGTAAGTTTAACTCGACCATTTATGAAGAGCTAATTATTTTCCAATATGATGACTGCTCTTTAGACATCATGCCCATATGATTCTTCCACTTCTTATTTTTACTACTTCTCCTTTAAAAAATAATTAACAGAGATAAATCAAGCAGACAATTTAATATAATAAATTCACTAGTAGATAAGGTAATTATTTTGGAAATTATTATAGCAAAATTAGTTTTTCTTTGTTTTCCTGTGAGGCTTTGCAGATGGAAGAGGCCAAATCTATAGACAGAGTTTGTACATGGCTATATTTGTCACGTCTACATTTGTAAAGACAATACATACTTTTCACCCCTCTATTAAATTCTTTCTCTTACTGAAGGGATAGAAACATAAATAGAAACTGTCATAAAACCATGTAAGAATGAAACGCAAAGGAGTCACCAGACAACTATGGCTTCAACTATAATTCTGTCCATCAACAATGTATAATTTTAAGCAAGGTATTTGACAACTATTTAGAACCATCTTATTTTTATTGAAATTTTATCAAATCCAGGAATCTTTCTAGTTGTTTCTACTTTTGCTTATAGTACAGTGTTTGTAACTGAAGTTGTTAAATTTCTAGTGAATACTGTTCTATATCTTGTTGGGAAAAATAGAAACAAAACAAAATAAAGGAAAATCAAAAAGCTCAAGTATATTTGGTTGAGCAGAGTGTGTACAATTTAATGATCAAAATGGTAGGCCAAATATTATAGTGAGGTAAGAACAAATTTGGAGGCAATTGACCCAAATTAAAATGGCCGTGAGCAATAGGCAAATCACTAGCAACAAATACATGTGCTGTTTTTTTCAAGGCAGTGGGTGACATATGTGGCATGCAGCATGCCATGGGCCAGGATCGTTATCTTCTGGATTGCATGGAAGCAGTTGCACACAATCCATCAGGGATGAGGGAGTGAATGATTGGGTTTGTCACTGCTGACTGGCATGCTGACTGAATTAGGTAAATAATCTTCCAGGCTAATCTCTCTAGGTGTCTGGTACTCAAAGAATGAGAATAATTTAGGCTGGAAAAGACCTCTAAGGTCATCAAATCCAACTGTTAACTCAGTACCACTGTGTTTGCCACTAAACCATGTCCCTAAGTGACACACTTATGTGTCCCAACACCTCCAGATCACAACCCATGTCTTGCCTGGTTTGAATAATCTCTGGTGGTGCCAGCTGCTCCCACCAATGAGGCTTTGCAGACACACAGTGAGGGTGCCCACATAGGCCAGACAGAGCAGCCCTGCAGGAACACACAGCCCCAAGTGCTGCTTTATCACTACCTATGGTTTGCTTGTCTTACAGAACTGTAAGTGAGGATTAAACCTTGGTAATGACCTCTGAGGAGCAGCAAAGAGAAACAGTTTCTGGCCTTGACCATTTCATTTTCTTTATTTATTTTGCAGCTGTTTTTGAAGGAAGGGGAAAAATTACCATGGGGCATTAAAGCTGACATACTTAAACTCCCCTCTTGTTGGTGTGTAAGAAGAGGCTTAAGCATTTTGAGTTATATGACTAATCTACTTTCAGCCCTGAACTTTAAATTAGTTAAAAATATATTAAAGGATTATAAAATAATTGTTGTATTAGAACTACAGGACATGAATATGAGCACAAAGAGACCTTTCCAGACACTACGCATGCACACCCAGTGAAAGCGTGCATGGGAGACCGCCTTTTCTCTACAGACATTTTCACCACTGTGGCACCTTCCCCAGACACATTCCTGGGGCAGCACACAGCAGGAGAGAATGCTGTCACACAGTGTTGCTGCTAGTTTTCGAAAATATCTCAAGCACTTGTACTTGGAAGAAGAAAAGACTGACGTCTTTACATTCCTGAGTTTTCTTTAATTCTCTCATACCAATTTCTTTAGGAAATATGCTATTTTGATGTCTCCTATGCAGGATTTTCTTTTTCTTGCTTTCTTCACTATCTCTCTGTGTTGTGATCTAAGAAACATCTTTGGGATTTGCTGCTAATTAGCTATGGCCTGGTTAATGGTGTCACAGGGTTGTTTCTCCAGCAATAGCTCCTGGCACGAGCCGATCTTGTAATTTTCCAGATGCAATGTTTCCTCAGTTTGTGTGGAAAAACCCAGGAAAACAAAACAGCACCTGCAAAGAACAAATATAACTGCAGTTCACTGTAACCTTTCAGTACAGTTGTGAAAACCTTCCTACACCACATATAAGCCTCCACTAGATACTGAAGCCTTTCCACCAAAAATTTGTCATTGCTGCCATAGCTTTTTTTTCACTCTCCCTGTCCATCTCCCTGCTAGCCCATGCCCAAGGGTTGCAGGGCTGGTAGGCACCGAGAAAGGCTGGGGCTCTCCTTTAAGCCTTTTCAGCTGCTCGTCTGTCAGAGAAAGAAGGGACCTTGTAATGGATTAACAGGTGCACCCACCACAATGGGGTTAGGCTTTGAACCACTTGTGCTGAAGAAGTGCTATTGATTTCAATGGGTTGTGCCTGGGAATAACTGCTCTGCAAGGAATAGAGACATTTTGCTTTCCTTCAGGACAATATCGGGTAAGTTACATCCTGAACAAGGAAAGGACAGTCTGAGTGCAGACCCACTTTGATGCAGTTGGGGAGCAGGAGATGATTATTCCAGGGTAGCACTTTTTCCTCCTTGCCCCATCCTCAAGGAGCCTTACAATTGCACAAAGTCTCACTAGCTTCAACTAGGTGCTGTGGCCAAGGAGGTGGTGGAAGGACAGTGATCATATACTGAAGAAGTTGCTTCTCCCCACTCTCTGCCCACACTCTGAAGCAGTGGGGCCCAGATCGCTGGCACCTTGTATGGTTCATGTATATGTATATATAACCTTTCATTTCATCTCTGGGAGCCATTGATGGGTTATAAACATGACATAGCACTCATCTGTACACAGGGACACAACATATATGCCAGCCCAGCAAGGGATGACATGGGACATCGGGTCTTTGCAGCATGTGGGGAGACAAAGGTTACTGAACAGAGATAAAGTAGATGTAGATAAAATTACTAAATGTAGATTAAATACAGACAAATTAGTATGTAAATAAATCAGGAAAAATCTTTCCTCTGTGTAAAGGACAAATGAGGTGCAAAGGTGCTGGATTGAGCAGTGGAATGGGGGACATTTATGTTGCCTACATATATGACTCTCTGTGTTTTATCTCAACGATAGTTTTGTCATTACAAAGACTATAAATAGATCATCCAGAGCAGAAAAGCACAGGAAGGAAGAGGAAACCTCTAATAAATTATATCTTTAAAGGATCTGAGTAGAGGGAGTAAAAATGTACCTCCAACAACAGGAAAGTTTAAAAGAAGCTTATATTGACTATTATAAATTCAGAGGAGAAAAAAAGTCTTTACTTCTTTCAGTGTGGGAAGACACAAAGGTTTCAGTACTTTGTGTTTAAGTGGGGAAAAGGTCAAGACTGCTTTTGCCATATTGTGATTAAAAAATCATGCTGTTAAAATTGTATTAAATGGGACTCCTGATTTCTTGCAGCCACTGATTTAAGAGCAATTGCGTCTCATTTAGCTTGTCCAAAGGTTTGTCTCTCAAGAACTTGGCATGACACTAAACAAAAGATATTGTTTAAATTATAACAAATACAGCAGTCTCATCCCAAATGTGTACAGTTGTGAGTCATGGATAGATCAGGGACACCAGGTCTGATTTTGTGTGGGGGGCCCTGGGGGATGTTTTGGATATGCAGTAGGATTTGGCTTGTGGTGAGTTGTTGTGGCAATCCAGATTCCTGATGTCAGGGATGGCAAATACTCCCCCAGCAGGCAAAGTTCTTGTGCTGTCACTTGTTGGGTACTGGGGATGTCCTGCAGAGAGGTTCCCAACCAACCCAAGAATTCCTCCACAGGCAGCTGCTGTTGGTAGCCCTGATGCTACCCAGTGGCTTTGCACATGGTCTGTGAGAGAAAGCTGTTTGCCTGTCAGTTTTGCTGGTGGACTGTGAAGAAAGGGGCCTGAATTTGAATGGAAGGTGCCATAGCAAAATTGTGTTTTCCAGCCTCCAGCCCAGTGTTTCAAAACTCTTCTGCTTCCCTTTCTGGTAAACATGAAGAAAAAAATCCCCATACCATATAATTTCACATGCACACAGAGCGAAGGATCATGCAGTTTTTACAGTCAAATTTGAAGATGAATTAGTTTTTGAGATACTGTCTGTTTAAGGATTATATTGTTAATAACCTAAATTTGACACACGTTTTTTCCCCCTTTAGTCACTACCTGCAAAGCCTCTCTGAAAATTATCTCTTATGAAGCAGTGTCATTAATGACTTCCTGCGAGGTTTCTTTTGGAAGCGGCAGAGGTAAATAAAAATGAATTAATACAGCGTTTTGGGTTTGTAGGCAAAATATGCAAATATCTTACTGACAAAGCCTTAGTAGCATTAAAGGCTTTCAGATCCTATCCTCAGAGGCTCTGCTTGTGGAATCAGAAGGCTTTAGGCAACCTTTAACTTAGTTTATGTGTAATACACACACACACACACACACACACACACACACACACACACACTTTCTCTCTTTCTCCCTCTCTCTCTCTTTCTCTAATGTCCTCTTGGACCAATTCCCTATGGTGCACTTTCCAGCTTCACAGTTCATGAATTTTATTTGCAATCAATAAATAAAGCTATTATGAAGTTTTGTATTCTCATCATATATCATCATTTCTCATAAACCATTTCACTGTATAGGTCAGCTTCGCTGAGCATGTGCCACTCACCTTTATGGCTCAGCAGAGGGCTGTCAGGTATGTGGATGGGTTGTGTATGAAGTTCTAATCAGATTTCAGATCTAACAAATACTTATGAATAAGACTGTGCAACAATTCATCATTATTATTAATATTATCTTACTGTGTTGAGTTAGTGATCAGTGTTCTGGTACTCTTTGAGCCCTGGTCTGTGACATGTTCTTACAGTATGGAGCAGAAGATTGCCTTGCAGTTCCTAAGACCCACCCATATAATCAAAGAAAGTGTTATTTCTGACATGTAACATCACAGCATTTATCAGCCATTTTAGACAACTAAAGAAAAATTTCTTGCATGCCTCTTACAAGGTTGTCAAGTTCCCACTGTAGCAAATTATAAAGTGATTAATTTTAGGACCCAGTGACCCACCATGACGAACTCCTTCTAATAGATCATGCAAATTTCTTTAGGCAGCATGGTGTGAAAAGGCAGGCCATCTTTGTGGTGGTCAGGCCCATGGACAGTTACTGATTTGTGCCTTGAATTTTATCTATCAGCCTAGACAGAATATTAAAAGCTGGTGTCATGCAGTTATAAAATGATAGTATTATAAGGTCAACAGACAAATAATATTCTAAAAGGAAGACTCCAAATTGCCTACTTTGCTAACCTCTGGCAATGTGTAATCTCGTACACAAATGAAAAAATGAGTCTATCAGTGATCAAAAAGGGTAGAAGCAAGCAGAGAGGGTCAAGGAAGTTGGAAGCAAACATTCCCAGTTAAGTGCACTTTCATAAGCACAGGATATGTTATGTAAATTGCTGTCTGATGGAACTTTCTATGGCGCATGCTTATTCAATAGCAGATTTGTAGTAATTTGGATGGTGTGTATAACTTTATATAATGCATTGATATTAAACCACGTTTCTTTGACTGTAAGACTCCACGTAGCTGTGATGTATCTTATGGCAATGACAAGACTATGTTTTAGTTGCAGATACTAGCAATGTGAGAACTCTAGCAATTAGATTAGCTCTTTTTTTTTTCTTTTTCTGCTTTTTTATTTGCCTAAGATATACACAATAGTCTTATTTTACTTTCTCTTCAGAACTCTTTCATCATAAAGCATGTGAGCAATCATTTCTTCCAAACAGGGAAGACATGATCCAACTATTTCTTTATACCCTTATAACCCTTATCTTTAAGTTATGCTTCTTTGTATTGACCTACTGTTTCTGCAAGTTATTTTTCTGAGCATGTCTGTACTGGCTGTTACAGGGTCAAGGCCTTGAACACATGCCAAACTCTTTGGGGGGAGGCTCTTTCCTTTGTTTCAGTGGATGTTTTCCAGAACATCTAAGTCTGCAGCAGCACTGGCTGTGCTGAACTCTCGAAGAATAACATCTCTCCCACCATACACGAACTACCACACTTCTGATTTGAAGACACAAGGGAACTGTATGTATATATATATATAGGATATACACAATAAGCCTCCATAGAGTGTAGATTAGAAAGCTCACTTTGTGCACCTTGGGTGTGCTATGAGGCAGAAGGCCAAAGGTTAATTTCCCAAGAGATGTCTTTGACTTCCTATGGACCTCACTGTGCTTGGTGCATATGTTGTCAAACAAGCTCAGGGCAGACTTCTGGGATCAAGAGGCGCTCTACTCTAAAACTGAAGAGACCTCTATTATGCTTACAGCATTGATGGAGATACTTCGAGTCACTGAGATAGAAAAGCTGACAAGACATACTTAATTTATATCTAAACTTCTGCCAGTATTCACTGCTGAGATCCTCTTTCCTTATCCTGCTTGCGCAGGCTGCCGTCTTCGTACCCTAGAAAGCAAGCAAAGTGATGTGGTGTGTGATTCACACAGCATATCTTGCAGTCCCTGAGCCCACCTTTGGTGGGGGAAAAAGTTGCTTCTCTGGCATCAGTAGTGATATGTACTCAGAACAGGCACATGTTTCATGAGAAGAAAGATGTCAAATGTCTTAATGGGGTAAAATTGTTGTAGTTGACATAGCATGCATGGTGTCCAGCACCTTGGCCAAGGTGGGAGAGTCTCTTGGCATCCTTTGGCAGCATTTGTATAGGAAACAAATGCCAATTCTGCCTTTTGACATACACCTTAGGCAGTGCAGATACGGCTCTACTCAGAAGCTGTGGGGCAACATTCTGTTGAAAATTTTGAAATGTCTTTGTGATTTTGACTTAATAATGGATGAATAAAAGCAGAACCCAGTTCTCATCCTCAGTGATCACATTCACTTCTGTAATAGAAACAGGCTTGACAAATGGAGATAAAAGCTCTTGTTTTCTCCAGAGGAGTTCTGGTTGAGGGAGAACCCTGGGGAGGGTTCTGGCCACTACTAAGTTACTGGGAAACCATCAGACCTGGAACTGCTAACTTCAGTGTATCAGGGATTCCTATCTCTCATCTCCACATGAAGCAACCTTATGTTGCATTTTTGTAACAGGCCCCCTTTGCATCTGTGTCCTGATTTAATACCAATCTAATATAGATTGGTTAGAGGTAGTCAGCATGGATTTACAAAAAGGAGGTCATGCTTAACAGTCTTGATTCATTTCTCTGAGGAAGTGACAATGAAAATGGACAGTGATGAAGAAGGAGACATAATTTACTTGGACTTGAAAAGGCTCTCAATACAGTGCCACATAACAGATTAGTTTATAAGGTTAGCAAGTATGGGACTGATACTAAAATACTCAATTGGATATAAAATTGGCTTGGTAACAAGGTCCAGGGAGTGGCAGTAATGGTTATAGATCGTGCTGGGGAAACACTATGCACCCTGGGGTGTGTGTTTGAAGACATTCTGAAGATAATAACGATGGGCAAAGCCAAAAACAAATGTGATGGAAAAAAGAGAAAAATTGGCCATACAGAAAAGATGAAGGCTACAGTCCCATGGGAAGTAAATGATCGCGCCAACATGTGTGCTGATTTCAGCTGGGGTAGAGTTAATTTCCTTCGCAGTAGCTAGTACAGGGCTGTGTTTTGGATCTGTGCTGAACAGAGGGTTGATCACACAGAGATGTTTTTGTTATTGCTGAGCAGGGCTTATGCAGAGCCAAGGCCTTTTCTGCTTTTCATACTGCCACGCTGGCAAGGATATTGGGGTTGCACAGGAGGCTGCGAGGAGACACAGCTGGGACAGGTGACCCAAACTGAGCAAAGGGATATTCCATACCATATGACATCATGCTCAGGATATAAAGGGAGGGCAAGAAGGAGGAAGGGGGAGACATTTGGAGTGATGGTGTTTGTCTTCCCAAGTAACCATTTCACATGGCAAGGCCCTGTTCTCCTGGAGATGGCTGAACACCTGCCTGCTCATGGGAAGCAGTGAATTAATTCTTTGTTTTGCTTTGCTTGTGTGCCCAGTTTTTGCTTTCCCTATTAAACTGTCTTTATCTTGACACACAAGTTTTCTAGCTTTTACCCCTCCGATTCCCTCCTCAATCCTGCTGGTGGGGGCGTGAGTGAGGGACTGTGTAAGCCTTGGGCGCTGATTGGGATGAAACCACAACAACATGCAACTGGAAATGTCAGGAAAAGTTCAGTGAAGAAAATTGTCTGGGAACTGAAGTGGCCTAGCCAGGCCCATCAGCTGCAGGTCTTTCCACAGAGGCAAAAATATACAGAGCAGCAAGGAGCTTTCTTTTTAAGTGGGAAAGAGGGCAAAAATTATAGCTTGCTCAAAGTGCCAATGAGCAATAAGTGGGAGGCATGTTCTCAGAAACCGATTTTACCCTGAAAAGTCAAAGATCCCTGGGTCCTTGCTATGAGGATGAATCATGGCATTTAGGTTGTGTTTTCAGCTAAAAAATACATTTAGTTCTTTGCATTTGCTGTAATCCAAGGAGATTGGACTTCCTGATGATGCCTAAGGATTTTAATGTGTATTTTGTAGATTTTTTTATAGGGCTATATAAGATGAATGAGTTTTCCTAAGTTTCTCACATTTTAGGTGGTATTTAGGAGTCACTGAGCACTTTCACACACATTTACCAAGGACATGTTGTTTTGAAGAGTACCTGCAAGAACTCGAACTGAGACAATAAATCTGGTAGTCAAAACAAGAGAGTAAGCTCAGAGCTCTTGGAGGGGCTCCAAGGGACCGTTCTGAGGAGTTCTGAGGGTGGGCACCAGGGGAAATTGGTGCCAGGTTGGCTGTAGATATCATGTATGTTAATTACTGAAAGTTACAAAAGCTGTAACATTTGGCCGACACGGGGGCATGCTTTTAGTGTGCACTTAGAATCTTCTAATAATGGAACTACTCTATCTATCTATCTCAACAGATGCGATTTTGAAAGTCTTTTGCAGGATTCTTAGTCATCAGTGAACTGAAGTAATTTTTTTGTCACTACCCTGCAAGATGCTATCTTACATGCTGTAATAAACCAGAGAACTGGTTAGAAGAAAGAAAAGAGGTACAGGAGAGACAACCAAGGCTGCTAAGAGACCTCAGAGATTCTCAGTACTGAACAGAAATTGGAAACTGGTTTCAGTGAATACTCACCTCCTTAAAATGTGAAGCTTTCCATCTGTTGAATGATATTTAGAGGGGTTCTGGGAAAGCTGCACTGGTGATTCTGGTGCTGTCATCAGGTAGCACTGCTGGCAGTTAAAGAAAATACAAGCTTTGACATCCAGCAGAGTTTCCACCTTGTAGTCCTCTGCTTTCATATTCAAGACCCAGGCAGCCAGGCCTGCTCCCACAGAGTGTGGGTGAGAAGGCAGTCTTCACAGTCCTATCTGGGTCTTTGACTCACTCTCCTCCTCTTCTAAAGATAGGAATCTCTGGAAGGATCAGACCATACAGCTTGGGAAAACTGGGAAAGATTTTTTAATTAAACAAAAAAGAGCTGCTGTCTTAGTATGTGACTGGTGTGGTACAGGATTAGAAAGGAAACTTGATGCAGTGTAATAATTAGCCTGACTCATTTGTCTATGGTTCATGAGATAGACTCTGCTTTGTTATTTGATTATTTATGAGTATTGGCTCAAAACTTTGGTCCTGAAGGCATTAAAATCTTTAGTCAAGCTCTCATTGATTTGAGCTGGTCCAAGGCTGGACCTTTTGTGGCTATTCTGAGGACAGAGACAGTTTTATATCAATCAAGGGTGTAGACTCATTCTGCTGGGGTCATATGGTTAATACATCCTGTTCCTGTCATTTCCGCTATAAATCTGTGAATGCTTTTAAAGCAGGAGGACAACCTGATTCTTTACCTTTTGCCAGAAAATATTATGTTCACTTTTAATACAAACAAGACAAGGGGTCCTTTTTCTCATGAAAGCTTGCAACGGGAAAGGTAATCTCACTATTTTCCATGTCTCTGAAGTCAGTGAAAAGTAATTTGAGACAAAGTACTGGGCAATAAAGTCTCCTGTCTGCAAAGCATGCAAACCTTCTCCCACTGACTTCCCATAAGCCTTTATTAGGTCCTGATGATGTTTTTGCCCAGGCATTAAATCAGTACTCATTGTACTGTTGGTGTCTACTAAAAAATCCTTTATTTTCTGCATTGCATCTAATCTACACAGCTGCTACAAGATGGGAAAAAAATTTATAACTTCCTACAAATGTAATCAAACTCAATATTATTGACTCATTTGTGTACATTTGGATCTGAGTCACTAAACTATCTATTTTCACATCTAGAGTACTATACTTCTAGAAATGCGGTTATTTATATGAAATAATTCTGAACTACTCTGGGTTTTTGTTTTGTTGGAAGACCCATCTCATGGTGCTTATGGAAATAAAAGCTGTTCTTCCACTCTCTCTTCCTGACTTTAGGATTCTGACCAAAACTATAGTGGAGAATATCCATCCTGATCCAGGTCAATTGAAAGAAGAAGTCTGTGTCCTTGGCTATCTCAAGTCCTGTTGCTTTCAGAAAGATCCTGTTTGGTCCTGTTAGGTCCATAAAGATGATCAGAGGGCTGGAGTACCTTTCCTGTGAAGGTTAGAGTTGTTCAACATAGAGAAGAGAAGGCTTTGGGGAGAGTTTTTAGCATCTTCCAGTATCTTAAAGGGGCTTATAAAGAGGAGGGAGAGGGACTTTTTATATGGGCAGATAGTGACAGGACAAAGGGCGATGATTTTAAACTGAAGGAGAGCAGGTTTAGATTAGACGTTTGGAAGGAATTCTTTACTCAGAGTGGTGGAGCACTGGAATAGGTTGTCCCAAGAAGTTATGGATGCCCCATCCCTGGAAGTGTTCAAGGCCAGGTTGGCTGGGCCCCTGGGTGACCTGATCTAATGTATGGCATCCCTGCCCATGGCAGAGGGATTGGAATTAGATGACCTTTAAGGTTCCTTCCAACCCAAACTACTCTACGGTTCTGTGATTTGCTGAAAAAAAAGTATGGATGTAATTTGATATGTTTTGGGAAAACAGCTTCCAGCACTCACTTATGAAAAGATGAAGGAATAAGTGAAAGAGAGGAAGAAAGGACCTTTATTATGTATACATACATAGGTACCACCCTGCCCAGTTTGAAAGCCCAACTGGCTTTCAGAGGTAGCAGATCTAAGTGTCTGTGTGCATGCATGTGCATATTTTATAAATGGTTTGATCTTACCTGAGCATCTGTGGCTCTGGTGGCATCCCGTTTTTTTCACATTTCTGTAGGCTCTTCAGTAAATTCACTGGATAGATGACAGTTCATTAATTTAGTTGACAATGCACATCCAGTCTTTCCACCCTCCTCCCCCAGCCCTAAAATGAAAATAAAGAAATTACAATGGTAAAAAGGGAAAATACTATGCAAATAGCTGTGAAAGTACTGACACATTTAAACTAATGCAGTTCCTCGAATTATAACAATAAATGTGCTGTCAGGGGCATCACAGTTACTTCAGTGACATGACCACCTTGCAAGAGCACCAGTGCAAGCTGTCAGAGCTGATTATCTAAATATTTCTGAAACATTTTTCTTTCACTGTAACTTTTCAGAGTCATGAGGCTTTGAAAAAGCCTTTTTTACCTTGCAATCCTCCAGGCAGCTTTTAAATACCTGTGTATATCACCTTGCAAAACAAGTGGTTCAGGAACAAACTTTCTAGAGATGGCATTTACTGAGATCAGTTGTTTTAGGAAATGTTTTTCATCAAATGATTTGACAAAGTTTGCCCAACTTTCTGCACAGTAATCAATTTTTCCTCAAATATTACGAAGATAGCAGCTAAGCCTACCCCAAAGAACCCTTTTCAAAGGGCTCAACCCTTTCAAGCAGATGTTTTTGTTTATTAAAATTGCTGCAGATAATAATTTACAAAATCCATTCCCCAGAGATAAAGCATTGCAATAACATGATTATGAAAGCCCCCCATGAAATGGCCTTTCCATAATTTTCTTTAATGCACAAACTTCCTTGTTCAACTGTGAGTCTTAGAGCAGTCTATTCATTTTGACCATCAACTCCATTCTCTGATGCAGTGTATGGGTAGTATGACTGAGCCTTAATAAGCCTTTCTAACAGCTCAGAAATGCCTCTCTCAAGGCCCTTCTTAGAATTACTGGCTTTAGTTAGTATTGGTTAACACTTATTTGGAACAGCCATGTTATTCTTCCGTTAAGTTTTATTCTGGTCATTCTTTCAACCTCCATTTAAATTCTGTTTTCTTCTTGGTTGGCACCTGCACCCTTAGCTACCTCATAAACAAGATGCATTGCCAACTGGAACATGCAAGCAGAGCTGAAAGCAGCATTGCTAACCTCTGCTCCTTTCTACCCCCTGCAAGTTGGAGATGTGGCAAACTCAATGCTTGGAGCCTGGGAAGTGGGAATCCTGAACTGCTTGGAAGCTTGAAGAGCCAGACTTTGGGCTCTTAAGGGACTGGGCTGGTTCACTGAGCTATAACTGCATACATTTCTCTGTATTTTTTTAAAAATTTCATTGTTCCGGGCAGCCAGATTCATATGCCTTACTTTGGCTGAGTGTAACCTCCATTGTAAAGAGATGTGCTGAAAACTGTGAATAGACAGTTTTACTCAGTGTTAACAAGGCAACCAGAGTCTGACCCAGAATGACTAGCCCAGGAGTGTTAATTTCTAAGTGGACACACAGAGGAGAAAAAATTTAGTCACTCAAAGTTGCTTAGGGAATTTGGCTATAGGCAGCATTGTCTTGATTGCCCTAAATTTACGTTCTTAGAGACTGCATGCTCAGCAATAACAGAATAAAATATGCAATTTGTAAATCTTTGTCATAGGTGGGGGAGACACTGTAAAGAAAGGCAATGAATGAAGGAGAAATGCAGAGACTGCGTAAGTGGTGGGTGAGAATGCTCCCACTCCCCTTGTCTCCCACCCCCCACTTCGTGCATGCAGCAGCCACCACCAGAGCCAGCACACAGCAATGGGTAGCTGGGGTGACATCTGCTATACCATAATTCTCTCTGCTTTTCGTTGCAGAGACTAAATCCACTTGCCCTGGGCCCTTTTTTTCCCCGAATTTATGCACGTTGTTCCCTTTTCTTTTTAGCCAGTGTGGGTATCTGTGTAATCAAAACTGTTTTTGACTTTTCCCCCCTCCCCTTCATCTGTGGAGTCAAGGCTTTTTGCCTTCTCAGTTCTGCACTGGTAAATGTTTCTGTCCTCAGTTCATATGTCTAGAATGTTTAGCCGCACGACACCGACAACTTACAGGTTGCCATTCTGGGGAAAGAAAGTACATGTTTAAAAGAATCAGCAGCCTCGGTAGGATATAATGTGACTTGAGAGTTTCACTATAACATCGTAGAGTACAAAAATGAAAATATAAAGTGCATTTTACATGATTAATGTACAAAAGCTGACCTTTCCCAGTGTGCATTAATCAAGAAAAAATGCACACTTTCTATAGTGGTTAATGTTGCAGGTCCATTATTCAGCTTTGATAATGTGCATAAAAATGCTCAATATGACAATGAGTTGGGGTAGCTGAGAATTTAGAATGGTGGCAAGTTTGTTGTAGTATTTGGATTAGCATTCTTAACCTACATCTTCACTGCTTCTTTTCTTCATTTCACAAGTGTTAATAAAAATCTAGCTTTATCCTTTTTGATTTTTGTTTTTTTTTTCTTGTATTTTAGTTTTTTTGGGTTTTTTTCTTTTTTTTCTTTTTTTTTTTTTTTTTTTTTTTTTGTTTTACGAAACAATTAAAAAATACCTGCTCAAACAAATACTACCAGCATTCATTAGTCAGGATGGTTATATGTAAAAGAAATGATGCCAGATAGTAACAAATCCAAGAGAAGTTTATTATGAAAATGGCACCTGCGGGATGAAAAAAAATTAAGTTACATAAAGACAACCATGTATGACATGTATGAGAATCTACAAAAGTATAAAAAGAACCCTGTTGTAAATGAAGTATGTACATTTCTGATTTGCAGCATTATCAATGATCAATGAAAAAAATGTTTCAAATAAGCCAGGCACTCAAGAAGTTAGATTCAGTTAGCTTAACACAAAATAAATGTACCATAGCTGTCACTTTTTAACATTTTAATTTTTTTTTATATTGTAGAGTTGGTAACACTGCTAAGATTTATACGAACAGAATCCCTTTCCCCATTATTCAGCTACTTGGCACCAGTCTCCTCATAAAAGATTTCATATATTTGTACAAGAAATAGTTAAAAACACAGACACAGTCTTCACAGGTAATGAAGTTTTTTTTTCATTTTGTAATTTTAAACACTATGGATTTAGACAGCAGCTGTGATTATCTGTTAGTTTAAATCACCAGAAATCATTTTGACACAACACAGTAACATTTATAAAAAAAACCCAAAACAACAACAGCTGTCTAGCTGTTCTTTGTAGCTGATAGGTGCACTCCTTTGATTGTTCCATAGCTGGAGCAGAGCTTACGAAATTAAACTTTGAATTTCCCAATCAGCTTTCCTGCCTTTTTTAGACCTACTTAAAACCTTCCTATGGAACCTTTAAAAGCTCATTAATTAAATTTCTGGCATCCAAATCCTTTTTCACTATGACTCCTCTGTGGCTTGGACCTACTTCTCAAATTCAAAGCTACCGCAGAAATTGACACAACACAGTGAGTGATCAAAAATTCAAAGGACAGCTGAGTTAATACATTAGCTTTGCACACATAAGCGAATATATATGACAATTCTAAGCTCAGTTTCCTTTTTAAACAATGCCAGTCGGCCTTTGAAAGAATTTCGTATCTCACTGGTTATTGTTCAACGTATTGCTCCACCAGCCTACCTAGGAGAAAACCAAAGAAATGCACCCTCTGCTTACAGTTCGAGCACAAGGACTCTGGGAATGTTAACAACTGAGGCTATATGGCGTCAATTTGCTTAATATATCTGAGCATTACTCTGTAGTGCATTGTGGGGTACACTGGAAGAGTAAGTCATACCCAGAATTCCTCTGTGGGAAAAATGGCTCCATTAACCTTGAGCTAGTTAAGAGTCTTTTATCTCTGAGAGTGAAGAAGAGAAAACGAGAGAGCGAGAGAAAGAGAGAGGGGAAAAGTGTGGAGGAGGTGGGGAGAGAGGAGAGGGGAGAGAGAGGTTTGAGAATACACAACAGCAAAGCAACAGCAGAAATTAAAAGGTATACAGACAGTGGAAGCAGCATAAGGTGACATTACAGAGGAAGGCCACCACACAAAAACCACTAACCCCCAAGAATCACTGGTTCACTAGGACTGCAGGAATGGGACTTTACCACTCCGGACTAGAGATAAAGCACAGAGAAGACAAAGGACAAAACAACTACATTAGCTTAGTATATACTGCATATAGTAACACACATTGAAACTGCAATGGGACTGACAGCCAAGGACACTTACACATTGTACACATTACAGTTCTCACATCTGTTATTAGATGCCTTAACAAACAGCTGCCAAAGATGGAGTGGAAGAAGAATTTATATTTGACAGTCATTTGGAGTGTTTGACACTACACTGTGATTTCTGGCAACAAAGACAAAATAGGAGATTTCTTTTCTTTTACTTAATGTGCAGTTTTCAGTTGTAGTTATCTATTTCAAGCTTATTAACCCATTCTTTAGTTTTAAAACATATTGGTTTCAATACTAGAAATAAGGAAAAAATCAACAAAAAAATACCCAAATCAAGGAAAATAAAAAAAGAAATTTACAACCTTCCCTCTATAATATTAAATGAAAAACAAAACAAAACATGTTAAATAGTACTGTTTTTTTTTAAACTCTGAAGTGTTATTTGATGTTGTAAAATTAGCCTCAGTTACACTGAGAAAAAAATAAAGCAAAACAATATGCACCTAAGAAACTGCTCCTCGCGTCAATTAAATTGAGTTTTTTTTGTTTTTAAGCACTTTTTGAAAAAGGCTTCCTGACCCATTTAAATTTGATGTGAGGCTATGCTTGGTAGTTTGGAGGTAAAAAATTTTAAGTCCTGCAGCAAATGTTAATGAGGGCTTTTGTCTTAACTAACCAAGGAGACTGCAGCACCCCACTATAAACCAGTACGGAACACATTCTTTCCAAAAAACCCAGCCCACAAGCTGCATATTGTATGAAGACATTACAGATTAATAAATGATAGCACCATGGTTTTAGAAATTAAGTTAAAGTTTCAGTAATTAACATTTAGTCCAACTTTTTAACATTCTAGTCACAGGCCAGAAATTAACATTTTAAGAACCCAAATTATTTTATGTGCAAGTAAGAAAATCTTAACCATAAAAAGAGAATTAAACTCTGCATAAAATTCTAAAATACTATCCCCTATTTTAAAGGAATTAGGAACAAAACCCCCTTTTCATTTGACTTAGTCAAACAGGGCACAATTTTTATGCTTGTCTCTTTTAATCTTGATCATATCAAGATCATTTTGAAGTAAACCCAATGGTTGTCACTTTAAAATCTCTTTACCACAACTCTGAGTATTCTATGGCAGAGGCATACACATATTAAAGGCATCTTAATAAAGATGCAAAGGAAAAAACACACATCTTAGAAGAAGACAAAATGGCAGGCAACTGGTACTTCGACTCTCTGAAGGCAAAAATAAAAAAATATCTTTACATTAAAGAATAAGTCAAGTTAAAGAGAAAGGGAATGAAATGGGGACCATCATATTGAGATAATAAGCTGACCTGCTCAAATTCAAAGTGCTAGAATTAAAGGTCTAAATTAAAACATAGTCTATGCCTCAGAGTATAACACTGAACACAGTATGTGGTCATATTTCAATCCTCTTTCCGTTCCAGAGTCTGTGTAGTGTGAATGCCATTGCTGTACACAGGAAATGGAAGAGTGGAAAAAAGTCCTTCGGCAGTTGTGAACACATTCCCTGCAGGCATTTGGGTCAGACTGGCCCCGCTCACAGCACTTCCAAACGGTCCCGACATATTGAGTCGGTGAACGTGGTGGTAGAGCATTTCCATCGGTGTTTTAGGATCTAGCCCAAAGCTGGGGCTGTTAACATCAACAAAGTTAACAGCATGGGTGTTGGGGAGGAGGTTGCCCTGCATGGCTAAAGTAACTTCAGCTGGAGCATACCGAATAGTGCCAGTGGTGTAGACCCTCTGAGCAGCAGTGCTGGTCGCAGCAAGGGTTCCTGTTACCCTGTGAACCAAAGGAAGCACCACATTGCCTGCTTGTAACCTCTGAAGGGCTTCCAGATCCCCAGTGTACAACAAAGAGTTGGAAGTTGTGGGACCTCCTGGATGTTTGTCCCTTGGAGATGCTGAAAGTGGGGGTGACAAAGGGTCAGAGGACACAGGAGCCAAGGCTGAGTTGGATGAGGTGCTGAACTGAGTTTTGCGGCTGGCAGTATTTTCAGTCCCCGGTGGGGTGAGAACGGAGTCTGGAATGGAGACATGTAAACTACTGCTGGCTTGAGGGGAAGGGAAGTGCTCGGAGCTGGGGGGCTTGGTCATACTGTAGGGTGATTCATTCCTTGAGATTTCCCTGTTGGGTGGGTAATTCCAAATACTGCTATCATTATCAAAATTTATAGGTTCTGAGATTTCTGTTTTAATTTTGAGCACTGAGGCACTGTTTGGTGACGAGAGCAGCTGGGGCTGGTCCACCAAAGCTGAGTCAAGTCCATTTGGACTTGAGGTGCTTGACAGCCTTCTCCGGGTCATGCTGCCTCCCTTTTGCTTTTTTCTCCTTTTCTTCCTCTTCTGATGTTTGCTGGAAGACTGGGCATTTGCTTCACCTGCACTGTCTGAGTCCTTGGCACTGTCAGAGGTCAGTGATTCACAGTTCTGCAACCGCAAGTCTGACTCACTCTCAACATAGCGCTCCACCTTGATCTGCATAGAGCCAAGAGTGCCAAAACTGTCCTCAGGAGCCTTTTGATTCTCGAAGTCAGAGTTTTCAAAGCTGTCATCACTGTCCCTGCTGTCCTGGTTGCTGGAGCTGTTCCCATCATCATTACAGTTCATTTCATTATCTGACTGATTTCCTGACTTTTTCCTGTCGGATTCAGGGTCTTCACTGTTTTCTGACTGGTTTCCTTTCTCATCTGACTTTGAGTTCTCATTGTCCTCTGGAGCAAAATGAAAGTGAAACAAACTGTTAGCAACAGGAACATAATATTAGAATCCAAGTCCAGATTTCTATCTACCAATGAGATTTGATTTCCTTTAAACTTTTTTTTTTATTTTTCCTGTAGGGCTACACTTTTTTGCAATGTTGTGCTGGAAGAGTTTTGATCACCATGAATGTATCTGACTCAGGACTGTTAATGCACTAAAAGCCTGTGTTATATGGCTGCACCTTGATTGAGGGTGGCCATTTAATCTGCTCTCAGGACAAGAATCATTTTGACAACTGTGAGCACAATAGTATTGTAGCAGTGCCATCCAAAGAGGAGTCAGTGAACAATCCCATTATCACCATTATGTTCTGGTGATTGTTCTTTCACATTCGTGTTCTCCTGCAATGGGCAGGCATCCAAGTATAGCACTATTTACTAATGAAGATTCTAGTCCTCTCATTTCATTTTCCTCTGACCATTGCCACTTTTGAAGTGACATAGTGTCTCTGGCTGCAGTGGAATTACTGCTGATTTCCTCCCATGTAAGAGGAGAAGCAGGTCATACGTGTATAAATTTGAATGAATAAACCAGTTAAAACAATTTTGTTTTGTTGCTAGACTGTCTTCTCATATTCTCCTGAAGGGCAACAAACAAACAAACTAACAAAAAAACCCTAAAAAAACAAACC
>VXBX01004221.1:782793-818410 GCA_013400415.1 Scytalopus superciliaris | reverse complement strand
CCCCCCCCCCCCAAATAAATCATCCAGTGAATTAAATTCTTGATTCATCCAAATCATTTAAGGACCATTGAAAGTAGCCCATCTACAGCACTGAGAAGCCGTCACTCTTCTTGCCTGAATTCATTTAATTATAATTCTAATATGGGTGAGATAAACACTCTAGCTCACTGGGCTCAGAGACCCAAAGCAGCTTTGAGACTGAATACGCTCCATTATCATACTATGTTCAAAAGGGTCATGAAAGGCTTCAGGAGACCTCGTCTTTTACAGACCAGCCAGAAATCTTTTGTTGGCTAATAAAAGATGTTTTTCACTCATCAGAGCCAAGTACTACCCTTTTCAGTATGCTTATTTTAGGGGAACAGGAGAAGGGCCAGTTTTCCTCTAAAGATTGGTTACTCCTGGAGCCATGTCAATACCAAACAATTTCCCAGAATTGCTGGAGGAGACGGGTTTGACAGCAAAGCTGCCTGAGCATTCGGGACAATGCACTTCACAAGTCACTTAGTGGGCCTTTGGCTTGTGTCAGCAGCAGCAGAGGGACCCTTCCTTTTGAAAAATAAAAGCCACAGAAGCAAAGTAAGAGCCATAAACTCCTAAGTCTCATCAAGCTTTTTGTTTCACCTAGGACTGAATTCCTCCTACACTTTTTTCTTCCTTTTCAGATCCTTTGGCATTTCTATTTATTTTCTTTGTAACACAAAAGCCCCTGTTTCTGTTGTCTTCCAAGACTCCCAGACATCTCCTTCTGAGATGTAGACATCTGTGCACCTCTGCAATGCTCTGCATCATCCTTAGAAGTCATTACTCATGTACTTCTAACCTTCTCACCTGGTGAAACTTCCAGTGCACATGGGAGATGCAGACTGTTCTCCACATATATGTTATGTGGCTATTTAAGAACAAGAAGGCAAAAAGGAAGCACTGGGAATGGGTGAAGAGATTCCCAGTGATGGTGGTCAACAAGACTGCGTGTTGACTTAAACCATCAAACCAAGCTGTCACAAAAGATGAAAGAGAACAGCCTGTTATTCTGTTGTATAATGTAACATTACTGCTTGAGCTTCTTCTTGCTTTTGCTTGATTTATGTCACCATGATCCATTTTCTCCACGCTTTATTTTGGTTGTTATCATAGACATGAGAGAAAAATCATCTATCTATCTATCTTGCATACTACAGCAGAGTAACAGCCTTACTTCTTGGGCCACAGGAAACCAAACTCCTTTCAAGACCAGATGATCTGTACCTGTGCCTAGGTAATCACTACTAAAACTAACGAAATGTGTGAATCATCTGTGCACTGGACCATCTGTAGGACTAATCTACACATTGAGTTTCACAAGTACACTCAGCTTTTAAGTCAGCGGAAGTTCCAGACTTAAAGAGTGCCGAAACCCACACCTTTTAAGTAAATATAACTCTTTTAACTCAAGAAAATGCTCATATGTTTCGATCTTCACTGCCCCCTAGCGAGACTCTTCAAGAATGTATTTATACAGGAAAAAGGGTCATAAATATTGACAGTAGAGACTTCCCTGCGGACCATCTGCCTACTTTGGAAAGAGAAGAACTGGAATCGTATTCAACAGTCACAATCCCAAGTCCTCTGCACAAGGCACAATACCTTTTCATAAGCACAGCTGGGAAATAAAATATTTACTTTGGTGCTATGTAGGCAAGAATTCATGGAAAGAGTAAAGAGAAATTCTGAGGAAAGGGAGGTACTGTGGAAATGGTAAGTTCATGAAAAGATTTTTCTAGTGATTTTCAATTTACTTTTACTTTGTTTGTTTGTTTGCTTTGTTATAATGGAACAATACTTGTGAAGTAAAAGCAACTGTAAAGCCAACCACGTGGCTCTCATGCTATGAACCTTTTGTGGGTGTAAAGGCACACCATGTGTATTACCTGAGTTGTCCTTTGAGTCTGATTCAGAGTCAGAGGTCTCTGAGGATTCTGAGGTTTTCTCCGGCAGATGAGGAAGTTGTGCAATATCCATTGGAGTGTCCTTGTACTCTGGGTTACTGAAGAGAAGGCAGAAAACATAAAAACAATTGGATGATTTGCAGTTTCATGATTTTTCCCTCTTTTCATATCAAAGTTCAGGAACAAAGAACATAAATAGGAAGCATAGCAGAGTAAACACAGAAACAGATATTTTTGACTACTCAGAGCTTCACAGCAGGAATTTTATGAAGGTTTATTTTAATACTGTTGTCAAATATTTATATTGACCGGGTACTAAATCTTGTTTGATTCTAGTGAAGTTTTAGAGCTATCGAAGTGTTCTTACTGAAATGGGACATCATGGGTTGTGCGATATCTAGCAGTAAATTTACACAGTGTAATCATCCAACAACAAAATATCTTGATTTTGATCCCATTACTGTGCCTGGAAGGACAGAGAGAGTGTTTTAACTTTTCCAATCTGTTTCTCTCCCACTGTAACGTCTATTAGAGTTATCTCTGTAACAGTATTTTCTATCAACCTTGCCAGAACCTTTTCAGTACCTGTTTTTCTCAACATTCCAGTTTTCCACACTTTAATCAAGCAGACCATACACAAAGTTATTAAGAAGGTACTCAGTTAGGGTTAAAGAAAGTGACCACTGCTCCAAAGAATCTGGGCAAAAATTAGATAAAAAAAGGTTAAATACTTTTTAAACACTGCACACATGCTCACATCGTCAAGAAACCAAAAGCAACCACTCTAACTATATGACAGATGCACATGTGCATGTAAGATGCATATGTTAGGGATAAAGAACTGTCAACACACCCATTATAATCATATCTTCATCTGCTCATGTGGTGCTCACCTGTGACTTGTTAGCAATGAACATGACTGCAATCTAAAAAAGCTACATTACCAGAGAAACGGAAAAAAATAACCCTCCAACCCTATGCTTTTTCTTGTTTTGTACCTTTTAAAATGTGTTCCTTTCCTAAATCCATTCAAAGGCAGAGTAACAGACACAGCTAGACATAAGTGACATAGAAATATTAAAAATAACAAAGTCTTTAATAATTCCTGAATAGATGAGCATTTCCATGCAGTCCAAATTCCAGTCTGGTGATAGAGCAGAAAATCCGCAGTCCTGCATAGAACAATATGAGGCAGCACTGGGGGTGCCTGATACACCATCACAATGACAGTATGCCCATATTCAGCCTACTAGAGTGTGCTGCGAAAATTCAGAGTTCACACAGCTCACATTGAAATGACATCTTATGATTATCATCTTTATGGTTTTGTCCTGACAAAGTGACTTTATTCTGTTGTATCCCAGGGCAGTCCCCAAATTTGCCCCCTCCAAGCAAAAGATGTTTGAGGGCTTTCACACTGTGAATAACAAGTTGCTAGAACAAGAACAGCATTAATCCTCCCTGTCACTATAATTAGTCTATCCTTTTACAGACAGCTGAATCATACTTTCTAATGCATGGAAATGTATACAGACCAGTACTCCTGCTAAGAGTAGACCTAATTATGCATTGATCAGTCATTAAAATATTATTTGGACATTTGGATCTTTTGTAGATTCCAATACTAGGAGAAATCTAAATTAAAAATAAATATTCAGTGAAGATGTTAATCTTTCTCTGACAGAACGGTGAATGGAATGCAGCAGAAAATTCAGGTTCTGGGAGGAGACTTGGGGAAGACCAATATCTTTTTTTGTTAGGTATATTATGCTTGTAGAGAAAATAATTTTTTGGGACATTTGTGGACTAGCTTCACCTATTGTCTGGAAAGTGGCAAAGGGGATGGAGGCAACTGTTCATAATTCTTATGGACCACTTTTACAGCTGGAGCTGAAAATATGAGAACGTTCCCGGGCATTTTGAAGCCCTGTTAAGGACTGGGGCAGTGAAGCTGTACTTCCAGTTCAGAATGGTGAGCCTTAAGATGACCCCTTGAAATGCTGCATTCTGCCTCATGCTTGCAAAAAAGAGACAAAAAGGTAGCAGCGTAAGGATACACTCAGAAAAGCCTCTGCTAAATCATAAACACACAAGCCCCAGTGAAAACTCCACTGCTGTGGAAGGCTTCCCACAGTACTCCTGCAGTGCTCTCCTGCCACGGGTTGCTTCCTTCTCTTCCCCAAAAGGGGAATCAAAAGCATTTCAACATGCAAGTTTAGGCAGGCACAGTCTCTTCAGGGCTCGCTGGACTTGGCATATAATAAGCCACAATCTAACCCCTAGACATCACTTTGAACTCTCATGGCATCAAAGGGAACGTAACAAACCATGACAAGCAACTTAGAAGGAGAACAGGCCAGAAAATGACAATTGCATTTCATGACGATCTCAAGGTTTCAAATTTTATTTGTTTGGATTTTTCCTGCTCTGGAATGAAACAGAAAATCTCCCAATCTTATTGAACATTTTCACAAAACAGAATGTGTTGAAAGGTATTTTCAGATGAGAAAGGTCAAGTTTATAATTCACTGTCCCTCAGTGAATGTTTGTTTTCCCTTGAGCTCAGAAACCAGTCCTTTTAAAATACTTTAGCAAAACAGAATTTCTCAGGGAAGCGCCTTTCATTCAAGACTTTTCTACTGTTTCTGTTTAAAATAGTTCTAAAGTTTAAAATAGATCTAATAGTTTAAAGTAGTTTTAAATGCTAATTTTATTTTTTAAATCCTATTTTTGCATTTTTCAGCATGAATATTATCTGACGGTTACAGGAACAACACAGTAGTTCAAGGCTTTTTCTCCTGAGAAAGTTCCTCTCTCTGGAGTGAACTGGCAAATGCCTTTTAGAGAGACCTTTTTTTAGCATACCAGAAGTTTGCTTCCACGCATTTTTAATATCCAAATAAAGCAGTGCCAAACACTTCACACCAGATTTTATAACATAACTACTGAAAGCTGGTGTGGATAGTTTTTATCTTTGAGCTCAGGTTGAGTAGTTTCAGGGCAGTGAGGCAGGCAATAAAATGGTAGAACGTTTATTTCAAGACTTAGGCAGCATAAAAATTTGGGAATATTCTAGTGTACTGAGATATGACAGATGCCTCAATAATGATAATGAAATGGCACTGCTTTTGAGATGGACAACACGAGAAGTTCTTCCCCTTAACTTTCTCTAGTAGGCTGTTGTTTTTTCCCTAAAACTTTCACCAGCAGAGGAAAGTCACAGACACAGCAGTCCAAGTGAGGGAAGTGACTGGTAGTCCTACCTGAGAAGGTAATTGACCCAGATGATGTTCTTCTCACTTGCGTTCTTGGCATTGACAGCTATGGTTGCACTAGACTGTATCCAGATATAACCTCCATTCTTCTGCATCCAGCGGTAATACTTTGTTACACATTGACCCTTATTCAGTACTGGCAAGAAAATACAAACAAAACATAGGCAAGATATAGTGCTTGTTAGAATTGTGGTAAAATGATCTTCATTTTACAACATGCCACAAGTATAAGGAGAAGATACTTGGCTTCCTTTAGGTTTAATGCCGGTGAGATGACAAACAGGATCTGAAGTTCCATATAACTAGCTATATGTTCACACAAGTTTTTAAAGCATAATTTTACCTGCTTTTGGAAACTCTAGTGGAAGAAGAAAAGTAAAAAAGCCCTACAAATCTCTATGGTTCACAGAATACTTATTGCTGTGTGGACATTTCCAATGCACTCAATGTCAAACTGCAAAAAAAGAAAAGGAAAAAAGAGGCAAATTTATATGTGATTTATTCATAGCTCCTAGGTAGACCTCTTTGAGATTCTGGATATTTGAAAGGTTTGGGAAGATACTCTACCCCTGCTGCTTTGATCATTTCTCCTTATTGCAGGCGATATCAACCACTGAACTTATACATCTGTTTCTTTGATCTTGTCAAACAGAATTTACAGTTCTCAGATGAACCAAATCTCCACTGGTCAGTGGGGGAAAAGTCTTTGGAGAATTTACTTTCTACCAGAGCAAAGTAAATCCACCAACAGACTGAGAAAGAGGCCTAAGGGAGGCACAGAATGGCTTGGTTAGAGCCAAAGAGTGATAGCTCTCTCCGATGTTTGAAATATGCTATGAAACAGAGAAAAAAGTAAAAGCAATCAGTAACGTGAAACGGTGCTATTAAATGCTCACAGCAAGAAGGCTGAAAAATACAGATGTTTAAAGTAATACTTCAGCCAAAATATTGCCAAGTTGAAACGGATTTGGTTTGTATCTGATTGTTCAGTGTCAGGAGAAGGGCATGAAATGCAAATCTTTCAGTGGAAGGGAGCAGCATGGTTTTATAAAAACCCTAAACTACACAAAATCTGAGGACTGTTGTTACTGGAGCCCTTTCTCTCCTCTGCACGTCTCACGACTCCCACAAAGCTTTGTGCACTAGAGGGCAGTGTGCATTCACATACACTTTCTGCTTTTGTCATGTCCTTGTCTCCGTCTGCTAAAATGAAAAACCTCTAACTGCTGTAATAAATTTGGCTAAATTAGCTGCTAAATGGTTATCTCAAGTAATATGTATTTGCATTAATCATCTTGCTCTAAACCAGAACAAGCCAGAGTCCTAAAGACGTAGTAAATTCATATTGTCCATTTAATTACGGCTAATAAGTGCTTCATATACAATAGTTTCATGAAGTACATTTTCTTTTTTTTTNTTTTTTTTTTTTTTCCCCCTGTAGAGGGAAAAGAAAAAAGTCACTTTGGAAAAGAATAAGTAGATAAGGCAGTTAAAGTTCCTACCATAAATGTGACAAATGACACTTTGGAGCCTTCAAGTTAACCAAATGTCTATACCCCTAATTATACATATGAATGTATCTATATCTGAGTCCCTGTACAGCAGATATTTACAGAAAAAGATATTTACAAAGGCAGCCATACAAAAAGTGGTGTTTTCTTACCTTGGAGGGATCCCCCATTTCCCCCCGTAATTTTTCAACTACTAAATAAAAAATATGCAGGTAAAATAGTGCAATGTAAAGTGAATGTGAAGTGTAAGTTATATTTGGCTCTAATATAAACAAATATTTGTAATCGGGTTCCTGTTGCTTTTCAGCAACTTCTAATGAAGTAGGTTAGTTTCTAGCAGATATCTGTCTTTTCCCAAACTTTTACTTTTGTATTCCAAGCTCTAAATCTTCCACTGTGATAATTCATTGGCTTCAAGACCTCATTATACAGCAGAATGAAGATAAAATAAAACAACTGCCTACCCAGCATTTCTGTCAAACCAATGTTGTATGCCGCTTTAGAAAACAATCTCACATAAATTAGTCTAGCTTTATCAGTTATGAAGAATAAGGGAAGTACTGGTGTAAATTTTGATTATGGTAGACATTTCCATTTCAGTAAAATAGAACATTCAAAATACTCTGCTTACATCTGAGTGTAAAGTTGATACACATGCAAGTGTGGAATGATATTATCTGTTTTCTGGAAATCTGAATCCTCCCAGTTCTGTGCAGAAAGTAGTAAACTCTATCTGCACTTGCATCTACTAAGTATACAGCTGTCTTCTTTGGAACAGTTCTTTTCTGGGGAGTTTAACATGCTATACAAATGCCAGAGGACAACTGCCCACATACACATTGGAAAGTCCAGGTACCAGGCGAGTCACTAGCCCGTGACCGAGGAGCACACTGCAGTTCTGCATAGAGATAGCTACAAGGACCCAGAACCTCCAGCTTTTTCGGTCATCCTAGACATGTCCTTCAACCTTCAGTACCTTTTATATTGGTTGTTGCACAACTAGAAAAGTCTGTAATGAAGTGAACAGAGCATTCATTTTCATGTCTGAAATACTGTATTAAAAATGAGCTTTCTATGAAGCTCATCTACCTGCAAATACCTGTTCTCTATTTGGCCAGCTCACGTATATTACCAGATACACAGGATTTCCCTTCCTGCATCTGTCTAAAGCACATTTCATATAAGAGATTTGTGGACCACGCTCTGAAGGAAGTCCCATGATTCAATATAAAAATTCTCTCTGTAAAGAGATTCTTTGGCAGGCCAGCTGTGCTGTGCTGCTAAGCCTGGTTCATATGTCCTTTGAGAGTGCACGAGAAATCCCCAAGTCAGTTCTGGAAGCTCATAGTATACCTTGGGAAGAAATTTCTCAATGTGATGAAAGAAAAGAATGAAAAAAATTGGAAAGGTTTTCTAATTTACAGTATTTTTTAACTGTTGGCATTGCCAAGCCCCAGCTGAGAAATTAGAAGAGAATTTTGAGCAAAAAAAGCAATTAGAAGGACCAGTCAGGGAGGGAAATGTATCTGTTTTATTGATGGCTTAGTGTTGCTGAGTAAAGCCGAGTTTCATATTGAGGATCTTCAGTTTGCAGGTACAGAGAATCTATTAATAAATTTACTGATTTTGAGAAGAAATGAAAGCAAAGAATGAGTCCACCCTAAACTTTGCTTGTAAAGTTATGTTTTGTAACTAGCAACAGACCACACATTTCAGTTTGCCATAAACTTCTGAAAATGTAATGCCTTGTGGACAACATCCTGAATGTATTCAGGCAAATCCCTCACTGAGCAATACAAATAATTTTATATTTCTATTTGTATTATACATCTGTATTATACAGTCTGGCAGACAATGCAGTACTGGGAAAGGTAAGACTTGTGACCACACTGGTGGAATGGCTCANTAATTTTATATAGATATAAAAAATTATGAATTTATATTATATATATTTAAATTTATATTTAACTGAAAATATATAAGATAAAATATAAACCCTTTAATGAAACAGACTAACTGGGGGTGAGTGCTTTTAAACTGGTGACCTTTATGTTTGCTGCACATATATATTCCCTAAAATGGTGGATGCTAAACTTGACTAAAATTTGCTGAAATGTTACCCAGTTACTCAATTTGAGTTCAGTAGAGAAGTGCACACTATGTCATGCTNGAGAAATTAGAAGAGAATTTTGAGCAAAAAAAGCAATTAGAAGGACCAGTCAGGGAGGGAAATGTATCTGTTTTATTGATGGCTTAGTGTTGCTGAGTAAAGCCGAGTTTCATATTGAGGATCTTCAGTTTGCAGGTACAGAGAATCTATTAATAAATTTACTGATTTTGAGAAGAAATGAAAGCAAAGAATGAGTCCACCCTAAACTTTGCTTGTAAAGTTATGTTTTGTAACTAGCAACAGACCACACATTTCAGTTTGCCATAAACTTCTGAAAATGTAATGCCTTGTGGACAACATCCTGAATGTATTCAGGCAAATCCCTCACTGAGCAATACAAATAATTTTATATTTCTATTTGTATTATACATCTGTATTATACAGTCTGGCAGACAATGCAGTACTGGGAAAGGTAAGACTTGTGACCACACTGGTGGAATGGCTCANAAACCCTCCCTTATTTCTAAAAGTATGAATATATTGCTGTGTACACAGTTCCCAACAGAGGGATTTCAGTTTTCCTTGGTAGCTTCGTGCACAGCAATATTCTTGTAGCAGTGGAATGAAGGAGGGGGAAAAAGAAGAAACAGTCAGTGTTCTTCGCAGGAACCTATTTCTGTTAGAAAATCAAAATAAATCAGTACAAGTTTGTCTTCAGAAATATGGTTACAAAAAGAAAAAGAACATGTTTCTTCCTGTAAGGCTGTTCTGAGAAATCAAAGCCAAAGCTTCTAAATAGTGAGTTGTGTTTTAAAAGAAGGAAGTAGCTTAATTCAGTTTGAAGAGGAGATGAAGAAATTGTGTATCAAAAGCAGTCTTTTAGTGAGGTCTCTTACAAAAGGACATTTTACTCATGTGCATATGCATTTAAAAGCTACACTATATTGCGTATTCAGGTAAGTATTGAGTAAATAGGAAATGATGAGATCATCTTACATATTCACACAGCTTCACAAAGAGGCTCTTTATAATTGGTGAAAATATTGAGGTTACATCTGCTGTGCTATTCACCCTTCTCCTTGAAATACCTTTATCAATGACTGGGTAGTATTGATACTGAATTTCTTTCCTGATAAACTTATAAGAATATTTTTAATTTACTGCATGTGGATGAAAATGCCATACTTAATACCACAGTCGAATACTTAGCTGCAGCCACAAGTACTCTTTCTACATTCACAAAACTGGCAGATGAAACATGAAAAGGAATACTGACTCTTTAATCTCCTCTTCTCCACCTAAGGCCCAAGGCAAGCTGACAGGGTAACTTCGTTCTGGAAACAGGGGGGGGTTTATTTTTTTAATTCTGGATTACTTTTTCTTCTGCTTTTGAAAACTGTGGGCTATAGGGGAATGAACCTGGCATAAGCTTAAAACAAGAACAAGTTTCTTTATCTGAAAAGTTATAGTCCTTGATGCTTACAGGAAGGTCATTTTCAAAACCCTCAGGAAAAATAACATCACAGCCAGAAAGAGTGCATTAAGTGCCTTATTTGCTTGTAACAGAGACAGTTTTCCATTTATAACAGCTCCAAGGATCAAGTGAGTCTTTGAAGTTGTAAGGACTTTTCTATAGATTTTGCAATTAGCGAGCTAGATGTTTTAAATAGTAGGTATCCACAAACTGGATTTTAGCAATGAAAAATATTTAGCAATGTTAAATGATGCTTGTTACTTAAACAGAATTAGGAACTAGATGATAGGAGACCTGCAGACATCTGGTGAGCACTCGCGTGCCATCTCTATACTTCTCCACAAATACTTCGATTTTGGATCTGCTGCACAGGATAGGGTGAGGAGGAGGGGATATAAGCCAGGATAGTGTGCAAATGCATATTCTACCCACCAGGCTAAAAGTATGGCCAACACAGCAGATAGCTTAGTCAAGAATGCCACCTTTGCATCACAGAAGTCCCCAGGGGCCATAATTCTCTACCTTTCTTCATTGCATGTGCTCCCTTACCAGCCCTGTGTGACTTACTGCACCTCAACAGAGCTCTTTTAAGAAAAATAGAAAGATGATAATGGTTTAGGAAAAAAAATACTGGTTCTGTGAGGCTTTAGAAAGCTGCATTTTACTCACAGTATATGACAGGAGAAAGCCCAAAGTGCTGGACAGAGAACATGTTTTTTTAGGACAGGGTAGGACGCAGTCTATTGTGTCAATGCCACTGACTGAGACTTGGCTGCTACTGTGTTATGAATACCAGGCAGTAATAATTGTTTATTCATAGACATTCATCTTTTCCTAAGTTAAACAGGAAGTAGCAGATCAGGTTCATGAAAGAAACCTGTACCTTACTGATAGTCAAACTCCCACCCAACTTATTCATTCACCCGGGATAATTCTTTTAAGCATATACAGTCACTCTAAAAATGCCAGGTATGGCAAATGATTCATTGCTTACTTCTGCAATATGAAATACTGTTTAATCTTCCAGTGTAGGGATATTACATACATAAATACCTGATAAATTAGACAAAATTAAGTATCAAAAACCCTGCAGAAAAAAATTAAGAACCTTAATTAAGCATTTAGAAAAAAATGGAAACCTTAAGAATCTTTATAAAGCGAGTAGTATTTTTCTGCCTCACCTTACAGAAAAGCATATGTTAAAAACGGTCTGAGTCAAACTGTTAAAAAATGTGGATTCATATAAGGATCAAAGTTTGCAACTTGCCAAGTGAGGAAAATGAGGAAAGCCTTGCATGCTGCATGTCTAGCTAGGGAAGAAAACTGAGTAAATTGTGAAAACAGTTTGGAAAAACATCATTGGATTATTTAACCTATCCTAATGTCAGGAGATTGATACTCTTGCCCTCTGAAATTTCCTAGCCTCTGCTAGAGATTCTACCTTCATTTGATTACAAATTATATCTGATAAGGACCAGAAAGATGTTCTTTTTTCTTAAAGCAATCCTATGTTACCAGTTTTCATGACATCAGTCCACAGCAGCAGTACAAATTTATTAAAACCTAGCAAAACCACAAAAAAAAGTATTTCCCACCACTAAGGACAAATCGTCATATCCTACTTGAACAACAGATACACTTTTCTTCTCCTTTCCTTTCACAATGGCTGTAACATATCATTTACCCATGGCCCATAATTTCAAATGAAAATTTTATAATTATGCATAACTATAACCATTAAAAGAATACACAATCCTAGGTAGGATGTTTATTTCAAAATATTATGTAGGTATTGATCAAATGTAATGACAGAATTATAATATATAATTCAATGTATCACTAGATGCACTATTCAATGGAAGCTTATGGCATGTGTATCAGAAAATGTTTCTGTTGTTTCTATAGATAAAATTGATGTAAAATAACTATATAAGATTATTTTATGACAAACTGGATTGAAAAATGAACAGTAGATTTGTCTACCCAGGATTTTCTACATTTTCTTCTTTCTTTCTTAACTTTTTCTTTCCCTCATGGTTTCTCTCTCTCCCCATGACTTCAATCCTGCCATAAAGTGATTTCCTTCTGCTAATATTGAAACGGTCATTTAGAAACCCAAGTCCGCTTTGAACACCAACTTCAGACAGAACTTCCATTATCATTAATGAACTCTGTTCAAACTGTAGGGGAAAATGAAATCCCAGATCCAAATTTTGCCCTTAGCTACTAAAACTCAACATCAGAGGAGAAATTTGGCCCTGCTTGCTGAAGAAACTTAAATCTGTACTCCATCTCTTCCCTAACATTAATGTCCATCGTATGACAACCTGTGTAAGATTAATGACTTCAGAATATAGCCCTTTCCATGCTAGATATATCAGCAGACTATACATAAATATATCTCCTGCAAATAGGAAAAGAGATGGAAGATTCACAGAAGCAGATTGGCAGCAATATTAATTTTATTTTTTAATTACTTAGCTTAAAGATGGTCTGTTTCAAGGGACAGGATCACTTTAAACATATTTTCATTTCTGGTGTAAGAGTCCCTGTTTGGATGCTTGGGCTGAGTGAAGTGAATGGTTTGCTCAGCCAAATTTCTAGCCTATTTTCACAACACATGGTGGCATGGCACAACTGAATGTTGTTCAAACACCCTCTAACCACCACAGAGATTCATCATTATCTCACATCTGGCAGTAAATGACATTTGAAGCATACTGTCCCTTTATACCAGATGATTTGTAAAAAGTAAAGAAAAGGAAACAAAACTTCCCACCTTTCTTGACAAGCCTTAAAAAGATATCTTAGCACTGACAAAAACCCCCAAAACACAACCTTTTAGAATAAAAATAAAACAACTTTGCATCTCAGAACAACACATTGCAATCTGCAAACTTTGTGGACAAAGGCTTCAGGTGCTTGGCAGGGCATTCCCCAAAGCCTACTGAGCCAAAAGTCTCACACCAGCACACTCACTTTAGAGGTTATTAGGCATGAAAACCAACATGGACCCACCGCTGGCCAGATGACTCACAGACGGCAAAGCCACAGGTGATTTATGCAGGTTCTTTCAAACAATTGCTAATAAGACCTATTGCCACACTGTCACACATTTGATATATGCTACACAGTTTACTGACACTATTTTCATATCCTTCTCACTTTGAAAACTGTCTCCCTCAGAGACACAAGGTCAACTGTCCAGACCTTTGGAAAAGAAAAAGAAACAAAAAAGCCCACAGCATAAACTCGTTTCTAAAGCCCTGGAAAGATCTTCAACGGTTTAATCATACCTTCACATGGTGACATTTTAGGATGCGGTATTTCACAGCCTAGTAAGCTACAAACAAAATCCTTAATCCATCCTTGGATTTTCAATGGAGCAACACACTTTCTGATTTAGACTACAAGGTGATGGACAATTCTGGTCTCAGTAATCTTGGAGCAAACCTCAGCAATGAAGGTAAAAAGATATGCAACTGATATAGTTTTCTCCTTTTTTAAAACGCCATACATTTACATCCTGTAGCAAAAAGTCAGCACAGAAATAGTTTAGTAGACAAACTGAAGTTGCTGGAGGTGTACAATAAAATCCTTTATTCCCATGGCTTTGCAATTTAACATATGCTTCTGCATTTTACTACAAGAGTAATACCAAAGTATAGAATCATCCTTCATGTCAGAAATTTTGAGCACAAAGAGATTTCAAAAAATAAAGAAAATTATTAATGGAGTAACAGGGAAACCCAGAGGTTATGAGCAGATGTCAGAGCTCAATCTTTACTCTATAACCCCTTACTGCAGTAGCTGTATATACAGCTGGTATTACACACACTTTCAAAGTGAAAATAGAAGAGTTTAGCTGCAAATTTCAGCAGACTGTGAGCTATGGAAGACTCACAACCAAAAGCCTACAAACCAAAATGTGAATGTACTAAATCAGCATTGCGTTAGATTTAATTTGAAGATGAAATAACATCAGGAATTAAATAAAAGTGTTATAGCTGCAAACTATATCTGAGGCATCCTGCAAAATAACTATATATATTGGTAATCTACAGAAGGTAAACTTCTACAATTAAGTTCAGCAGTTAGTGATTTAAATATTTAAAGATCTGGCTTTGTAGAGTTTTCTGGCTTGTCTACTATCCAAAAGATCTGATGCTTCTGGTAAATTTTTACCTACTTTTCTTTCATACAGAAAATATTTGTCCACTAGCACACAATTTGCATGTGAAAAAAACTGAGGCACAAAATATCACAAAGATTAGAAATTTATTGGGATTGAAAATGATATCTGAATATTTATATGGATAATTAGAACACAAAATGTAAGCTGTGGTATAAACTCTTACCTTTCAAGGAATGAACCAGCCATGAGTTAACAGTGTATTACAGAGAAAACAAGGGTGCAAGGTGCACATAATTGCGTACTGCAGAATGTTTTCCCCTTCTAAAGTATCTTTGGCTTTGGTCCTTTTAGTACCTCTGGCTTTGGTCAGAAAGCAGACAGAAAAATTACACTAGACAGGCCAACATCTGTAACCCAAAGAAGCATTTGCAGGAGCAAATACAGCCTCTCCAGGATTTCAGAGCATGACTAAAAGACATGATATATACATACACATGCTTGGGTAGGTGCACGTCTCTTAGCATTCATTACGACCGGAAAACAAACACTAGGCATGTGCTAAAACCAAAGCCCATGATTCTTTTTCCCCTTGCATGAATCAAAAAATGTTTTCTTTACATGCTTCCATTTCTTCCAGTTTCTTATCTCACATTCCCTCATCTTGCTCTGTCATCACTACTTCCAGTCAAAAGGACTTAAGGATGACAGTGTCCAACACAGAAATCTTTGCTGGCCCATCCTATGGACAGAGAGAAAGACTTTGCAGATGGTCAGACCACCACTTCTGCAATACTTTCAATACAATACACCCTAGGCTGTCATCAGGATGCCAGGTGGACTTGGTTTAAGATATAGCTAAACCCCTGACATTCTATCAGCCTAATTTAGAATCAATCTTGCTTTTTAGTGATGATAATAAACTTGTACAAACATGAGATTCATTTGTATATTTTAGCATTTTATTTAATTCCCAGAATGTAAAACCTGACACTGGAATCAGTTTGATTTTTTTTGGTTATTGAAGATATTAAGCACTACAAGAGCATTGAAATTTCGATCTGATTAGGATAAAAATTCCTCAGGATCAAAACACTTCTTTTTTTCCCCCTACAGTTTTACTAATTGTGAGCTACTTGACATTGCAGAGTTATTCCACAGCATGATAGCAAAATATGTGAAGTATTTTACTGTTAGAAATTATCAACTCGTTCTATTTGTTTTTCATGTGTTTGAGGTTATTAAGAGAATAAAAAATTATAACTCATGTGCATAAGTTAAAAGGGTTAGTTCAACTACAGCTGGTAGGCTAAACCACTAAGCAATATTTTCTACAGCAATATAATTTTTCTACTGAACATACATAAAAGAAATCATGAATATATAACTGATTTAAAAGCAGACTGAGGGGGTAATATTCCTTGAAAAATAGGGGAGCCATGAAAAAGGTGAATGTGGAATAGTTTATTTTCAGAAAGACTGGATTATTCTAACCACTGGAAACCAGATAAAGTAGATCAGAGGGATTGCTACCAAACATACTCATCAGAGACCTTTGCTTTATGGGAAATGAACTGCCCTGGCTCACTGTTCCTGAGGAATTGTATTTCTTATAGCTGTAAATCAAATCCTGAAGAAAGAGGATGATATTTTCTAAGCAATAGCTGAAGACAACAGTATCTTTCTTGTCAGTGCCAGGTTTCTGAATTTAGACCTCAATTAGGATTCCAAAATGAAAAAGCACACATCATATACCAGAACCAATTGGTATATACTGGTGACAATGTTCTTACAAGAAATGTATTAATTTTGAAATGGTGGCACGTTATCCTATATTTGCCCCAAAATATGTATATGGTTGCTTTAAGAGGTCTTGACTTTTATCCTTCCTTGCTCCTCTTAATGGCCTTCACTGAACAGTATCATCAAGTACTTGAGTCCAATGAAGACCATTAATTTTTTCCAATTAAATGAAAGATGTACACTCCTACAGCATATGGCATCCACTCATTTTAACATGAAATGTACTTCTTAAAAAAGGCTGTTACAGTTCTCTGAATGATAGCAGTGTCAACAAAAGGGAAGCACATATGGACAGCATAGTACTTTGGAGAGCAGCATCAATTGCCCTTGCTGAGTTCTACAGACAATGCTGAGACCTGATACAACAGTAATTTTATTAATCTGCTTGATTTCTGGTATTGATTTGACACCAAATGTATCGTGCTAGCTTTAAGATCAAGAATATTTGTCATTGATGTCATTGGAACAAGGCCAATTCTACTCGTGCAGGGACTCATGGCTGGGTGAAAGGGTATGAACTGCCCTATGCTTGACACACAGTTAAGTCCTGCAATGCTTCTATGCAGAGATAAGTAAATAGAGGGGATCCTATAACCTTCCTTTTTGTTACAAGTGGTACAGTAGAAAAGGAGGCATGAGGGGTCCTTCTAGGATGTTAGTTCTAGATGCATAAACATAAATGCATGAAACAAAACATTCAATTACAGCTTTTTAGTGCCACATATCCTAATGAGCTCTGTAACATAGAGCTAGGATTAGAGACTGTGTCTGAGCCAGGGTACTGCCAGACCTGTAATTTTTGAGAGTTTGGATTCAAACACAAGTTGTTGCAGTTAAGTCAGTTTCTGTGTGTTAGCTGAGCTCATGGCCGGGCCATGATGCTGGGTGGTGTCCTGGCTGTTAGAAGAGAGAACATTTTAACTATAATCTCTGTGAGAGAGACTTGCTTTATGGTAATTGCTATCTGTCATGATTCTACCAGCAATTTGTTCAACAAACACAGTGAAGAAATTTATCTTATGAGAAGTTTCCCAAACTTCTGAAACCATGAAGCATTATGAAATAGGAAACAGATTAATAAGGTAGAAGTTGTAACACCAAACAATTAGCTGAGAGATTTGTGAAAAAGCATGATCATTCAAAGTTTGAATGAAACAAGATAGAAGCAACAGCCATAAACTTCTTATTTCTGTTTGAAAAAAAATGATGTTTCAATAGCTTGTGATATCCTGCCATGTATGATTGTGTTGCTATAAGTGCAGGCATATGTACAATTAGAGTATGAATGTTGTTTTATTAATTCACAAGGGCATCAAGGTATAACTAACATAAATCTCTAAGTAGAAATCTTGACCCTACTGAACCTAATGGAATTTTTGCTATTTACTTTACCCGGGTCAGAATTTTAGTACTTAACAAATTGCTTTTTTAGGGCATAATCCCCATGTACATTGAAGCCAGTGAAAGCTTTTCCACTGACCATATCTGACCTTTCATTAGAGCAGTAGTTCTCTCACAAAAGACTGCTATAGTCTTGCAGACCTTCTTCACCATTATACTTGTTATGGTCACATTCCTGAAACTGCTTTTGTCTTCTTTTATCTGAGATAGATTTAACAAGGCCTGTTTTTCAAAGTTTCTAATGGGCTGCTATGATCTGAAGCCATCAACAGCCCTCTTGATATTTTTCTGTGCGATTTTGTGCAACATTTTCTTCTTTGCTTGTTTTCCTCTTTGATGTCTTTGAATATCCTGGATGAGATGGCAGGATGTAGTGGTCTTACTTTTTCCTTATTTTTTTTGTGATATATTGCAAGCGAATAGGCAGAGTAGTAGGGTTTTTTTGTGTTTCTTTTTACCATTAAATCTACCACTGCAATTTGGGTTTCTTCTTGTTTTAATCATTAAAAATTAATTTATCTCTTGTAAAAATGAAGCAAGATGTTTAGTTGCATTCTGCAGTCTGCCATCAAATACAACCTTCACAGTTTGCTGCATTTCCAAGTCCTGCTTCTATTTTCCACTAGTGCTTTCAAACCATTACTTTGGTTTCCAGCTCCTTTTTAAAATATTGCATAATACTGCTTTTTTGGTTTGTTTGTTTTTTTGCATTGTGATCTCAAGCAATTATTTCCTGTATTGTACTGGCTAATATCCTGTGCTGTCTGTTTTGGGGAACTGTGGTTCTACTGGGTTTTACCTTCTACAGCCGGTATCTGCCAGTTCATGAATTTCAACTCTGATTTTAATTTTTACTAGACCAGGAGGATTTTCTCTTTCTAATTTGGTTTGAATTTGATTTTCTTGGATCAAAAAGTTGCTATGAAGAGTTCTGAGGTTTTAGGATTTCTTTCTCTTGGTTTTTAGACATTGTTTTTTAAATGCTAGAAAATCGAACATCTCTCTGGTCAAAGATATGAACCACTTCAGCTTCTGCAGGACTTATATTGGGCAGGTGTTCTTCCTCAGGTATTCCCAAGACTAATTTAAACTAGAAGATCTTTCATACAGAGCACGAGTTTGAACACAAAAACACAAATGCAAAGTCCTGTATCTGGGATGGACTGATTCCTTGCAATGTTTACAGGCTCGGGACTGACTGGGTTGTTATTTTGTGGAAAGGGATACAGGGGTCAGCGTGGATAGTATGATAAGCATGAATCAGCAGGGTTGTACTAAAAAGTGTATAGCCAGTAGAACACAGAAAGTCATTATCCCTCTTCACTCTTTTGGTTCCATCTGGAAGCTAATTTTAGGCTCCTACCATGGGAAATGCATTGATAAACTTCAGTAAGCTCAGTAGTGGTCTATCTATCTTTGGGTACAAAGGCTGGTGTACTTGCCCTGTGAGGAAAGTCTGTGGAACCAGGCTTGTTCAGCCTGAAGAAGAGGTGACTTCAGGGGAACCCAGCAGCATAGCTGCAAGGAGACTATTGCAAATATGGAACCATGAGCTGCACAATCCAAACAGGGAAATTACAGCTGAATAGAGGGGAAAAAAAAACCCATCACACTGTGAGGATAACTAAACCTTCATTAAGATATCAGAACAGGTCACTCAGAGAAGTTGTGGAAAGTCTGACCTTGAAGTTTTTCAACATCAACCAGAAAAAGTACTAAAAAAATTTGCTTTGAATCAGTGTTGACCCAGTTTTGAGCATTCAGTGGGACTAGATAATATCCCAGAGTTCCTTCCAACCTAAACGATTCTATGAATATCTTGTTCCTATGAACCAAGAGAAAAACTACACATAAAAGATGTAACCAGCCTCATCTACTGGGGAAAAAATAAAGTTAGCTCAGAAAGAATAATTATGCTATAGCCACACAGTCAAGTTTGGAGCTCCACTGCTGGATGTTGATGGCAGGAGAAAGTCCCTGTGTTTATAATGTTTGCAATCCAATCAGCTGAACTGGACACAGAGAGCAGGAACATGGTAAGGTGATTTTCTAGAAGGCATTCCCATCTCCAGGGTGTCTTGAGAGCTAGGCCAGTGCTTATATACTGGATCACACTGCACTCATACTGTCTGCATAGATCTCTAATTTTTCTGAAGATGAATGTTTCATAAAGCATATTCTATTTCAGAGAGAAGTGGTCATTCAGAAGATTAAGGTCTTTTTTAAATGGGATGTTCATCTATGCCAGGTGATATGTTAAGTCTGAGTCATAAATATCTTTTATTTCCTTGGTCAGATAGTGCAGTGGAAGTGCAACTTGTCATTTTTGACTTCCAGTTTCAAGAGCACCAAGTAAGTTTCTGAATTTGTTACTTCATTTCTCAGCAACTGACATATTTTCCTGGATATTAAACGCTTAAAATGTAAATGATGCAAAATTACTTTGTTTATCCTTTTGGATAGTTGATTTTATTTTTTTTGATTCTGCAGAAATATATCTAACCCGACCTTCTTATGCTGAATGTACTTTGCATTCTAAAAACTTCAGGGACTATTTGAAAGGTTTACAGAGCTTGGTACTGCTATTGTCTGCCATATGTCATCCTAGAAGTTGTCCTTGTTCTCCTGCTTTCCAGTTGCAGTTATTCTCCTATCTTCCCTTGCAGATCAAGCAAGAAAATTTGGGCCGAAACATTCAATACTGCCTTCTATTGGAGTCATACGGTTTTGTAAAAGCTAATTAAATGTGGCTGCATTTGGGCTGCTGCCCTTTTATTAGGAAATGCTTGTAGGACATGGTGCAGGGGAAGCAGAGTCGTTCAAATCTGTGACTCTGAATTTAAGAAGCAGTTTGCAGATAGTCTTCTACATTAAGGAAAACACAAAAGTCAATCATAAAAAACACAGTCAGTCACTGAAACTTCCAAAGAATTGTCTGGTTTCACTGCACGCACAGATAAATTAGTCTTTTTTCGCACCAGGGTAAATCAGGAACCCTATCACTGAAGTCAACGGATCTCAACAAGAAAAGGATTAGGCTCTATGGCTTTTAATAAGAGGAAAACAAAGAGTTTATTTACAAGGAATAAAACTGAACCTCTCTTTCTCCACAGACAGACATTTTACATGTTCTCTGGTAAGGTCTGTCTTTCATAATATTTTTGTACTTCTGTTATCCTTGTCCTAATCAGATACTACCTGTGTGCAAATAACAGGGACTTTGATGCTGTAAGGATGAGGGCCATTTAGATGGGTGGTTAAAGCATTAGTAGAGCTGCAGCTCATTTCTGTATTGAAAAACATAGTGAAATCCCAATTATGCTGCAGTTTTTGTCCTCCATGTTATGACTCAGAAAAAAAAACCCTCACATGAGAAGTTCATATTCTGTGCCAGGGAGGGAGTTTCTTGCCTAAGAAATACCTACCTCCTTGAAGTATTAAAATAATGTACAGCATGTGTAAATGAACAGCTGCCAGAAACTCTGGTAATACAAATATAAGGCTTTTTTTCCCCATATACATGAATGATCTTATATGTCTATAAAAAGACTTGAAAAGAAATCATACAAAAAGTTATGCTTGAGACATTCTCTACGAAAACCTATGACAAAAAAAGCAGGTGCAAGATGAAGACGCCATTTGTGGAATATAAATAATAGCTCAGGAACAATCAAGTGTTGTACCAGATTATTTTGACAAAAATGGAAGTACTTACAGTCTAAGTGACTATGTCTGATGCCTTCCACATCTTCAGCATGAATGAAATGGTAACATCTCTTTCCTACAATATCTACAGGGGTCAGATCCATGTAATCACTAATCCTAAAAAGGAAAAAGAATATACAGCCTATAATTCAAGAAGGAAAAGAATAAAAGAACTGTCAAATGACTCAGAAAGTGAAATCTGCTAAAAAGTTTTTTCACCACTGTAGTAATTTGACTAGAATATCTGTACAAATGAGACATGGCCTTAAAGGGAAAAAAAAAGATTTTTTTTTTTTAAAGAAACCTGGAAATTATTTTATCCGTTTAAATAAGTGGAAAATTAAATTCTAGTGCATATTCTCCCAGTAGCATAACACCAAGACAATATAATTCCATGGAATTGTAAAGCATTAGTGACAATCCAAAATCCTCATTAAAAGACTAAGATGATTCAAGGTTACATAATAAAGTAGAAACATGTTATGTTTATACCAAATGATTAGAGACACATTTCATTTCAACAGATTGGTCTTCTATTGGGTATATTCATGAAAAAGCTCTTCAACCATTTCTTGGCACCAAGTCCAAACTGATATTTCAAGGGATATAATTTAAATGCTGAGACACACAGATGCCTCAGGGTGTTATCTTTTTTAGTCTAATTCATTGGGGAGCTCAGCTTTCACTCTGGGCCCTTTCAACTGGGACTTTGTTGTTTATTGCACATAGAAACTTCAAAATCTATTCTGCAGACCTTTGTGTGCATTAGTCTGTGTGCGTGCCTGTGTGCTTGTGTCTCTGTGTGTGTAAACTTATATCATGGAGAGTCAAGGTGTCAATGTCCTTAAATGCAATACAGAAATTGAAAAGAAAATTGGAAAAGGTTTTGCTCTCACAAACGTTTAAAAGTATATCTGTTTTTTCTAGACACAGAATAATTTTTTAGGATTTGAAATAATCTTTAATGATTTGCATTAAGCCCGCTTTGCGATTTTGAGATATAATTGTCATCCATGTAAGGCAGTGTAAAAACCACTAAACATCTTGATATAACTAGATAGCTGAAATAACTGGAGGGTGATCCTGTGGCATACCTAAAACAGAAACTGAACTGTGTGGGTCTGAGGGGTTCGCAGCAGGCAGAGGGGGTGAGCACAGTCACTGATGCACTGATTAGCAGAGCTGGTTTTGTCTGTGTGTTTGAAGCAGGGAGAATGCAGACTGGAAAGACTGAAGGAGAATGGATGCATCAGACAATACCACAGCAGCACTGGTGGTTTAAACCCAACTAAAACAATCCCCTAAACAACAAATATGAAAAACTTCACAGGTCATGCAGATGGACTCAAATTTACTTGTAAATTTGTCAAATCAAGTTTAGCACAGCCTTCTCCCACTTTCATGATAGAGCACGCTGAAGGATGTGCACCTTCAAACAACTGCCTAGTAGTTATAGCACTTAATGAAATATGGGATACCCATCTGGGGATATCTGTCTAATGTTTATCACACAGGGAGGACACAATTCATCAGGATAAAGACAAATCCGGAACTGTAGCAGTAGGACTCCCCATCCCTCCTGCTGAGCTACTCCACTGTGGTTGCATGGTGAATTATTTGCCAGGAAGAAAAAGGACCTGGGATCTCTGTCCAGTGATAAGAAACACCACCAGAGGGAAGGGAACCTGAGATTTAAACATTCTTGTCCGTCATATGTTATCTTTTTATACTAAACTAAGCATATAAACAGTCCATGGTGCAGGAACCAGAACTCAGATTTCTCCTCTCACGTCTACACTCACCTCACTGGCACAATTTGCTGTCTCTTCTCTGGCCCAAGAATTGTGTGTTTTCTAGTTGAAGGTGGCTCTGCTTCAAGATACTGAACAAGCTCCCCAGGGAAGTGGTCACTGCCCCAAGCCTGTCTGAATTCTAGAACCGTTTGGATAGTTCTAGAACTCTTAGGCACATGGTGTGATTCTTGGGGTGTTCTGCATAGGGCCAAGAGTTGGACTTGATGATCCTGGTGAGTCCCTTCCAACTCAGCATATTCTATTATATGATCAGGGAGAGAAAATCCTACCCTGCCAGCCTAGTAGAAAGAGGCAATCTCCAGGCAGGCCACTGCCCTGTGGCCTTCCCAGGCTGTGAGTGCTACAGCTCAGGGGGCTAACATTCTTCTTCCCCCTCTGGTAAATTTTGCTCAGCTGGATTTTGTTTCTCTGCAGCAGCATGTTTATGTAAAGTTTTCACAGACAATAAACATGGCAAGGCAACTGGAGAAGCAGATTCACAATCCTTTAAGATTGCACCAGAGGAGGTTTAGATTAGATACTAGGAAAAGAATTTCCACCAGAAGAGTTATTAAGCGTTGAATGGGCTTTCCAGGGGTGATTGAGTCACCAGCCCTGGAGGTATTTAAAAGATGTGCTACTTAGGGACATGGTTTAGTGGTGGACTTGGCAGGGTTTGATTTATAGTTGGACTTGAGGATCTTAAAGGTCTTTTCCAAACTAAATGACTCTGTGATTTTATAGTATTACAGAAAAGATGTTTCAAACAGACATATGAAGGACAGAATTTTTTAATGAAAAATGTGGAAGAACAAAGAGAGAGAATATCCAGGTATTAGTGATGTTCCATGGTAAGCAGTGACACCAAAACCAGAAGCAAAATAAATTACATCAATTAGGATACTCATGCTTATATCAAAGGTACTAAAGATGGAAAAGAAATAATTTGTATGGAGAAAGTAAAGTATATATGGTATATCTCAGAGCACTTGTTAGGAGACAGATCTTGTGGCACCCAAGTCCTTTGACAAAATAGAGTAACAGGATGATGAGTTAGAACTTGGTTCTATCGAATACACGGACCTCATCCTGTAAAACATAAGCATAGCCTTATGTTGGAGCAGATCAGTGGTTCCACTGACTTACAGGACTGTTAAGATGATTCAAATTTCAAGATAGGTATACAGTAGAGTGCTCTGTTGAATTAGGAAGAAATTGTGCACACATTTGTAGACTTGAGGCTCTCTACACAAGACTGTTTCTGCATATCTGCAGGAACTATTGAAAAGCACGGTATGGCAAACAAGCCAAACCTCTTCCATGTGCTTGTTTCCTTTTGGACACAGAGTAGCAGATATGGCTATAGCAGTCCACATTAAGCTGGGCTATTGGCTCTCTCCAGATGGTCTCCAATCCTTAGCCGTTGACTCTGAAAACACACAGACTGATGCTGTAGTCTAGCAGCAGTCTCTTCATTTTGCTTTTAGTTATTTATCACTGTGTGATGTGATTTGTCCTCTGCAGGTGCTTTTCACACTCCACTGACTAATAAAAAAAAAATTATACTATTTTAGACTAGATGGTGAAGCTTAGATGACATGGATCCTACATTTGCAAAATAGACATATATTAACATACCACAGTTTAGGCAACAAAATTTTACATCCATGTCTTACACTCTCAAGCAAAATATTAGAAATAGCCAGTGTAGTAGCTAATATATCTTGTCTCAAAGGGAAGCTGACTGTTGACCACTTTGTACATTGAGTCCAGGATTCTGATGCAGATCTCTTCATTCAGAGGAAAGTAACAAGATGCACCCAAAGACTTAGACTAATGTCACTCCTGCTCACCGCTGTTGCAAGCAGGCAACCACTTGGAAAACTAGGAGTACTATTGATCTCACCCCTGCTGATCCAATGGTCCACTGTGAGCATTCATTTCAGTTAAGTGGCATGGCTTCTGCTCCATACTCCCTGCAGCTGCCAGTAACTCCCCATTGCTCCATAAATAGTGCTTACGGCTTGCCCAGCATGAATCCATTTTTCTCTGTTTTCATCAATGTTGTGCTTGCTTTACTGTGGCACCACAAAGAATCTCCTGGCTGCCTGCAAGTGCCAGGAGTCAAGCCTATATATTCAGGATGCGATACTTATCTCTTTTTCTACAGTCCCAGAAGAGAGATCCCAAGTTCCCTTACTCAGAGAATGGCCTTGGCAAATGCCCAGATAATTAATCTGACAGCTTCAATCAGCTGTTCAGTTAATGCCTTCCCATCTTCTGTTTTTCATCATTCTCCCAGTTTTTAGCATCATATTCTGCTTTGTACCTGCTATGAAATCCAAGTCCTGTCAGCCTTATTCCATTTGCCATGACTGGGAATCCCGCTGCCTCAGTGAGCTCATGTTCACCTCCCAGCACTGGCAAAAGCGCTTCTATTACTTTTATAACAGTGACACAGGGGCTTAAAGTGGAACTGTTGCAACATAAATTCAAGTACTATCATATGCAGTCTACATTAGCATATGAGATAAACAAGGAAAAGTAGCTTTATAATGTTGCCTTTACCTTAACAAATGAAAAACATTAATAAGCTCAACACTTTCTTGCTGGCTTACTACAGTTTACCACGTGACATCAGCCTTTTTTTATGTGATTACCAATCAGTGCACCTCATCTGATGCATTTTACAGTTTTCAGCAATGCCTTTCTCAGGCATTTGAAAGTTTTATTGCTGCATGAATGTAAAGGGAAGGTTTAAGAAAAATGTTAAATTAAAAAAAAACATATACAATTTACGGCTGATAAAAATGCCAAACTGACATCAGAGAAAGCATAAATGTTTCTAACTTTGCCTAAAATTTCATATGATGCTTGACCTGATGGGACAGTTCATTTTTCACACCCATTTGATTCCTGCCTTTTTTAATGAAGGTTGCCAATGAAGGTAACAGTAAGTGAAGGTGATTTTGTTAAAAGAAAATCTGTTCATTAGGAATGAGATAGATACCAGCAAATCATGTCACTCAGGCCTTTGAAAAACTCTGCAGTGGTAGCAGCTTTCCATTACTACCTAGGCAGGTAAAAGTGAAATCAAAGACTAAGGCAAAAGTTTTCCTCTAGATCCTGCTCCTAATCCCCAGATCTCTTTCCCCAGATGCCAGATTGCACAGAATCTGAATTCTCACAGGGTAGACTCAGAGGCAAAAAGCCCAAACTTTAATACTGTTATCCACTTTCTCTGCAACCTTTTGCAAACCACTTTCCATGGAGAAGTTTTTCCAAGCTTAAAAACGGGAATAATATATTCACTTTTAGATAATGCTTTGGAAGTTTAGATGAAGTTTAGATGAAGTGTTCTCTCTAACAGTCAACTCTAATTGCAGCAGTTCAGCAGTGTGACAGCAAAGACAACCTCATAACTGAAATTCAAGATTATTTTAAACTGTTTAAGACCCAGATTCAACAAAATATTTGAGTTTATCCTTTTTTATAAAAGTTTATATCAATGTGCTATCCTGATCATAGGTATTCCACTATGATTGAGCAATTATGATTGCTCATATCAGAGAGCTTCCACTCTATGCCATGGTTGCTGTCACAAGAAAACCTTGCAGTAGTAATGTTGTTTGTTCCACTTTTTGATGCTAAGTCCCCTAGGCAAAATTTCTTTTGGCTATATTACCTTCCTTCTTCCTTTCCAACCTTTCCTCCATACCTCAGATTTCCATCAATGGACCCAAACTTTACTGCTTATCTCTTCCTTCTCATATATCTTCACTCTGCTCTAAATACCCATTCCCTGGATTTTATATTTATTTTTCAGGGCCCTGAGGCCTTAATGGTCTTGACCAGCCTCCTTCCCTTGGGTCTTCACACACCCTGCCCAAAGCTCAGAACCATATATCAGCCCCCTGGGGCTCCCCCCACCCCATGCACAGCCCAGACCCCCATGTCAGCCCCCGAGGCTGTCAGACCCTGACAGTCTCCAGCTGCTCACAGCCCTGCCTGTCCATGTGTCCCACTGCCCCAACCCCAGATGATGCCACTGCCTGTCCCCAGGGAGATGCCCAGTGCCTGGGGCTGGGGCTGCCCTTGGCCCCCCACGGTGCCCTCGGGCATGGTGGGATAGGCCCTGGCTGCCAGGTCCTGTCCTGACAGAGCACCATGGGGAGTCCCTGATGCTACTGGCATCCAGCCCCCAGGGAGCAGGCAGCTGAATTTCAATCCTATCTCTCACCTTCAGAGATAGCTTGTCGCTATCACATTGAATGTGGCCCCCCCTCAGCCAGTTCTTCATCACCTGTTCCCATTTCACTGCTGTCTTTCCCAGTATGCCCTTAACCAATTTTATCCTACAGTTTTCCCACCTCTAACTGCAACAGATCCCACCTCTCTAGCCTACTATCTAGGCCATCTGTGCTTCTGTTCCATTAAACACTGAGCATGATGTGCTGTAATCTGCAAATTAGCTCAAAAATGGAAAACTTTAAAACTTCAGACAGAAAAACTTGTGGAGGGGAGGATGGGGGAGCATAAGGACAGGCATACAGGTCAGACCAACGTCTGTCTAGTCCCAAATCTTGACTCTGAGAAGGACAGTGAAGGACTGTAAAAAGCAGAAAATGCTTAGAGGAATCTTTTCTGGGATATCTTCTCCTGTTCCAGCAAGACATCCTGCAAATTATAGTTTTTAATTTACTTTATCCTTTTAGAATGTAATGAAAATGAAGGTGGTGGTAATGGAAATGAAGGTGGTGGTGATGAGAGTGAATTCAATGCTCTCACACAACACTAGAATGACATTGTAGGAGTCACAAATTTCAAAACTTCTTGCCAAGCTCATGGAACAAAGAATACACACAACTAAAACAAAGAAAAAAGGAGCTAAAAGCTGTACCTATTTTCACAGTAAATGATATTGAGGTCCATATTCACACGAGTGACAAACATGTGGCAGTCAATCCTGACTTCATTAATTGTAGGAGGTGGCAAAGCATGAGCAACGACAACAAGTCCCATGATTTGGCTGGGTACTGTCCGTCCATGTGACAGTGACACTCTCAGACGTAACCGGCCCGTTATATGAATCACCTGCAAAATAAAAACAATAAAAAATACCCAATGAATTCTGAATGCAATTGTGACATCAGTTTCTTTTAAAGGATAGCATTACCATTCCCTACAGATGACTTAACACAGCCTAAAATTTTACTAAGTAACTGCCTGTATTAGTGTTAAGCTTATTAACATCGGCTGTCAACATGCCCCATATATCCTCATGGCAAAAAGAATCATAGAATCATAGAATTGATTGGGTTGGAAAAGACCTCTGAGATCATTAAGTCCAACCCCTGGTCCAACTCTAGTCCGTTTCCTAGATCATGGCACTCAGTGCCACTTCCAATCTCAGTTAAAAAACCTCCAGGGACAGTGAATCCACCACCTCTCTGAGCAGGCCATTCCAATGCCTGATTTCTCTCTCTGTAAAGAATTTTTTTCTAATATCCAACCTAAACTTCCCCTGAAGAAGAATATAACAGGCAAATGCTTCACATTCACCAAATAAAAGTCTAGGAATTTCCCATGGTATTGATTTTTGCTGTGGTGATCATTACAGAAAGAAAGAAGACCACAACAAGGTAGAAGTTCAACAAGAGAGAGAGTGGGATAAAACTGAAATAGTGAAGTTGGAAATTAATAAAAAAAATCATTTTATAGCATTTGGAAATTGAATATGAGACAAAAAAATCTGCACTTTTGAAACTTTTTCAGAATGGATTTCATTGAGTTGCTAGTCATCTATACCATGGAGTCACTGTTCACTGCCTGAAATTTCTTCTTTGTGGTTGGCAATTTGAGAAGCAACAGCCTACAAGTGATCTATGAGCTCAGCTACAGGTTGGTCTTCTTGCAGACACAGCAAAGGTTTTAAAGAGCTTTGCCTAGTGTACTATGTATGTATGGAGAGCTCCAGGGGTGGTAGTTTCTCTCCATATTCACAAGATAATGCCAGAAGATGACTGGGAGATCCAATTGTACCCCTGAGAATTTCATTCTCATTCTCAGAATGCTGCCTGAAATGGAGTAAAGAAAACAATAATCCACCACTTCTAGTTTCACTCCTTAAGGAGTTCTGTGGATAAATTAAGGGGTTGTTTTTCCAATAAAAGAATATAAATACAGCATATCAAAATGAAAATGGAAACTGCAGTTCCTGTACTGATGGATAAGAAAGCCATAAGAACTGGCAGTTGCAGGGTCTCCCAGCTTTTCACCTTGTTGTACTACAATAGCAACATTAAGAGAAGGCTTCCAGGAGATGAGGGCCCCTTTCACTTTCATCCCAGACTCACTACCCAGAGGTCAACAGAGATGTTGGTTGATACCAGGGACACTGGAGAAGGTGACAGAAATGGGATATAGTTATAAGTGCACTGATACTCATCTCACTAAGGCAGGAGATAAACTCTTTGCTTCTGATCTGAGACTGATTGTTAATAAAAAGTGAGAGAAGAAATTTTTTCATTTGTAAGATTGTAAATCAAAAAGTGCATCCAAATTCAAATCTAATTCATGCTAGCAAATCTGTGATCTAAGCCTTGAAGTTTGTTTCTCTTTTTTTATTAAATCTAATCATCAACATATCTCCTTTCACCACTATTTTACATTTTGACCCTAGCCAGTGTGGTGAATCTGAATGAGGAAAGTGATTAGCTGCTATGTTTGTCCATTTCAGTTGCAGGTTTCTGACCACCCATGTTTCATGTTTGAAGTAATTATTGCCTAAACTCACACTTAATGCACCTTCCAAGGGCAAACCATCTTATGAATATTTGAAAAAGTTCCTAAAGGCAAGGATGCAAAAACACCATTTCAAACCCACTTTAATTTTTCTTAAGACCTCATTAACTAATGAAGAAATAGCTAAAAGAAATAGGATTAACTTCACAGGAGGGGCAGTAATAGTATATTTTGCTCCTTCTAGCTAGGCTTGCATATACATCTGCTTTTTATTGTTATCTGTCTCCTTTTATCATGCAGTTTCAACTTACTGCAAAACTCAAAATCTGTAAATGCTTGGAAAAATGCTGATGGATAACTAGTAAAAATGTGAAAAATTATCTTATATGGAACGTGCTATGCAAAAGTATTGTTCTGTTGGTTTTTTTCATAAGATTTCTTATGCTAATATGTTTGAAGTTGGCACTATCACTTGAGGGAATTTTTAAGATACATCATATCTATCTCTTCTTTGTAATTTTTTTAAACCTTCATGTCATTTGCAGCTAAATATCAACATGACTTGTTTTTGAACAACTCTCTGTTCAGGCAATACCTCACTTTTTTTCTGATTTTTCATCTGAAATACACCTCAGATGTAGTATTGCCCCAAGAGACAATTCCAAACATGCTAGACCCACCATATAGTAATATTGCTGAAATCCAAGAGAGTTTGCTTCCAGATTCAAATTATTTAGCTTGTTCCTAGCTCTGCCATGGATCCAAAAATGTTCTAAATCCCCCCATGAATTCAAATTTTAGGGGTCAGCACTCAAAAAAAAAAAAAAATTGCATTTTAATTCTGTACACTCGGATATGTACAGAAAACTGCCCATCAGTTCTGGTGCTTGTTTGCCTCTAAAGAAACTATTTCCACGCCTGAAATCCCTTTCTATGACATTAGTCAAATGCACCAAGTGGGAAATCTAATTGGTAGTAAAAAACAATTCTAACTGTCATGACCTTGTTCTATATTGTGAGTATTGCCACTTTTAACACTGGTTCATTTGAACTGGGATTAAGGGTGATAGGAATTATAGGGTCAATTATCTCCCATAGCTAAAATTAATCTCTTTATAATTCAATCCCACAGCACTAGTCTATCATACCCTAAAACGGTATTATGACTTTAATGAAGCTAAATTGCAAGAATAAACTGTTTTATGCAGGACAATACTTGACTCCAGATGTAAATATTTAATAAAAATCTGCTAGGAATATACTAAAAATCAAAAGTAAATCCAATTCTTCTGTGCAGTTTTCTTTATAAATGCTTCCTTCTGAAAAGTATGCAACAGTCCAAATCCATCTTTAAACTCTGTCTTCTTTCATACAGCATTTTTTCATAATGCTGTAGGAATAGACTGGCACATTTAGATGTCACAGCAAGAGAAGACAGTGATACTTTGTTCTGTCCCTTATAAAAAGGTGGTCTGATCACAGAATCATCAGAACGTCATATTTAATGACGTTTAATTTCTAAATTAAAACAATAGTAAGACTCCTTTTTCACTTTACTGGGACTGGGTTAACAGTTCAGACACTTTTTTGCTTACAAACTGTTTATTTGGCGGTGTAACTAGGATTTTATGATTCATCCTAGAGAAACAGAGGGAAATCTTAAGCTCAAAATAAACCTTGTAATCTGATCTAGTCCAGGATTTAGCACAGGTCATTCTGATCTGTGTTATTGCTTTCAGTGTAACCTGGTTGTATAACAATTACTCTTGGACAGACAGGTGGAAGAACAAGAAAGTATTCTGCAAAAATAAAACTTTTAACACTATGAAATGATAATAACACATATACTGCTGTAAAGATGTCATGCTGAAGCAAAGCAACTACTGTAAAAATCTTCTGCATTGTTTAATTGATTTGTTAAAAAAAGGTCTAAATCAACTTTGCACGACACTCCAATATTGGAAAAAAAATTATTTGGCTTTTATTTTTAGCTGATTAGAAAACGGATTTGCAAAATATTGTAAGTACATGTAAACACAGTTTATGAGTGTGGGAGTGTTAACAAGCCACACTAGTTGGACAAATATATATTTCTTTTCCTTGCCATATGCTGTCTTTAGTCATCTGTTAGCGATATGCACTTAGATGTGCTCTACTAATGTCTACTCATTATAAACAAGTGTATCACAAAGACCTTGATAAAACCTTCCCTCTGTCAATACTTAAGGAAAGGAAAGCCTGGAAATTGAAAAACACATCTGGAACCTGCCCATCAGCCTTTAAAGCTAAATCTCACCTCTGGAAATGGAAATACTTTCTTTGTCAAAAGACATCTTTAAATATTACATCCATTTTTTCACATACATGTGATGTCAGAGTAAGGACATGTATTACCAGAGGCTATAAAAACCTGCAAGCATGAAAAATGTGTGAATTTCACCTTTCAGATGTCTCTGAATTTTTCAAAACTTAAACTTCAATTCAAAATAAATTTCTAGACTATTTCTTTTGTTCTCTGTGTAAATCACTATGCCAATTTATTGTGTGTGAAAGCACAGCACTGGCAGAAGTTGTCCCTCCAGCTCATTTCTCTTAATGAGTTACTAAATTTGAAGTCTTAAAATTATTGCTTAGAACCAATTTTTTAGAAGACAGTCACATATGAAAGCATCCTAATTTAGTTTCTGTGCCTAGATATTTACTTAGCGATTTTACAAACAACTCACACACACATTTATCCCCCTTTACAGAAACAACTGTGATTCTAACAGACATATATATTTGTTTTGGTCTCTCAAAGATGTTATTTTATACTTCCAAAACCAATACATAAATCTTGTGATGGGTTGGATAAACCCCCAAAACTTAGATTAAGGCCTTAGTTTAGTTAGGCCTGAAACCAAATTTAGTAGGCCCCAGGTTTTTGGGCCATGGGGCACTCCGTAGATTCAGAGGGGCAAGTGTCACCTGACTTAAGCAACCAAAGAGGTATTTCATATCATCTGACGTCAAGTCAAGTATAAATCTAGTGGGGGAGGTATCCTCGCTCTCTTGCCCTCCCTCTCTCCGTGCGGTGTGGTGGAGAGGACTCCCTGTTGCTGCTCCCAGAGCGACAGGCCTGGCCGCTTCCCTGCCGAGATGCCCACAGCAGTTCTGATCTCTGGGAAGTAAATACTTTTTGTTTGATATTACTTTGCTGGGTGCTCTTTCAGAGAAACGTGTTTAGTTTTGTTTCCGTGTGGGTTTTGGGTGGTGAAATCTGTGTGTTATTGGGGTGGATAGCTCTGGATGAAGTTATTGTTGTTTTTTCTTATATTTGTACGTATATGTATTGTAACTTTCCTGTAAATATATGTATATAGTTCTTTCCAGTTTCAGGTTTTTTTTTTCCCTTCCCTCCTTTCACTGGGACCGCGCGGGTCTTGGGGAGGTTTGGCATTTTGCCAAGGTCGAACCCACGACAATCTTTAAAACACAATTAATTTAAACTACTAAAATTGACTTAAGAAATATCTTACAAACAATAGCTAGGCTCTTACATTTTTCTTTTGAAGAGTTGTGTGCTCCTTTGCTCACTGATACAGGTTCATATATCTCAAAACCTGACTGGGACACCAGTGGGACAAATGTTTTAACATCCCACAAGGTAAAAGAGTACTTATATGGTTTCAAGTGATTTCTAATGTAAGACTGAACATTGGAAGCAGGTTATCCTCTGGACTTTTAAAAGAAAAGAGAGTCCACTGTCACATCTGGAATTCACACAGTGATATCTGAAAGTTGTTTCTTTTCTGACATCAAAATATATCTATGTCTATCAACCTAAAGTTCAGTATAGGTTTCTTTTTCTACCGCAGTTATCTTTTTTCTCCTCCCTGTGTCCCACTGTAACCGCTACATTTCTACTTGCTTATATTTTCTCATGGTCAGAAACGTTTTGTTTCTGGGGTTCCACAGCCCCATCCTCACTGAGACTGCTCTCACTGTCTCTAGGACAGCTTTGGAAAAAGACATCACTGTCCTACATTCTCATTCAGCAGTAGTTGGGATCAGAGGTCCAGTAAGGCCCTATGTTTGCAGTTTCAGTGTGTATCCCATTCTCAGACTTACTGCATTTCAATAAACACTGCAGTATTCCTAATAGGAGATCCTATGGAACACGACACTTTGGTGTTGAAAAGCAACAAACCACTACAGCTGCAATATGTTGGATCATTCCACATGTGCAGCAAGTCTGAGGTGTCCCAGATGCATTGAGCTTGCTGTACACACACAGATCAATTCTCCACCCTGTGTACACTTAGCTTAACACACAGAGGACACACTGGGCTTGCATGTGCACTTCACATGATGGGTTTGCATCCATCATGTAGAGTCAAGTTTGTAGATGCCTGCTCCGGGTGTATCAATGCTGTCTGTTTTATTCTATAAAATAACCATTTTATCATTTCCCTCATTAACATCAGCCATCTCCATAAGCATCACCTATCTTTTGGGCAGCAGAACAGAACATGTCTACTTACAGTAATTATTATCAACATTAATTGATTAATTTCTTACTTTGATTTTAGCCTTGAAGAAGTGCTTGTATGCTAAAAAACCTGTATGTTTGTTTTGTGTTTTTTTTGGTGTTGTTGTTTGTTTGTTTGTTTATTTTTGTTTTCTGAGTACAGTAGTCCATCTAATAAAAGTCACTACTTCTACACACAAGCCTTGTCCAAGTTTGCACCAGAAGAAAGGGATGTAGTATTTAGTGCAGCTGCCAGTGAGTCATTTGGAACCATGACAGATGAAAAAAAGATGAGGCAATAATCTATGATTCCTGAGAAACAGCCTTGCAGTCAGTCTTGATTGAGTTATGCACTGAATGCCACCTCTACCACTGTTCAGAGTTGTGGTCTTGAGCACCCATTCAAAGAATACAAGTCTGATTTCAAGGAGGGCGAACATTATTCCTAACACATACATAGTTTCAAGGTCAATAGCCTCTTTTCCATCTACAAGTACATTTCAAATCCCTTCAAATACACCTGCAAAAGACAGTCTGAAAATGGAAATGGTATTTACATTTAAACAGCATATTTCGTCTCAGGATGTATTTTATTGTTAAAAAGTCAATACTAGTTTTTGAAGATACTCTAGGCTTTTCTCATCTTTCCTCTGCTATCACTCTTTGCAAATAATAAGATTCAAAAGCTATTCTACTACTTAAAATAGTCAGAGGCAGAATTTAGTCTAATCCTAAGGGGTTTAAAAAAAGTATCCTTATGAGACCTCAAACTCATTGGTGCTTAAAGACAAGCATCATACGAGAAACACCTCAGCGTGGCAGGCTCAGTTCATAGCACTTGCTCTATCCCTAAAGTGACCTGAGTATTATTGATTGCATATGAGGAACGTGGAGATCGGCAGCAAGCACAATAGCCACAGTCACTTTCATTCAAGTACACCACAGGGAACAGCTGCTCTTCTGTGCTAAATTTACAGTTTTGAGCACACATGCAAAAAATGCTAGTTCTTCAACTTCAGGATGCAGAACCTCTTATCTCCCACTTGCCCCTGACTAGATGATAAACTAGAGGGAAGGGAATGGGGACAGCTTTCCAGCTCTCCAAAAGAGTGAAGACCAAACAAGAGCTTGACATTGCCAATGTTATATTGACTAAGTTAGAACTACCTTAAGAATACTCTGTGGGAGTAATGGAAGACTGTTGTATGATAAAGAATTCCTAAAGCTGCCA
>VXBX01004221.1:749859-782727 GCA_013400415.1 Scytalopus superciliaris | reverse complement strand
AAATAAAAAAAATTCCAAAAAGGCCCAAAAAAAAAAGAAAAAAACCAGGAAAAAAAAAAAAAAAAAAAAAGGCATTTTCAAGAGTGCACAAATGTTTTCCAAGAGTTATCAGATCTTAATAACCTCGGAAAGGAACAGCAGACCAGAGACTGCTCAAGAATAATTAGTAAAAATATATTTGCTATCAGCATTTATAGATCCTTTAGAATAACATTATTAGATCCTAAATTTATGTCTGATTTTTCATTCTCTCACATAACAGCATTTACATTTTTTATTTGGGGTAATAGATTAGCAGTTACTGTTCAGTATAGCATAGCAGAGTGTCCTGTGCTGTATATGGACACATACCTATCTTTATTGCCATGACAGCTTTCATGTCAGAATTCTGAGGTCCAGTCCTGCATTAGTATACATTGCAGCAGTAAAAGTTGCATGATCAAGACTGCCCATTCAAAAGCATATTTGCATTGTAAAATACGTTAACAATAACACACCCTTTCCTGTGTTGTGATTTTTCATTAGTTGCACTGCATTAGCAAGCTACTTTTCTCTAAATAAAAGACATTGTAGACCTGACACTCCTGAAATCAGCATTATAAAATAAACTTAAGAAATACTGTGCTGAGTCATTACAAATTAAAATTTTTCATTTATTTTGCTTTATACAACTGCAAAGGTTTCCATTTTCATAATCAGCTCAAGCAATAACAGCTCCAAACTTTTCATTATTAAATAGTATCCTTTAAATATATGCAGTGCTAGTCATACAAGTTATTAGGCTTTATTTTAATACCTTTGAACCTTTATAAGATGTCATATTAACAACTCTATTTATCAACACTGCATTGTTTTTTCATAATCCAAAATTTAGAAGCATTTGAAGAAGATCAACATTAAAAAAAAAATGGAAAAAGAAGAAACTAAATGAAATCAACACGCTGCAACCTGAAAAAGTAGCCATAAAAATTGGGTTTATAACAGAATACTTTTTGAAGTAATTGACACAAAGGCTGTTCTAGTGCAGATTGCTGCAAGAGCGCTCTTGGCAAGAACATCATAAGCACTAGCAAAACTTTAATATGCTCAAACAGCCAAATACAAACTGACACCAGGAACCCAAGTGTGACAACAAACAGGAAAAAAAAATAGAGTGTCTCAATTTAATACAAACCTACATACAAAGGGATCAATTTTTACAATTCGTGGTTTAGCATACAATACAGCTGTCCTCAGAGTGAATATAGAGTAGCTATACATAAGAAATTAGAATTATCAATTCGGGGGAATTTCTCAAGAGTCCTTTTGATATGTAATACAGCAAATATAATGACTAAGAAACCAGACATCAATGCATTAAATGAGATCAGGTTGAGATCTATTTAGAAAAGACAGGTTTAAGCTGGAAAAAGAATCTCTTTGATATGACCTCCAGAGCAGACCATTTGCAGAAGGATTCAAGATGAGCAGATTTACCCTTGAATATCTGTTTGCTTCATGGCTGCTTTTAAATATAAACTCTAAAATTTTTAATATTGAGTTATTGCAGAATTAAGTCTAGTAGTAAAAAAGATTAAGAACCTTGGATTTTCTTACACTTCTTGCAAATGTTATAATGGATTTTTTATGTTGAATTCAGAGGAATAAATGAAACATAGTTAATTTAAAACCTAGCTAACAACTAACTTATTTATAAATCACAGAATCACAGAATATGCTGAGTTGGAAGGGACCTGTAAGGATCATCAAATCCAGTGTTGATCTGTTATACAATCTGACTACTGCTGATCAAGCTAGGAATCTGGAATGTCTCAGAATTTCTATTAGTCTGCATCCCTGATTTATGGCCAATACCCATTTAACCCTGAAATCCAAAAGATAGGTTCACTTTAACAGATTTGTCACTGCAAAATCCCTTGGTGTTCAAATATGTTGCATTTTTTTTTCCTCACAGAATGTTTGAAGTCCCCTGTAAAAATAATGCCTTGAGGATATTTTTTCCTTAATACTATTTAAAGAAAGTTGAAAGCATTTAGCTATTGAAGTGTGCAGGGTTCCAATAAAGGAATTGTCATCCCTCCCCATGAGCAAATTCTCTTGAAGCTCACTATTCCAGAATTCTGGTGCTCCTACCAGCAGTGAAAGTTAAACCTGGAAAAATGACTTTTGTTTCGTCAGTTCTAATGCAGTTTATCAGAGTATTGGGGTGTGTTGGAAAATGGCTACATCATTCTGCAAGAGAAAAGGTGAAAGCGTTGTTTAAAAAAAGTTAGCTTCAATCCTGTATGTCAGGGTAACCAAATCTTGTTGCACTAAAGGCAACCAATAATAAGTATTCTTCAGATGTAGTGTCTTTATTTCTGTCTTTGGAGGGAGAAATAAAGGGTTTTTTTTTAGTTTTTTTTCCCCCTACTGTTTTGTTTGATGTAGTTCTTAGCAGTCCAACAATTACCTTAGGTGATTCTCTGCAAGGACTTGATAAGTGAGAAAGGACTAGATAAAACAAAATATCTGATATTAATGTATTTTTCCCACACACAGAGAAAAAAAAAATATAGAAAATGCTGTTGTCTGTAAAGACAGAAATGGATTCCCCAACTCAGCCTTGATTAGGACAGGAGTGTTTATGTTCTACTCAAGCTCTCCACCTGTGGCTGCAACATTGGAATTCTTTTTGAAATTAGTAAAGAAAAATTACATTCACTCCTTCAAGTTTTGTGGCTAAATGAGTTTTTCACATAGTAAAGAAGGGACACACAATAAAAGGGCTGAGAAATATTATTTGAATGTCATTAATAGTAAGGTTCCTCTGTTTGCGCTAATGGTGCCTGATATATACTCCTGCAGTAAAAAGCACCCATTTTGTTTATTTTGATGCTTGCATGCCTTCCCCCAGCACGGCCTAATTTTTGCTGGCTGAGTACAAGCACACAAAGTCTACAGAATGTGTAAGCTTTCCTGCAGAACACCACAACTGTGACAAAAGCAAAGGTGGAGATAGGCAAAAAAGATTCATTTTGGTAATTATTAATATGCTTTCACTTTCCTCCCATCAATGACACTTATATGGATCTAAAATATAAATTTTCAATTTAAAAGGGGAAAATAGACAGCAAGGTATATGAGATGATTTTATGAAAAATACAACTGCAAATTTCTGAAAAGCTTTTGCAGGTGCCTAGTAATGCCTCCACATCCAGATGGCACAAAGGAATGATCATAGGGAGGCAAAAGTCTTCTGGTATGTCTGCCAAGATCTAATGTCAGAAGTCTCTGACTGTGCTCACTGTTATATTTGAACAGTTTCGAATACATCTCACGTGATCCTGATAAAGAAAGCAGCTGGCATTGAAACTGCAAGCCCCAAGCCCTAAAGTGGCTTTACAGAGACTCTGGCTGTAGAAGAAGGCTCAGGCACACCATGACAGCCTCCCAGAGAACCAGCCACATGTCCTGCCATTACTAGCTGAAGTCTACCCAAACAAGAGATGTGACTTCTCTTTAAAGAAAAAAACTTCTTCCACTTGGAGATGGATGGTCTTTGCAAAGCTGTGACCTTCTCCTTGACAGCTACAAATGGACTACTGTTTATGATTTCTTTCTATAATCCACTTAATTTAGGGAGCTAGGTTATAGATGAAATTTATTTGTAAAAAATCATAATGAAGCAGCATTGTTTTAAATGCTAGATGTGGATAAATGGGGAGGAAAAACTGATGAGACGAGACTCGTGTTCCTGAATCTACACTGAACAATTATGGCAGCCTCTTGCTTTATCTGCGCTGGAATCAATTTAGTAATTTTTAATTCACTGATTTTCTGTTGTTTGCTTAACATTTATTAATTGATTGTCATTCTTATGCAATTAATTCAAAAGTTGGCAAGTTTAACATGCAGAGATTAATTTTCTTTTATCAACCCACCACTTAGAATACTTTTTCTTTAAAAAAACCCCAGGTTACCAAGAAATTACCTCCACATCAATCATATTTATAAATGAAATACAGTAGGGGTGTTGCATGCCATATGTCAATCCACACTGAACCTTTCCATATACTTGACTAAGTTTTTGTATGTAATTCAATAAAATAGCAAGAAAAAAATTAGGACAGTTCTGTCTTTCACACACTGCAGTCCCAGCCAAAACTCAGTTTGAACACCCATGACTTACTCTCTGCAAGGCTGGGAATCTCTCATTCAAGTGTCTGATGCATCTTAGGTCTTATGGAAATAAATGGTATGCCTGCCCCACCATCCGCTGGTCATATGATCTGCACCTTTACAACAACCCACAGTTTGCTCAGCTGTCAAGTGTTTCTCATTCGGAATGAGAGCCATTCATTTGCCCTTCATGTCACACTCATTTACAATGGCTGAAATGTTTATTCAGGAGGGGAGTAGAGATAATGAGCAAGGTTTCTTTGCTCTTAGTTACCAGGGGCTATTCACAAGACTTCAGACTCACTCACTGTGTTCCTCACTGCAACACAAAACAGCAGAGGGTGAAAGGAAAAATAGCATTCCCAACCCTCATTATTTTATTATGACTTTCACCATATTTGGTGTTTAATGGAAAGCCTCAGTTTCTGTGTCTTTTAGCTCTGTGCGTCACTCAGTCTGCTGATGTAAAGTGGACAAACTGACAAAATAGACTTTTTTGTAGAGAGAGGTAAGGAATGCCTTAGACAACAAGTTTCTTTGGGGCCTATATAAGGCTAGAAGGGACTCAAGCATTCTGATCTCAAAATGAGGATTTAATATCTCTCACAGACAACACAGGAGTTCAGAAATATACGCAGTTAGGTACAAGAAGACATACCAAATGAATTCAACACTCAGTGCAGACTGTAAGATACACGAGTGTGCAAGCAGTGATGCAGGGCTTGTAGGAACCCAACACAGACATTTATTTATTTTTGCACAGAAAATAAAACATGGCCTTTCTTCTCTTTCTTGTAATGTTGGTAAGAAAGTTATGTAGAAGGAAACTAGTCTTTTTTTGCATTTGAGTTAAAATCTAAAGTTAGCTCTTCATGCAACAACTAAGGGTAGCATATATATGGACACTGATATATGCTTTAATCTCATGGCCAGCCCACTGATTTAGTGGGACTAGATCTATGGTCTATTTGTAAAATAAGACTCTAAATGATCTAAGAGATTGTGAGAAATGTATACAATATGTAACAAATCAAGATCAGTGTGTTTCCTATAGAAAACTAATGTAAAAAGCCTTGGAACAGCATCTTTTTGATGGATTTTAAAACCTTCCTACAGAAATCTTTAGTAAGCACATAAATTCTCTGTTAAAATCTATGGGATTGTTAAAGGTACCTGGAAAAAAGATATCACATCGTTCTTTTTAACCTGGTAGAACTTTTCAGTAAAGAAAGGGAAATAGTCTAAAAACATACATAAATTTTGGAGACTTTTGTATACTTTGATGTGGTGAGTCATCAGTAGCTCACTGCCCATCAATGTGCACTCCTATGAAATCCACTGGTGCCTTGTATTGTTTAGACCACGTAAGACAGCTCAGGATTTGGCTCATTATCCTGTTTAAGTCACTTCTGTTATAATTTCTCCACTTTCATTGACTTATGCTGAGCACCTTCCTTAAATCTCAGGTGAAATCCCCAGGACACTTTGTACAAACATGTACTTTGGATAATTGACTGTTTGGTTTAGCTGCTAAATTCAAAGCAAGCCAGGGTTATGGCACTGTATATTTTGTTAGATATATTTTTCTGGCTTTGTGGGGTATTTGCTGTATGATTTGATAAAAACTGAGCCTAAATGAACTCTACAATTTGTATTCCTACAGCCACAAGTTTATTGGCTTGGTTTTTTTTCCTTGGCTCTGTCTGTAAGGTTCATTACTTACAGTTACTGCAGAATCAATTTGAAATGGCCAAAATCAGTGATGGAATTTATAGCACAATAAACGTACTGCCATATAAGTGCTGTTACACATGAAAGGGCCTCAGAATATTTTCAGCAATCCTTCTACATAGGAGAGTGTTCTGTTTCTATCAATTTAACGGAATCACCACAGGTATATTCCGAGAGGTGTAATCCTGACAGCTACACAGCAGATTTTCTCTGAGGCAGATATTTTTACAGGAAAACAATATTATTGATACAATCTTAGCATATCAGAACACAGAAAAGAAACTGAACACATCCTTTTCATTCTCCACATCAGGCATTTGCAGTTCCATTTCACAACACACACACAAACCCCAAAAACCCTGAACCAGAAAGAGTTTATGAAGGAAACATTTTCACAATCCTTGAGATAGATATTAATTAGTTATCAGTTTAGCAACCATGAAATCTAGAGTAAGAGTAAGTGTTGGGCACTATGGCATGTGGAGAATGTGGAGGGCACTTGAAGCCAAAACATAAAGTATAGCATGCGTAGTTGCCTGTTTATGAAGTCTATAAAGATTTACATTTCTACTTAGTACATTTTTCTTTCCAAGTGTCTCTGTTGTAGACATCTCATATTTTACATCATTTTAAAGCACAGAAACTTTTAACTTAGAATGATGCATTGTGAAAAAAATACAGAAATGACAGATGGCAGACTGTCCTCCCCAAAACTCAATTTCATAATATGCATGTGATTGCTAATAGGCAGGCACTAAAAAACAATTTTCCTTGACGGAGAAGAGCTGATAAATTGTCAACATAAACTTCGTCCGTGGTTGCTCCAGTGATCTAAAGCTCTTCTGTGAGTTTTGTACCATCAAAGTCTGTGTCTTCCAACCACATAAAAATTTATGAATGCATATGACTATAAAGTGACTGAAAAGACCCCATAATACATGTTTGTGTACCAAGAATCAGCTCCTTGCTTCCTTTGGAAAAACTGTGTCCAGTGCTCCGTTCCTAACCCTGGGCATATGACTGTGGGAGACCCAGGCTCACTGATGCCCTGTGAGCCAATCGAAACAGGGCTCTGCTTTTAGGTATCTCTTAAGCATGGTGCTAAATCTAGTGGTGGACTGACTTAATCAACATAGACTTTGTAACAATATAACAATACAAAGGATCACAAGAACTGAAAGCAGGTGATTTGTTGGGAAATAAATATGCACTTCTGAGCACTTGAACAAGGAGAAATTAATAAAAAACCCTAAGAGAACAACTTTCAAGAAGAGAAATATTTATGTAATACTTCAGAGAAGAAACATGCCCGGACCTTCCAAAATATGTCAAAAGGGAAACAGGCCACTAAGTTCACATGAAACAAAATTGAGCATTCAGTCCATGCACGCACAAATTCTTGGGGAAAATGTACAAACTATTTGTGCACAAAATGAGACTTGCTTACACTGAAAAAGCAGAGTTCATTACATATTTATATATTTCACTCTAACTGGTAACTATTAATTTTTATTTTACAAAGGCTCATAACCATTAAATATTTGCACACCTCTAAGAATTCAGATATTTTTTTCTGAGAATAACTGAGAAGCAGTAACTCAACAGCAGATGAGCTGTGACTGCTCTGTTATCAACATATTCGCCTGGAATAAAATAACATGATGGTCCCACCACATACTTAATTGCAAGAATTCCTTAAGTTTGATTGTGAAAAGACTGCAAAACATTCTGACCGGGCTTTTCTTGCTTTACAGAGGAGGCACTACTTGCAAGTATGTGACCAAGTCTGTAAAATCAAGCTGTATTTCTTGAACTTTCAAGAATCCATATTTCTTGAATTGTCTTTTAATGGGAGCAATGCTGTCAGTTTTAAAGACACCAGACTTGCATCCTATTACTCTAAGTGTATGCAGTCTATACTACTTTTTATATGTCTCCTAAGTAAAACAAACAAATCATCAGTAGACCAAGAATAGATCTCAACCTTAGGAAATATTGTCAAACAACAGGAAGATACACTGTTGTCTATATGTATTTGTATAGAGTCACAGAAGTGCTATATTGTTTGGTTTAGGATAGAAAACATACAAAGACTGGAATTATACTGAATATGTCCGTAAACAGGAAAGGAGAACAGGAGATTCTAATGTGCTATCAGAAACAAAATTGGAAAACATATTGTTTACCACTGACGAAACAGACCTTGGCTGTGTCCTTTTAACAGCAAGCAATTCACACAGCAATGAGCACAAGAATTCAGAGAGAATACAATACTTATCTATAAGAAGTGAAATACAACTTGTAACCTTCCTCTGCAGAGCTCAGACCTCTTTGCGCTATCTGTGTAAATTCACAGTAAAGACTCCTATATGAAGGTTGTAAGAAAATTACAACTTCTTGTAATGCATTTAGTGTTTTAATTTGTTTGGGGTATTTTGTATGAATTTTAACTAATGGAGAAAATTAAGATAATTGTGTTCTCCCAAGTTTATTTTCAGATAGTGATTATTTTCCTTTAAGCAGGCACAAAATTCTTGGTTCTAAGGAGGGACAGCCAAAAAATATAGCAGTAACAATTAAAATTTCTTATTTCATACTGGTTAGAGATGCAATAAGGTATATAAACTCTAGGGTCAGTATAAGCCTTGCTCAGCTTTCTTTAAAAGCATTGGGAGTAATAAAGACTTCCATTTTATCTTCAGTGAAATAATACTCCTGAAATATCACCTCATTTTTGATGTCAGCAGTGATTTCTCTCTACGTTCATGATGTCAAATGGGAATTATTATTATTAGAATGACAGCTTCCTAATGATGCTGTAAAAAGGAGAAACTGAAACTCTTTGCACTAAACATCTATATTCTGCCTTCTCCACAGGGTAAAGCAGATGAGCTCAACTATACACCCTTCCTCAGACAAATCAAGAGGCATGCTTAAAGATTCAGAAACAGAAACACAATGGCTTACTTCATTATATAGTGGTGAATATGCCCTTCAGAGAGTAAAGAAAAAGGACATTTACACTATAGTAACTCTTGCTAGGAAACATGGCCTGAAACACTCAGGATCAGTTTTCTGTTCTAGAAGGTAAAACCAGCAAATCAATGTTTGGGTTACTATCCAGAAGTCATTGCACCAGCTAAAGTTAGAGAATGAAAGCCTCATCTGATGGTTCCCATTCAACTATTGGCTTCAATCACACTGATGATGGGTACTGAAATGCTCTGTGCCTTTTTTCTCCCATTTTGTCAAATGAGCAAGTACAGAGGAACATTGCTTCATATGACAGCAAATTATATTAATAAATGGAGCTTTTGAGAAAATGATGAGCCTTGAACTTTATGCAACCACCTATTCATGTAGAAAGTGAATAGCAGATGCAAAGTGGTACTGTCTGCATAAGCGAATGGAGCATTTTGATTTTCTAAGCACACTTTGATCAAATATAACGAGCTACAGTGAATAATGATTCCCTACCAATTTTACATTTATTTATTACATGTATTACTTCACAGTAGTTAGCAAAGTTTGGTGGTCTCTAGCATGGAGACACCCATAGTGGATGTGAAAAAATATTAATCAAATTGGAAAAAAAATGTCTGTCTCTATATAAAGTTGTGTTTGTTTTGAAATAGGAACAGTGAAGTTTGCAAGAAGCCCAGGCAGCTGACAGATGAGGAGATGGCAGGAATGGCAGGCCCAGGAAGCAATCCTGGCCTGAATTCAAGGAGCAGGAAAAAGCTGGTACCTTGCTTCATTTTCTTCTAAAAAAAGGTTTTGGAATAGCTCTGCTATGGTCAGTGGTAGACCAGTTGAGAGCAGGAGTTCATCGTTTCCTGTTTTATTTTTGTTGTTGATGATGTTTTTAAAGTTTTGCTAAACTTTGTATTATCTGATCTGAATACTTTTTTCTTTGGCATCTCATTTTGCCTATTCAGGGCAACCATCAAAACAAAGGAAGTACCAGCCTGAGAAAATGAAGTGTGATGTGCTGGAACACAGAGCTGATTTGACAATATTCATACACTGGGAAGAAAGACTGAGGATGAAGTACAGCACGTAATCACAGTTGGCTTTGACACAAAGAGCCATTGTTATCTTTGTCAAGTTACTTGATCTCTTGGTATGTCAGCACTTTCCAGTCTCAGAGAAGTGTTGCAAAAGTACATTCATTAATATAAATGACATTATAAAAAGAACAGGAAAAAGCCAATAAAACATAATGCTTTGCACAGGTAAGAACTGGCCAAAGGGTAAATGTTTAAAAAAATATGTGGAAATCAATGTACGAGTCTATTGTCTACTCTTAGACACTTTTGGACAAAAACTGTGAACTGCTGGGTGGTAGAGATAGTTAATAGTGTCTGCATTTGCACATGTAAAACAGTATTTAAATTATGAAAAGGCAGTGGGTGAAAATATCCACTGGCAGCAGAAAATATCCAATGGCCAGGTGAACCAGAGATGTGGGCAGCAGCATATGTCTGTCCTAGAGCAAATTCTGGCTGGTGATTCTTTGCAGAGCACTGTGCTTTTCCTTGCCCCTATGGAAGGCATATTCTCAATCATTAACAGTAAGCAGTGGCAAACAACATTGGTGGATAACTTAAGGAAACAGTGTGTACTGAAGACTTCTATTTTTCAGTAGGCATTCCCACCTCGGAGTATGATACCTTTCTCCCAGAGTGTAGTAAGAGGTATTTTCTGGTTCCTTCTCTGGTGAGATGTCATTGTTCTCATCCTACTCACAGATGTCTGTCTATTAGCACCACAGTGGGACTCACACTGCACTATTAGTTTACATGTCTAGATAATTAGTGCTACTTATGAAAGTGTATAAAACATTTTATAACTCTATGACTCAATAACACTTCATTCTTAAAAGAATACCAGTTTTGGTTTGGAACTCATCTCTGTCCATTTTCAATATTTTATTATATACCAGAGCAAATCTTGATGTCTCAGTTCTCTCTCACTGTTATATCCACTGATTTTTAAGAAAGGAGGCTTCAGAATTATACTTCCGAAAAACCAGAATCAAAGGGAATTGCTGCTAATTTGGTGTTAATATTATCTTTATATGTCTTATACTTTGATAACTGAATTTATGAAATTTTTTTTTTTTCTTCCAGAATCCAGTATTTGATTTCTAATTTACCCAGGCTGGAACAAAACGACAACTCTGAGGCTGTATGAACATTTAAGACAATATTTGAAGAGAAACACATCCTGATACAGATGTCAGGAATACTACAGCTGCAGTCGGCGTGAGGAATGATCAAAGCTTGAGTCTTTCTTTTAAAGACTGCTATTAAAAAGGCCTTTTATATAATACTAACTGGTTAATTTCATTAGTGCTACTGCAATAGTGAATGCCTAACATATTCATGTCTCCAGATGGTGGAACAGTGCTATAAATCCCATTTAAAAGATGCTCAGCCCTGAAAATGTTTTTGAGAAGGTGGAGTTAGTAGTTAGTGAACACTTAAAAAAACGGGTTAATGTATTTAGATGCTGAGTTTGAACCAACTTTTCCAGACAGCCTTCCTAATAGAATCTCACAGTTCTATAGCAAGGCATAAAATGAACTCTAGTCTTCTTAATCCTGTTGCAGACCATTATTTCTTGAACCGTATCTTTATATCTACAAGTATATACTTCATAAGACTCAGATTGGCCCATTAGTATTTTGTTCTTTTACAAGTAATGCTGCATCTTTACTAGCTAAGAGACTTCCTTTTGACTAAAAGGTCATCGATTTACATGGGTGAATTCTCGATCAGTTCTTTCTCTCTGACAAATTACCTTTAAGTCTTCCCAGTGCTGAAAAGTCTGGGGAATGCATGTGCTGACATTTAGAAAACTCTTCACATAATGCTTCCTGATGTTGGTTTCTTATTCCTTCTTCACTCAATTAAGGAGGTGTGGCAGTAGCCATGTGATGAAATACTAAATTCTGTAGTTTTCTTTCTTCCTACAGAGAAAGGTCAGGACACCTTTCAAGGACAGAGCAAAATCCTTGACAGAAAAGGTTTCAAGGGGGAAAAAATATTAGAGGAGGAGAAAAAAATTTAGGCTAAGCTGGAAAGTGGGATATGTGAATTCCCTCAGGTAGAAAGCAGAATTAAATCTGACTCTAACACAGCCTACATCCAAGAAATGTACTAATCATTAGACTATTATGCAAAAACCCACCTGCCTTCTCTTTTCCCTTCCTTCCTATTCCCCTGAAATGGAAGGTGGTTTTCTGCCATGATATATTGGGACCTTAAAGTCATTTTGAAATAGGGACATCTTGTTTCTGAATTCCAGGTGAATCTTTCACTTGGATGAGAAACAATAATTACAGTTTTGGATTGAACCAAGAGAACAGTATCACAAGGTGAAGTGCAATGGCATAATTTTGTCTCTCCAACAGAGTTTTTGACTCTCTTGGCCTCTTGGATTAATGAATCTAAATTTTGCCAAAAACTGCACTTAATTCAAGTGCACAGCTGAGATTTACAAGTCTTGCCCAACTCTTCAAGTTCTTCTAAAAAAAATTAATGGTGAATAAAGGCAGGAATAGCATGAAAAATACTCAGAATAGAATTGTGACAGGCATAAATTTCAACAAGAAATTTAGAGTTCCATCCTCAGAATTGGCATTCAAAGAATTCTAACTTTATGATTTTAAATATAAAATCTGAGAGCACAGTCTCAGAGAATGTTTAATTTTAAACAAGTTGGTAGGAAAATACCGTTGCACAAAAGAAAAAGATGAATTCAGGTGGACTACAAAGACTAATTTGGGGTTTTAAATATTAGTTAAAATGTTTTGAGATACAGCAACTGATATATGAGGTATAGCTAACCAAACCTGCAACCTCCATTACTGAAATGCAGACATTAGACAAAATCAAAATTTCTAAGCTAAGCTTATCAAACCAATTTTTTTTGCCATATATAGAAATTTCCTCATTGTTATGCAGTATGTCCACCAGAAGGGACAGCCTGAAGGTTTTTTAAGATGTCCTTAACTCTGCTAATGGGTCTCCAAGAAGTGCGATTGCCAACTTCACGGAAGAGGGCAAGAAAACAGATGTTGGTTATCCCAAATTCAGAGATTGTCACAGGGCCACTAAAAGTACAAAGGAATCTCCTCATGTTTGCTTATCCACTTCTGTAATAGCTTATCATGAGAGATCTACTCCATAAAACAGTAGATGAGTATGTATGGTTATATACTAACACATCTGATGAGTAGATGAACTGGAAATACCGGCAACTACTGGCTCTGATGACGCTCGATGCTTTGACTACTACTTGATCCCATTAGTTATGCCTTGCTCAAGAGACTGCTATCAGGTCGTAAAGTTTGAACAAAGAAAATTCTAGCACAATCTGACATGCAAGTAAACATGACAAGACAATAATAGGATACCACAGAGGAGTAGGAAATGTATTACTGGACCTGAACAAAGTAATTTTGAATTAAAACTAGCTTTGACATATGCCTGAGTAAGTCAGACAATAGACAAATTGAAGGTGGGATGGAACTGTGATCCTCAAATGGAGGAAAAGAAATTGAAAAGGAGATAAAATGGAGATAAAATCCAAATTAAATACAAAATTGCCTTTCACTGATGAAAAAAAAAAATTGAAAAAATGTAGAGGTGTGATACATTTTCAGCAGTGAAAAAACAGTAAGTCTCTCCAGTACTTTTCTTAGACAACAGCTGTAACATATTCTGAATTTTGTAAATTTTTGTAAGTTATTTGTAAGTTTATCCATCTGATTTCTGTCTCAATATTTCTTTTGATAGAAAATTAGTCTTGACTAGATCAACTTGAATGATTAACCAATTTCATTCTCTGAGTGTTTTCACTTTTACGTGATTTTCGTAAGGCAGGGATCACTCATTCTGAAAATTGGCTAAGCACCTTGTGGAGCACCTCATTCATTTTCTGTCTACAGAAGACATTCACCAGCAGTCCTCAAAGCAAGGAAAAATGGTGAAGTGGTTCTGAGCTCAGTAAAAGTTTGGATCAAGACACAACTACTTCACAAAAATGAAAAAAAAATTATCACTTGTGGACAACTGAATCTAAAGGGAGCTGAATATCTTTGACAGAGCTAAAATTTGACTCCTAACATAGAGAGTTCCTAGCACACTGCCACCAGTGAATGGTTGGATGCCGATTCAGGAGGGTTACCCACCCACAATGACAGAAGAGCTCAAAGGAAGGTGTTAGCCAAGAGCCCTTGTTTTTTGCAGATGGAAAATTCAGGGCTCTATTTCATTCTGAAAGGGTGAGAGAGCGAGTCCTGAGTCAGCCTGCCCCATTCCTGCAGGAACTCTGCTGCATGTGATCTGAGCTGGTATAGGGTTTCCTGAGTAAGTGTTGGAATCCTTCCAGGGACCTCTGATGCAGAACTTTGCCAGGTTTTCCCATGATCTTTGTCAATATTATGCAACTATTCTTTCCTTTGATAATTCCTTATAGATGTACATCCATAAGGCTCATGGATCTTTTATAATTTTGGTAAAATACATACCTTAATAAATTCAAGAAACCTTAAGTTTGTTCTAGCACTGGACTTTTAGAAACCAATGACTAAATTGGTAACACTCCTAGAAGTGTGAGTGGCATTCACTGTAGCAGTTGTGTTATATTATTCTTGCTGATACACCAGCTGTTCACTTGATCTAACTCTTGTAAAATGAATGCACTATTTTTCGGGGGGCTTGCTGAGGCTGTGGATAATGATCGTTCCATAAGATATAGAGGGCCAATAACCATGCTTTTGAAAAACTGTCAAAATACAATTCATGTGGCTGGACACAGCTGAATTCAGCCAAACACTGTCAGTTACAAAATTCTTATGACCATCAAAGAGCAGAGGAACTACACATATATTTTCACACCTGCCTAGAGCCTGTAGATTATTTATGCAATTTTACTCAAGCTGACTTGCCTCATGAAAACATTTGGAAAGACTCATATATTTTATTTACAGACAGTTTTGTTGACTATCATAGTTTTTCTTTTTATCCATTCATTGTGTCCAGGAAAACTGGCTAAAAATGATATGTGATCTTTCAAAACTAATTTTGCTCTACTTGTGACATCTCAGTTATGGTTTTAAATGTTTCCATCAGCAGTTCTAAGAGAAATTAAATTATATTTATATAATAGACATTACTGTGTCTTTTGAGTAAAGGGTCTACTGTGAATTTCAAAAATGGTATTGTAATGAGTGAAAACCCCATCTTGTGAAGTCAGCCTGTTCTAGATATGTCCTATTCTGATTCTGGACTAACATTAGATTGTCAGGAGTCCAAGAGAGAATGACAGTGTCACTCACTTCCTTTTGTTCTCACCTACATCTGGCAAAAAATGTCACACTACAAAATCCACAGACAAATTCCCTATGTTTACCCATAACTATTGCATCAAAAATACCCAGCAAATCAAGTTCTCTATCAATCTAACTTTGGCCTAGCCTGGATGGACCATGCCATGATATGAATTAGTATAACTTCAATGACCTGAATAAACAGTGTGGTGCTTTTCACATGCTGTGGGGAAGGGGGAGACCTGAGAGGTTTGAGAAGTGGGTCCATGTAGACCTCATGAAGTTCAATAAGGACAAGTGCAAGTTCCTTGGGTCAGGGCAATCCCAAGCATGAATACAGGCTGGGCAGAGAATGGATTGAGAGCAGACCTGAGGCGAAGGACTGTGGGATGCTGGGGGATAAGAGGCTGGACATGAGCTGGCAATGTGTAATTGCAGCCCAGAAAGCCAACTGTATCCTGGGCTGCATCAAAAACAGCGTGGCCAGCAAGTCAAGGGAGGTGACCCTTCCTCTCTACTCCATTCTGGTGAGACCTCACCTGGGGTACTGTGTTCAGCTCTGGGGCCCACAACACAGGACCAGATGAGAGCCATGAAGATGTTGAAGAGGGATGGAACACTTATCCTGTGAGGATAGGCTGAGAGAATTGGGATTGTTCTACCTGGACAGTACCCAAAAGGGGCCTACAATAGGAAAGCTGGAGAGGGACTTTTTACGAGCGTATATAGTGATAGGACAAAGAGAATGGCTTTAAACTGAAAGGTGGTAGGTTTAGATTAGCTATGAGGAAAAAAATCTTTATTGTGAGGGAGGTGAGACAGTGGAACAGGTTGTCCAGAGGGGTAGTGCATGCCCTATCCCTAGAATTGTTCAGAGCCACGTTGGATGGTGCTTTAAGCAACGTGGTCTAGTGAAAGGTGTCCCTGCTCACACTGGGGAAGTTGGAACTACAGGATCTTTAAGGTCTCTTCCAACCCCAACCATTCTATACTCCATGACCTGCTGGTTGATTCATTGATTGATTCATTCATTCATTTGCCTTCTGCCTCCTTAGACTGCCAGTACACTTCCAGTCTTGACACCTCCCAAGACTTGTAAACTGGTCAGCATGAACAAGTACTCGGTACATTCCTTTGGGTGTTGACAATTAAGCAGGACATGGATAAAAATTTGTGGTGCCTTAAGAAACTACTGGTTTGGACTTCAAACTTTTATTAGCAACTATTTTAATTGTCTTGACTCAGAAACCATCCAACAGAAAGGCTACCAGTCAATTGCTTGCAAAGAAGACATTTCTATCAGATTTTTACTGCTCATGTATGACAATGCTATATTCACAGAGAATTTTTTTGGAAAATGAGTTGCGGAATTTTACTGTAAAGCTTCTCTAAATCTTCATCCGAAAACTGAAAAAAAATGCTTTTGAAAGTTTTTAAATGAACATTGACAAGCAACTTCTTTAAATACACACACATTCTCAGACTTACTTTCTTGCACCACTCTTTTATCTTGTATAAAACTTAATGGATGACATATTTCATTCCACAAGTTGACAATGTTAAAAATGTGCTGTTCTTTCTAGTTTTAGTATACTGCAAAGCCACTGATAGCTACAGGCACTATGAGCGATATATGACTGAAGAAAAATGAGATTACTGCTGATAAGGAACAAGAGACTTTCATATCTTAAAAGAGTCTGAAATCCAGCAAATATGATCCCCAACAGCAGATGCCCCTCAGACAGACAATGAAAGAAAAATGGTGGAAAAGGACTCATTGCGGCTTGCTGTTTCCTTGAGCTGGAATGGCAGCAAAATGAAATTGCTCTAGCATACTGTCTGCATGGAGAAATCCTACCTTCCCTGGGAAAAACATAACCCAAAGATGAAATGAGCAGTAATTTTCCACTATGGGAAAAGTGATGTTACTGACTCACCTCTTTTAGTAAAAGATACCTTTACTTTAGAAGTGTTGCTCTTTTGAAGGTTATCGTGGTGCTATCATCAATGTTTATCATAATAACAATCAATTTAATGGAGGTGTAGTACCAAAGTCAAACCTCAGGCTGAAAGTATTAATGATTCTTTAACAAAAGGAATGAGACATATGCAAATGTGAAATAGCTCCTTTCTCTCTCTATTAAGGTGTTCCTGGAACATGAATGAACATAATTTTAAGAGGTCAATATTTCATGCTACAGTGCAGCCCTTACCTTGTATCCTGATGATTTGATGTGCACTCCTCGCTTGGTCAGCGTAGATTTCATTCGGATGAAAAAAGAGCGCTCTAGAGTGTTGTCAGTGGTTAGTAAACTGGGGCTTGTAGATTCCACTAGGGAATAGAAAAAATACATATACACATAATTTAGATTTTATACATCCCCTCTAAGCTATTTTTCAGGTGCAATCCTTGAACGCACTAAAAATAAATGACTGATGGATGCTGAGAGTGTTGTAATCAATCTACCTCATTTAGAAAACATTTATTTAGCAAAAAAAAATTGAAAAATATACATATACTCAGTAAATCTCATTTTCAAGTTACTTTTCCCATAGAATTTTTAACAGATTTTGTCTTGTTAACTCTTTCTTGCACAATTTTGTTAAGACTGGAGTTCTTTTCTTAAGGTATGACATTGTTTTAAAAACTGTTCTTCAGTATTTTGTGAAAGGCAAAATCTCACTGAGACAGCAATTCTGACTTCTGAAATTGGCTGCAAATTCTGCAAGCTTTTATTCCCTACTCTCTACTCTTCCACTGCAATGATACATAAGGTGCACGACTACTGGATTTGAGTGCCTTGGTTTCCCCATTACTGAGGGGAAACTAGGGACTTTATTTTCAATAAAGCACTAAACAGGCTGAAAGCAAAAATTCTCAAGTAAATGACACATATTATTATTATTGTTATAATCATAATCAATTATTGGTGATTAATTAGTCATTAATGAGATACCTTTTTAGTCCATCCAAATAGATATTTCTAACTCACAACTAACTATATCTCTCATCTATGCTTCTCAGTCCCTCAAATGCAAACACTTAACATAGTAAATACTTCTAGTTTAAATAAACTACAATAAAATAGCATGTACAACCCCAGTCAACACTGAGATATTCTTTATACAATCTTTATTATTGCTGTTTTTCAGGCCTGATAAACAACCTTTCCCCACAATATTGTTAATGGAAAAATTCTGGACCAGTTTACAATAAGCAAGCGTTATTGGAGATGAACAAACTTTCAGTCTGTGTGAGGAATTAACATGGAATAAAGAAATAATTTTGAAATTATTCTGTTATTGTTTAGGAAAACCATACAAACTACTAGTAGAAAGTGTTCAAGTATTTAAAAAGCATTTGTTATGCAGTCAACAAAAACACACAGACCTGTTTGTGAGCTAAGGTTTATACTGAATTGTCCTTGGTTTAATGTGGTCAAGTTGTCATGTGTTTGTGATATTTCAGCTCTATTGTGATAACTGACAGGGTGCCTCTTTCTTTAGTGTGTCTCTTAAGATTTTTTTTGTTTCAGAGAGCATGAATTTGATGTCATTTTAAATGTACAGCTCTTTATCACTCGAGGGAAAAGCAGAGCCATGTTATATTTAGTACTTTCATTTCTTCTGATTAAATATGAATTACTATGAAATTTTTCTCATCATCTAACACACCATAATACGCCAACAGCTTTTTAATACACTATATAAGCACAAACTTCTGCTCTAAGAGTTTAATTTGCCCCTCTAATCCAATCACATCAACCTTATTTCTCTTATCAGAGATTCCCATTTTGAATTAAATGAGCTCATTAGTTTTAATCAAAAGCAGAGAGATCAAAACTTAAACGTAAATGCTTTAGATCAGAACTGTCAGTCAGCCGTGCAGTTCTATTTTACTAAAACACAAGATCAGAGACCCTTAGAACCAATTTTTCTCGTAAGGGATGCCAAGANTCCCAAGGACAGATTATACACTTAAGGTTAGACTTCATTTAGAGTAGTTTTTTTTCATCCTGGTGGAAATGGGAAAGTATGCCACTCTATCATTGTTTCACATTTATTTGTGTGGGTTCTTGGAGACCTGAACAAATGCAAAGCCACCACAAACCATGCAACAAACCTGTCCTCAAAAAATTCAGCTCTGTTCAGCCATATAATATAAGAAATAAAACTCTGAAAGGAAAGATATGTGTTTCATGGTATGGGATAATGAAACTCCGAAACAGCAGCCAGAGTCACTGGGATAGAGGCAGTACTGGTAAGATGAGGATCATGATTAATTATTATTTTTATTGTACAGTACAGTGCAGTAGTTAAAGAGTACATTAAGAAACCACAGCATGGGTGCTTCCTGCTGTGTGAAGAAATGCTAAAATCAGCTTAACAAGTGTAGTTGTTGTAGTCCACCACAGTGTAGTCTAGCACAGGCAATAAGTACAATATATCCTCTTGTGTTCTAATGGTAATTACCTAAACACACAGAAGTAATGTTAAACACACAATACCTCATGCTTTAAAAAAGATCAGGTTGTAATACATATGTACCATTCTCAAGCAATTGCAATTAAAATTTCGCTTTCATACACAGTTTTATGAAAGAAAGGAAAACATCTGATATTTTAGTAAATATCGGCATTGACATTTTTTGGGCTCATGTAACCATATATCATAAGCTTAACATAATTTTGCTGTTATTATAATATGTACAAATGTATACACCTCTGCAAGTGTAAGTTATAAAATGCATACAATTTATTCAACAGACTGGAACAGTGTCTGTCATATAAATCTGCATTCTGGAGTGTTTGATTTTCTTGAACAAAAAGTACCTGAGAGGGTATGTGTGAGAAGGAATTAGTTACCAAAAAGTCCAGAACAGCTTATGAACAGCATTTTGAATTTCTCTCAGGAGAGAAACATTATGGCTGACAGTACAAATCTGCATTCAGAGTTGCACCCACCCACGGCAGATACCGTAACAATGTTAACGGTGATTATGCATGCAGGACTTTAAAAATAGGATGTGTACAGAACATATCCATCGATGTCAGTGAGATTTGCACAGGAATATATGGAATATGGTCCATTATGAGTTCTCAGGGGTTGATTTTAAATGCCTATCACTCAGCCTTTTCAATTTTTTTTCCAATTATGTCAAAGAAGGCTTGCAATATGAGGAACATCAGAATGAAACTCTAGCAATTCATTTTTGTTTTTTTTTTTTTAATTTGTAATCTAAGACCTTTAAAAAAGCCTGAAATAAACAAGGTCTGCTTGACTTCATACTGTAGAAACTTAAGAGGTCTTTGGCACTGAAAAATACGGCTTCTGGCCTGAATTTACTGAATTTAAACCTACTGTTGAGTTATAAACTTCTGAAATTGTGAGTTCAGAATGTTAATTATGTGATAAAAGTCAGTGCTTACTGTATGTGAATGAAAATATTTTACACTGTCATGCTTAGAAGTACAAAAAGTAAGTCTGGATTGTCTATGCAAAGCAGGTAACTGTGTAGCCTGTTGGGAAAGCACTTGCCTTTGTGTCTCCTTAAATATCTTCAGTAGATACTACTAAAGGAATAAACCTTTTTCCATTCTCAAAGCTGACAATGCAGGGTGAGATTTCTAGAAACCAGGAATGCATTGTCCATTTCAAAAGGCATGAAGCTGCAATCCACTGTACCCATATGAAAGTGTCACAAATGTTATAAAGGTTAACTAAGAGCTACAGAACCAAATGGGGAGATATCATGACCCAGTACTCAGATCACAAAAGTATTTAATTATCTTCTTCTAAGTATTTATGTGTGAACAAGCCTGGTAGTTCTGAGCTTTCAATGCGTTTTGCCTGTGGAACAATCTTGGGCTCAGACCCCACAAACCAGTCATGCATTGTTTAACTTCACATGCTTGGAAGAGTTCTGATATTCTGATGAGCCAGGAACATCCCCATAACTGTTTGGAGGACTGAGGCCCATGGCTCTCATTCTGCAGTGATTTACAGGGTATTGTGCATCTCTGTGAAGTCTGACTACCTTAAAGCTATAGAGCAAAACAACGTAAAACAATGCAAATAATTGCTCTTACACAGCAATAACACATGTACTATCCCTATGACTGATTCACAAGCACATTCACATTCAGATAAACAAATTGTACCTCATGAAAAAAGAAGTTCCAAATTTGATTTATGCCTTAAATAAAAAAATCTGCCACCGTAGGCCAAATAAATGTTCACCAACTTCTGTTTTCTTCTTTTTTTTTCCCCCGACATGCATTAAAAATAATTGAGAGGAGAAAACTGCATTTGCACACGCCAAACAGATAAAAGATAGGCTTCTCATTCTTGGGAGGCCCAGAAGCTGCAGAGGGAAAACCAAACATCAACAAGAAATTTCAGGGTGTTGATGGAAAGAAATCTTAGGGTTTAACATACAGGATTTTCCCGATTTTGCAGCACTTAAGGAAGTTTTCACCTGACTGTCATTTCACTTCCTTGAAAACGTGTATCCATACAGCTTTTAAGAGACGTTCTCAAACACCAACTGTACAGCCAGATCCTAAGAGAAACAAACTAGGAGAACACACAAAACAGTAAGAAAAAGGGACCTCTCTTTTCATATTATCTTCTACACTTGCAAACCTCTTCTCACATTTTCTTAATGTCTTATAAACCTTTGCATAGGCAACTGAAAATAATTATGTTCAGATGAATAATTGGGTAATAGAAATTTATCATTTTCAGTTGAACTAGATACCTCTTAGTAAATGTTTCTATTGCTTCTGTGCAGTTTGTTTTCTGTAACCAGGCCTCATAAGGCTTTCTAGGAAAATTTAACCTTGAATACCCAACCATCTTCAATCAGAAAAGTGACTCTCAAAAAAGCATTATTGCCAAGATCATTCTCTCTCAGTATCTTACAGATCAAATTTGATCAATTTATAAGCTAAAATATAGATTTTTATGACTACTAGCCCAGGAAATACAATTCAAAAGCTACAAGTTAAGACAATTTATTTTCAGTAAGTGCAATTTACTATACTTAGCACGTGTGCAAATGCATGGTTTTAAGCGGAGTGGGTTCAGGGTGATTGCAGGCTGAACATAGGCAAGTACTGGAAGCTAAAACTTGGTCTAGAAAACTGTTGAAGATCCTTAGACTATATGGATGAACCACTAAAGCACATTTATGGACACTGAGAGCCTGCCTGGAGACCAACTGATGAGCACAGAGCTAGCAAATTCTATAGGTGCTCTCTTGGTCTTGCTGGTGTGCTCTGTAGCTTCCAAAATCAAGGACTATCTGAACTGTTTATTTAACATTGCATGCAGCAGAGGCTCATTCATTCTTCCAAGGCAATACTGTTTGTTTCTAAAAGGAACTATGGAATAATATTTTTTGCTATAAGCTGTCCCAGTTATAAACTGGAACTTGGAATCCTAATAGGCAGATTTGGACACAAAGTTTGTGGTACTTGTAGGTAACTTGGTAAGACTTAAAACTTCTATTTTTCTACTCACTGAAAAGATAAGTTAAAAATTGACCCCCAGTTTTTTGGTGACTTAGTTCTGTTCTTTCCTTTACTCAGGGGGAATAATGCTAGGTTTTGACCAAGGCCTCACTCAAAAGGAGAAGACTCAGGGCAGCTCTTCCAAAAGAAATGGAAAGAAGGATGACTTCGTTGAAAGAATTTTTTCTGAGTAATGTTTTTGGACAAGATAATGAACTGTTCTTTTTTGTCATCCTACCTCCAAGATGAAGACAATTCACTTTTCATGACCTATAAGCCTATTAGAAATTCAAAGGCATAAAACCTTTAAATCCCATCAGACTTCTGTTGAAAGCTAGTTCTTTTAATGTTTTTTTATTTGTTGCTTAGTTCCCCTCTCTCTCCCCTAACTCTTATCTCTCAAAATTTTTTCAGATCCAACAATTGGTAACATGGCCTGTCATCCCAGTTACAGTTAGGTTGTCTTACATAAAATTCTTATTTTTTAGAAGTAATTTGATATTGAAGCCTTGCATGTATATTTATTTAAATTTTTCATAATTAAAAAAATGCCATTTACATATAATGATATTTTTATAATCACAGTAATTACTGGGCTGCGGTCCACATGTGACAGCACACGCTGTTTAAGCTTAGATGTTTGAAATTGAGAGAACAAGTGACTAACTCAGATGTACACAACATATCTTTTTAATGTGATAAAAGTACGTGTGTTCAGGCAGAAGCCAAATCAGTGAAGCAGCAGTGAATTTAGATACAACAGCCAAAAAAGTGGGAGAACGTGTTTAATATCTGATCTGCTTTATACACTGTGGATTTACAAGAACTTGGATATTGCACTGTTGACTTGAACTGTTTGGCCACAACATAGTGTAGCTAATATTTTTAATTTGCACAGTTGATCCCAACTTTTTATTTGTTGAAAATTGCCTCCAAAGAAAGTATTGAAAAATCTAGTGCTTAACGATATAAAATGTCATGAGACAAACTATTAGAAATGCATTAACAATTACAGTTCCTTAATTAACGGGGTGAATTCTAAGTGACAGAAGGCTTAATTCAGTTGCCCACACATAGATCTACAGCATTCCTATATCTGAGATGTGTACAGGAAAGGCAGTGTCACACAGGACCTTCAGAAGTCCAAGTCCTTCTGAAGCAGCCGATAGATGCCAGATGTGTCTCAAGTAGACTGGTTCCCTGTCTTTGGCAAATTTACGCCACTAGAGCTTGATCCCATTTAAGTAAGTAGGAATACCATGGAAACATTTAGATCAAGTTAACAGAATCACAGAATCACAAAATATACTTAATTCAAAAGGACTCACATGGATCATTGAGTGCAACTCCTGACCTTGCACAGAACTTCCCCAAGAGTCACACCATGTGCTTGAGAATATTGTCCAAATGCTTCTTGAACTCTGTCAGGCTTGGTGCTGTGATCACTGCCCTGGGGAGCCTGTGCCAGAGCCCAGCCACCCTCTGGGTGAAAAACCTTTTTTCTAATATCCAACCTAAAGCTCCCCTGACACAGACCTCTAATTTGATGAGGTCTCTCTGCAGGGCCTTTCCGCCTTTGAGGGAGTCAAGAGCTCCTCCCAGTTCTGTGTCATCTGCAAACTTGCTTTATCATCCTTTCCAGTCCTGCATCCAAGTAATTTATGAAGCTGTTGAAGAGCACAGGGCCTAAGATGGAGCCCTGTGGAACCCCACCAGTGACAGGTCACCAGTCTGATGTCACCCCATTCACTGTTACCCTCTGTGTTCCACCCATGAGCCAACTGCTCACCCACCACATGATGTGTTTATCCAGCTGTACTGGACATTTGGTCCAGAAGGATCCTGTGAGAGGTCATATTGAAAGCTTTACTGAAATCCAAAAAGATTACATCAGCTGGTTTCCCTTGGTTGGCTAGGTGGGTTACCCGGTCATAAAAGGATATCAGGTTTGTTAAGCAGGACTTTCCTCTCATGAAGCCATGTTGGCTGTGACCAATGACTGCATTGTCTTTCAGGTGTTTTTCAACACCTTCCAGAATAATCTTCTCCATAACTTTACTAAAGTGAGATTGACAGGCCTGTAGTTTCTGGGGTCCTGCTTCTTGCCCTTAAAAAATCATGACAGTGTTTGCCAGCTTCCAGTTAGCTGGGATCTCTCTGGATACCCAAGACCACTCAAAAATCATTGAGAAAAGTTTTGTGATGACATCAGGTAGGCCTTTGAGAATTCTTGGATGAATCCCATCAGGCCCCATAGATCTGGAGGCATCCAGCTGGAGCAGTAGATCCTGCACAATTTCAGGGTCAACTGGGAGTTGATCATTCTTGCAGTCATGGTTCTCCAGCTCAGGGCACTGAGATCCCCTTGGTCCATCATCCATGTTGAAGACAGAGGCAAAGAAAGGATTCAACACCTCTGCCTTGTCTCTGTCCCTGTTTGTGAGGTGACCATCCTCATCCTGCAATGGGCCAATGGTATTTCTATAACACCTATTGCCATTAATGTATTTGAAAAAACTTTTTATTGTCCCCCACATTTCTGTCCAGTTTCAATTCCAGCTGAGCTTTGGCTGCACAAATTTTCTCCCTACAGTGCCAAGCAGCATCTCTGAATTCTTCCCATGTCACTTGATCTTGCTTCCACAGAGCATACACCTTCCTTTTTGCCTGAATTTAAAGAGAAGATTCCAGCTCATCCAAGGCAGCCTTCTGTCTCACCTGCCTGATTTCTGACATTGAGAATTGCCTGCTCCTGTGCCCTTAGGAGGTGATGTTTGAAAAGTGACCATCACTGATGGATCCCAGCACCTGCAAAAACATTTTCCCAGGGGACCTTGCTTACTAATTCCCTCAGCAGCCTAAAGTCTGCTTTCCCCATTTCCAGAGCACTTTTCCTCCTGTCAACAGAGATTTAAAACTTGATAACTTCATTGTTGCTGTGGCCAAGATGGCCACCAATCTCCACTTTGCTCATGAGATCCACTGTGTTGATAAGCAGCAGACCAAGGAGGGCATTCTTTCCAAGTTGGCTCCCTTAGGGCCTGTTCCATAAAATTGTCATCCAAGTCTTTTAGGAATCTGCTGGCCCGGATTGTACCAGCTGTGTGATGCTCCCAGTTAATTTCTGGCAAGTCGAAATCCCCCATAAGGATAAGGGCAGTTGACTTGCAAGTGTCCCTTTGTTCCTGAAAGAGTAATTTGTTGGCATCACTGTCCTGGCTGGGACGTCTATAGCAGGCTCCCACGATGACATCCACTTTATTTATTGGCCCCTTGATTCTCACCCAGAGGGTCTCACCTGGGCTCCTGCCAACTGTGAACTCCATACTTTCTAACCCTTCTTTTATATACAGTGCTACTCCTTTGCCTCTTCTCCTCTGCCTATCCCTCCTGAAGAGCCTGTAACCATAGTTTCTGATTATTATTTTATAATTTCTAGCATCCTTTACGGCCTGTTGTTTAGGGGTTTAGTTACACATGCCTACATTCCATATGGTTACACCAACCTCTGAAATGTGCTTGTGCTCTTCCACAAAATACACCAGACTTAACATTAACTACAGGCATAAGTAATCCAGAGTTCTCTAAGGGAACTTAATGCTGTTTGAACAACATATAAGCAAAACTGTACATGCAGTTACTGGCAAAATAAGTTAGAGTCTCACACAACTACCACACCTATACAGACAACAAAATTTTAATGTCCCAACTATCCTAGTCTATATTGTTAATGCCTAGTTCACAGATTTAACAAATGCAAACACTATATATGCGTGCTTTGTTTGGGCACATAAATGGCTGGATCTGCAGAGAAACAAGCCCTGCTTTGAAAAGTTATCCTGAAGTATTACATATAATGAACTTATCCCATTTGCTATTTAATTCAGACTATGCCCATGTACTGGCTGTACTTACGTAGGAGAAACTAAAGCAAAAATTCCTTGACAGGCATTCCCTAGTATTATACAGTGTATTTTTTGAATATTCTATTATCCTTGGAAGAATCAAAATAATCTCAACTACTCTTTATTGGACAAAGAATCATAGAAACACAGAATTATAGAATGGGTTGGGCTGGAAGGGGTCATCTAGTTCCCACGTCCCTGCCATGGACAGTAATACCTTTCGCTAGGCCAGATTGCTCACAGCCTCATCCAATCCAGCCTGAAACACTTCCCAGGGACAGGGCATCCACAACTTTTTGGGTGAACATTTACAGTGTCTCCCCATTCTCATGGTAAAGAATTTTTCCCCTCATATCTAATCTAAACCAACTCTCCTCCAGCTTATGGCCATTCCCCGTTGTCCTATCACTACATACTCTTGTAAAAAGTCCCTCTCCAGCTGTCTTGCAGCCCCCTTTAGATACTGGAAGACTGCTATAAATTCTCCTTAGAGCCTTCCCTTCTTCAGGCTGAACAATCAAATTCAGCCTTTTCTAGTATGAGAGGCATTCTATCCCTCTAATCATCTCGGTGTTCCTCCTTTAGAATTGCTCCAACAGATCAATGTCCTTCCTGTGCTGGGGACAGCACAGCTGAACACAGCACTCCAGGTGGGGTCTCACAAGAGCAGAGGGGCAGAATCACCTCTCTGAACCTGTTGGCTGTGCTGCTTTTGATGCAGCTCAGGGGTAAGATCAAGTATTACTTTATTTAATGCCTCTCAAAGCTTCCCGTCTTCTGCATCTCCTTATATTTATTCTTCTTCTTCTAGGAAACATGTCTTATCAGGCTATTAATTCCCAACATAAGCAATTTACTTCCCATATAAACTTTATCCCACAGAACTCTTTATATATATGGTAAAATAAAGAATGAGTTAAGAGCCAGGATAGAGCTATAAATAAAGTATTACCAGGATGAAGCTATGAATAAGATTTCTGATACCCTATAATGTTGAAAGACAGATTTTACAACAAATTTTGGTAGGTCAGTGATCTATGAAATACATAAAGGTTTTTTGTCTGTTTGAAAACAACATAATAAAGATTTGTTATTAACAGAACTAATCATAGTAGGAAACTTTAGCTCTGAAAAGCCTTTGGAAATGTTACAGTCTACTGGGCTTCAATCCATTATCTAAACACTCACAAATGCATCCATACTTATCCAATAGACCAGAACAACTCTCGAAATGCTGTTATGGTCTAGTGAGTGAGTGGTACATAAACCATACTGCATATGAAGCTCAAACTTCCTTTTACATTTTTACATTTAAAGTTAATTTACTTTAAGCAATGGAATAAATAAACTGACCTGACCTGTCGACTTGGTTTCATGTGAAATCAGCAACACTCATAAAATTTCAAGGTTCAGTGAAAGTCCCAAAGAAAATTAACACAATGATATCATTTCCTTACTGTTTACTTACTTTGCAGCAATTCTAATAAAGTTTGAAACAGGACACATCCAATGAATAGGAGAGATCCTGATATAAGGAGAGTACAGGATCATAAACAATAGTGCATCTATCCTCTGTTAAGGAAAGAAACTGGGAAATGAGGAAACAGCAAAGGGAAAAAAAAGGACACTGAGTAGTTTTGAGGGTAAAAATTTCACTGAATTACCCAAGGGTTTATGGGCCTGTGAGGAATACAGAATGAGGTGTTTAATCTCCTCTGAGATGTGGCTGGTTTCCACAACTTAAATGATCATTATCCTTATTGAGCAACTTCTTATAAACAATTTTGAGTGTTTTGTTTCAGCACAAAACTGCCATCAAATGCTGATGTTGTTCCCCTTCTTTCATGCCCTAGAAGGATCAGCTGAGGGTATTTTTTCTCTTTTCCTAGTTTTCTGTTCTTGCTTAGTAACTTGTGAATCATTAACTGACACTACAGAGCATAGCTGTGAAAATAACTGTGGTTTAGAGCTGCCAATAATGGCCCACTAAAGTTCCTTCCCAGCACATGGCATAAAAACCCTCCAACAAACATTAAAAAGTCCCTTCTGATGTTGCTTAACATTGCCAGCCTGCTTGGGCTTAAAAAGCACAATAAAGAGGTTGCTTTCCAGATTTTCATATGCCAAATGGGAGGTGCCTTTTGGTGAAGCTTTTCCCTGAGGGAAAGAAGAGCAGCTGAGTTACCTCATGCTGCAAAGTCGATGTTTGGATGATCCCACTCCGGGGAAACATACACAAGTGCCACAGTCAAGCTGCTACTAGTGGATGTGTCTGTACTCAGCAAAAAAGCAGTGGGAAAGTTCAAGAGAAAAAACAGAGTATCATAAAGATAGTCTTTGAGAGCACATGACATCCAGCAAAAGCCGTTATGCAGCAGCCTAAGTATGCCAAGGAACAAACTATGAATGCAAGAAGTGAGTATTTTAAATCTTAGTGGAATACCCTGAAAATATAGCCACTCGAGGAATCTATTTCTTCAGAAAATACCTTTTGTGCTGCTGGGATATTTGGGGGATTCTATTTTCAATACCTGTGTTCTGAATCTAGTGGAGCAATGCTTTTATCATGACTATAAAATGGTTATGAGCCAATTCCTCATATGAAACAGTCAGTAACAGTGGGGCTTTTTTATGACAAGCATGATGTCAGACAAAGGGCATCAGGACTCAGTCTTTGTACTACAATACCAAATAACAATACATAAACACCTTTGTGAAAGCAGCTTGAAACCCCATGTTTTCTATTAAAAAGTCATGTTCAATCTTCAGTGTTGATAGAACAGAATAGCTAACATAGAGAACATTGTATATCAGAAAGGTCAATAGTTATTATGAGCTACAAATATATTTTTTTCCATCCTTCAGGCTGTTTAGCGCATATCACAGCATGAGCAGCTGTCTTCTTTAATGCTTTTAAAATTAGAATCCCAAAGAGGAAGAAAAAATTACATTTGCAATGATTGCTCTTTGCTTTTGTAAGTTTACTTTAATACACTATTTTATATACATGAATCTTCCATGCAGCCTAACCAAGGGGCAGTAACTGGTTGCTAGTATCTACTGGATTGCTGTATCAATGTGTATAGAAACCTGACAAAAAAAATCACTTTGCACAAATTGTACAACCTTGTTGAATAACTTGTCTAGGAAAGTATGTAGCTACTGGGCATATGTTTAAACCAGGCAAGCATACATGTGCAAACACACACTGATCATTACTAATGGGAAATGCTTACTGGTTTAGTAGCAATAAACACAAAGAGCCACCTGATCTACCACTTTCTGTTCACACACTGAAAATGGCAAAAAAAGGATGGTAAGATTGTGGCATCGTTTGATCTCTCATTTTTCAAACACAGAAAGTATCTGGGTTCATTTTGCCAACACTGAACAACTGCTTAGAATTGCAAACAAGTTTCCATTCTGTTCTTTGGATTTCAATCATATTGGCTCTACCAAACTGTTCCAATTTCCAAGTTTGAACCTTATCTGGATGCATATTTGTGTGTCAAATGCAAACGAGCATTCTATAAATATTTTGAAGTATGGGAGGCAAGAAATAGTGTTCTTTATAAAACAACTTTTTAGCTAATTTAAAGTGGTTCAACTATTAAAAAAAACCCCCAAAACATACCAGCTGGAGTTAAACACCTTATGTTGTCAAGGGAAAATAAGCATAATTGTCTAGAAGAACATTTTCATCATGGAGTTTAGTATTTATTAGGCTCACAGACAACTTCATTACTGGACAGTGGCAATAGGTATGGTGCTAAGCATCATGACATGGCTTCATAAGTCAGAACACAATCAAATGACACTTTTAAAGAAAACTTTTTTAAGAAAACCTATAATTTCACATACTCAGAAGCCACGTATCCATATCAAAAATATGTTTGACTAACGCTATTATTTTCAAAGAAAAATAATAATGGAATAAATGAAGAAATATAGCCTTTCCTCTACCTTGATAAAAAAGTAACACTTAAAAATATCCTGTGAATAGAGCTCTTATTTAAACATGAAAATACTTATGTCCTGTGCATCCAAACATATTTCAGAATGCTATTAACATTTCCATCATCACAAGATTCTCTGTGTGATTGTTCCCTCTCATCTGTCACACAGAGACTCCATGACCCGGTCCAGGCTAAGCTGAATTCAGGCAGGCTGCTAATCCTGCTGCTGCTGAGGAATTTGCTAGCACAGCTGGCATAGCAGATAGCTGATGCTATTGGGATCTACTGCTCATCTGGTAGTGCTTCCAGCAGCAGTCCTCACCTCCAACACTCATGTTCCTGGCTGAAGAAGGGGTAAGAGACCCATGCAGCTATCCAAATTTCTTTATATCTTTGTCCATTATTGGTACTGCTTCCTTGTGCCTGTTACAGTATTTTTTCCTCAGGGCAGCATATTAAATTAAAATATGGCAACAACATTCGTAAGGTACAGCAGAACAGTTCTTATGCAGGTAAGTTAGTATTTATAGATTTCTTTGCTTATGCAGAATTTACAAAAAAGCTGAAAATAATGACAAGAGCTATGCCATTGAAATTCAAAAAGAGTAGAGTACAAGTATCTCCAAAAATTACAGACTTGAGGCTGCTGAAAAAAACCCCCAACCTAATGGTAGTTTCAGTGAGCTGCAGCCATGCATATTATTCTTAGGAAACAATCCATTCAAATTATTTGGTAAAATCAAATGTCAAATGGACCGGACATCTTACTTTTATTATATTTTCTGCCTTTATCTATTTATTTTGCACTGTGGAATTAGGAAGGTTTTTGACAGACACAATCAGAACCTGTCATATTACACAGGAAACAGCATTTTTAAAAATCAGCCCAGAGTGCAGATATTTTGTCATGTTTATCAAAAAGCTTGAATGGTAAACAACAGAAGAAATTCTAGAGGGTTTTTTGGCTTTATTTTAACAATGGGAACAATGACTTTTTTTTTCCCATAATGCCCCTTCAGTTCAAGCTTTAAGTAAAATAAAGCCAGACCCAAGATAATAGGAATAAGACGATCAATAATAATTTCTCTTCCATTTTTTGGTAACCAATTTTTCTACCTTCAGTGTTGCCAAACTGCGCAATTCAGAGAATGATCATTTAGGCACAGTCATAACATTGTGTGGTTGGTGAAATTTCTGTGGCACAGTATTTCCTGAGTTTTTCTTAGTTAAAATTTTTTTAAGTTGTATTTTCAAAATCCTGTAGCTTGCACTGTTTCTTTTTCCTCCAAGTCTGAAGATCACCCCATGGATTAACAAATGATTGAGGATTGTCTCTTAAAAGACTCTTTAAAAAAACTGTCAGAATCAACCTGAGACAAAGATTTATTATGAACTATTTAAAGGGCTTAATATATGTATCCCCAAAGAGCCCTTGGAGCAAACTAAAAAGGAAGAATGGAAATCTCAAAGAATGAGAAAAATCTCCAATGCTCCACTTTCTTCACACCATGATTACTGTTTACTCAAAGGATAAAATGCCTAATCTGTCACATGAAGTCTTCAGAAGGTGTATTGCTGCTGATGTACAGTAAAAATCCAAAACAATGAGCCTCAACAGTAATACGCCTAAGAAAGGCAGCTGTAATTTGCTTTCTAACCTGTCCACCAACACACTAATGTGGATACATCTTGTACAAAGCACTGATCTCCTGACCCAGACAGCAATCAAACAACTGCCAGAGTGTTTGCTGTCACATAAGCTGTGACCATTACCTTAATTATATGTTACCACATAACAAACCTTCCCTAATGAGCAACTCTTCTCTCACCCGTGGGCCAGCTAACCCTTCCGTCCTTGAAGAGTATCACTGCAGATGATTTCAATTTGAAATTTGAAAAGCATATTCATATGCAGTACTTCCAAGAGATAAAGATATTATGCATTTTAACAAGGTTAGTTGTTTTACTAGACAATAAAACATGTAGGCTTATACTAAAGAAAGAGAATTAGAAAGAAATATACTATATACCACTGGTAAACTTTAAGCAAAGCTGTATATGACTTTTTACTGTATGTTCATACATAAATGTATCCATCTTTGCATATTTCTGTGTGTTTAGAGGACACAAAATACTTCCATACTGACATTTTCACTTTGTGCCTAAACCCAGGAATGGTTCCTGGGGTCATGGTTCACACAAATGCTTGCTTTCCTTCTCTGGTACCAACTTCCAGCAGATTACATATTTTCTTTTCTTCT
>VXBX01004221.1:723447-749849 GCA_013400415.1 Scytalopus superciliaris | reverse complement strand
AGATTTCATATTTTCTTTTTTTTTATTTTTTTTTTTTTTTTTTTTTTTTTTTTTACAGCATTTTATTTTTGTCTGTTGTCAGATGTTTAGGACATTTCCATTCACATTACTATTTACAGAACACCATATCCTTATGAACAAACAAAATACAGCCTCTCTCTCCACTGAAGTTATCCATGTTCTACCTCAGATAAAGTACTGGAAAAAAGAGGGAAAGAGTGAGGTGTAGGAATCTGATTTTGTCCTGTCTGGGTTTTTAACCTTTCTTCTCGTGGCACAGTTTCAATGTTTTACCTGTTTATGCTAGATGCACATCTAACCTAACTAACTCAGTTGGAAGCATCTGCAGACTTCCCATTTGCTATGCGTTTTACTTGAATAGCGAGTGTCAGTGTCAAAACAGTTAAAAATCCAGCTATTACATCAGAAGATCAGAAGGAATGTGAGTGCATACAATTGAACAATAGAGCAACAGATGAAATTTCATGCAAACAAGCACAAGATTGTAGCACACTTTTGAAGAAACTACTCCTGTATATTCAGGAGCTTTAAATAACTCTAAATAGGCAATAAAAGGAAATGGAAATATCTCAGTGAAAACACTTGCTCTGTATAGAACCCATTACAGCTAAAGACTTTAAATGAGATGTTAGAACACAATAAAAATGAATCTAAAATTAATAAATTTATAAAGAAAATATTAATATGCCATTATGCAACTTTACAGACCAAGCTTTACATTCAGTATTGTGTTTAGTTCTGGTTATCTGTTACTTAATAAAAAAAAAAAAAAAAGAGAATAATGAAAACAGAAAAATTTCAATAGAAGGACATCTGAAGAGAGATTAATGAGATTATAAATATTTAGCTTTGAGAGCAGATAAATTTGACATAAAGAACATAAAATAGTGAATGATACATAGAAGATAGAATAAAATCAAGGATATTTCCAATATATTGAACAGAAAACACATTTTGAACTGATAAGCACAAAATTATTAAAATAAATATTTTTTCCCCCACAACATGTAATCTCTACAATTATCTATCTATCTATCCTTCTAACTTCAAAAGAAGGACTAAATATCTACGAGAATGACCAGAATAACCACGTTACACTATGTATAATAAAATTTACATGACATATCAAGTATCTTAATTCATCTTATAAGGCATAGTTACCATACTGTAGATTTTACATGTGGATTGGAACATTTGGTACCAGCTACTCTAAATGATAAAATAGTAGACTAGATAAACAGTATTCACGCATATACTATATGAGTTCCTGTGTTCCTAAGACATTCCTCTTCCATGTAAAGATATGTAGCAGGACATGCTTCTTTCGTTTACTCAGTTTGTAAGTATTCAGTAGCAGAGAAAAAAAATTGAGTCCCTACAGAAAGAATACATAATTCCTTGGTCTTTTCTTTGCTTGCTGGCTTTGAATTGGAACATTCTTATAAACTTACCTTCTCTAAAAGTTAAAAGCAGCAACATACGGCTGATTAGTATTAAGGTAGGAGTAAATTCAGAAGCTAAGGAGCAAATCTCTTGCCAGTGGTTCTCTTCCTTGAGTATTGAAAAATTCAAGTACTTTCAGCTGAACTCATTACAGGTTCTTGAATGGATTCAAGATTAAGTGAATATCTTGTTAAGGCTTCTACAGGTGTGTTAACCAGAAAAGGAAGGTCAGAGAAGGTGCACTCCCCTGATACACAGTGCTGGAAAGCTGTTAACAGTGGATGACGAGAAGGCTGAGATACTTAACAACTTTTTTGGTTGTCTTCACTTCCCACACCTCTTGAATGGATGGACAGTAGGATGGAGACTGGGGAAACAAAATGCCTCCCACTGTAAGTAAAGATCATGCCCAGCTGAAGAACCTGAATGTCTGTTGGACCCAACAAGCTGCATTTGAGTCCTGAGAGAACTGGCTGATATAGTTGCCAAGTCACTCTCTATGATATTTAGAAAGTGATGGCAGTCAGGTGAAATCCCAGGTGACTGGAAAAGGAAAATATTGTACCCATCTTTCAAAAGGGTAGAAAGGAGGACCCAGGGATCTACTGACCTCTCAGCCTTACCTCTGTGCCAAATACATGTGTGTCTTGCTACAAAAAATACAAATTGTACAGTGAATTAACATGTTTTAATGAATTATTATATAAGTAATTTCTTGTATCCCATGATATATGACGTGTAATGTGAAATTACTTTTCAAAACCAAAAGGTGAGGAAAGACCAACAGTGATCCATGCTCTCTTTATACTCTCTTACTGACTTAGTCACAAAATAGCTCATTATATGGTTTACTGTTCTATGGAAAAAGAGTTTTCTAGGTCAAGAAATTTAATTTCAGAATGACTTTGATTAAGTGATATTTAGATCACAATACAAAAGGAAAACCCTATCTCTAAAAAGCTTTCATTTTTTCCTATTTAGGCACCCCAAATTCTCCTAGAAAATCCCAGCACAGTGCAAATAGTGATTTCATATAAAAAATGTTAGTAGCTGCTTAATATAATCAGATGTTAGAATAATGATAATGATTACCTCATCATATTGGTAATTTTTGCATTCTGTTAGCAAATTTTGCTTTTGCTAACATGATGCAAAAGTTGTTAATATAATGAGTGTCATTGTATTAGCAACTTTATATCACATTAACAAAGATTAAATTTGCTAATGTAATATGACAGTCACTAATGTAAGATTAGTGTAAACAGAGACCAAAATCTCTGTAGACCACCTAAAGGCAATGCTGAACATGTAAGAAATGCTCATTTGTTCTTCCTGTGCTAGTTATACCTTGAGTTCCCTTATTGTTACATCCACCCACTCTCCAGAAAGGTCCATTTTATTGAACACTAGCAGCCATTAACAATTATTAACTTTTGATGCAAAATCATGCACCATAAAGCTACTTGTTAAAAGATAAGTGACTCATAAAATGGGTCAGCTGATATTTATCCAACATAGAGATATGTTTATGAAAACTGATGTTAGTAATGCTGATTAATTTACAAAGGACCTTCCATGATGAGTATGCTGATGTCTCCACAAATATTGAACAGAGACAGCAAGCATCCTTGGACTACATTGCTCATAGGGTCTCCCAAAAGAGCCTTCACACATTAGAAATTTGTGGCATTTATGCCACAACATTAATAAATGACAAACAGCATGAATACAATGATCTTTGTGCTTGTATATCCAAATGGCTGCACAACCCCATCCATACCTGCACAAGTGACTTGAAAGTCACTTATGCTTAGCCATCAAGGAAGATTAAGAGGCTTTAGCTGGGTCAATGCTCCCTGACTCCTGCTGCAACACTGGCACCATTTGTGTTCCTGGGGTAATGCTTCTACTTGCTCTCGTCTCCCTGTCCCAGACTTCAAAGGAGACTCCCAGGCTTGAGGAACCAAAGGGAAGCTGCAGCACTTTGTGAGTATGGAAATATCAGTCGCTCTTCTCAGAGGAAGTCTAACCTTGCCTAAATGGTTTGACTTTAATGAGCAGCTGAGCAACATGCTAAGTTAAAGAAGAGTTGCGATGGACTGTTGCTATAAGAGAGGTTTAGAAGTGGAGCTTGCCCTCACCTTCCATTTTGAGACTTAAGTCACATACCAGATTTGGGCAGTATTATCCTTCTCAGGTCCTGTCTCAGAACAACCTATAAAATGTAAACGCTCCTTCCAGAAGTCCACATGCATCCAGTATTGGGATTTATGGGACTACAACATGCAGGTGCCTGAATGCAATTCTGGTTTGAAAAAAAAGTGAAAATTAAATGCAGCAGTTAGTCAACACAACAACTATCTACAGTAGAAAGCAATTAAACACTACTAAAGTATTCTGAGGAGAAAGAACTGCTGCTTGTCTACAGTCTAGGGTAGAAAACCATGGTATCAGAAAGGCAGTAGATGTAGACTTTCGATGAATAGCCTCAACACAGCCTCACACAAAGAATGACATATATGGTATAAGTCTCTGTCTTCCTTTCAGAAAGAAGACCAGTAAATTCATCCCATATGATGTAGTAACAAAAACTAAAAGCAAGCAGCATTCCTGCAGAACAGAACTGCTGAGCTAGCCAAGGACCCAGTAAGTAAACTTGAGAACTGTACAGATAAATAAAACATGCTCCAAAATTTCATTTGCTTTGTGCTTGATTTGCTTTTATAGCCAATGATTCAGTTTTGTAGTCAAGCATTAAAAAGTTAGAATTAGCACATAAGAATTGTCTGAGCTGCAAAGTCCTAGATACAGTGGCACAACTGCAGATACCATAATGAGGTACCTAAGTAAAGGAAGGTGCTTATGGGGGAACTACATATTTAAGAAGGCTCATCTGTTGAACATGAAGGGCCTTTTGATATCAGAAGTTAAAACTGGATTCACATCTTTATGTTAAGAGTATTTAATAATTTTAATAGTATTTTTCTTTTACTATAAACAGTAGGCTGAACTGAGAAAAAATGTACTTTTGCGATAAACTGTATTTCAGTTCATAGTACTAAAATATAAAAAGGAACAATCATGAGTTTTCAATTTCTTTTTCCCCAATTCTTAGAATGTGATTTCTGTGAACAATTGTTTAATTAGAAGACCATTTCTTTCAGTGAAGTGTATAAGTGAAGCCCTAACCACTTATTGCTATGAACAGCGTGTAGCTTTTTTTCTTTGCTAGAGCAGTATTTCTGGAGCTGATTCATGACTGAATTCTAATATGGAAAACTATATTCTGCTCATCTAAATTTCATTGGCACNTAATTTTTATTTTTCACCCAGGAATCCTATTCTGTCTTCCCCAGTTTTATTTGACTCTGACAGTTCACAGCTGAGCAGTTCAGAGGAATACACAGCTTCTTTAATGCACGTCACTTGACAATAGCAGGACCTGATCCTGTAAGTCAGCTTTAAAATTGGATTTCGAAGCTGTCATGGAAATCATGTGAGAGACAAACTGTTTTTCACCATTTCTGAAAATTAGGTCACTTATTTAGGACATTGAAAAGAACTTAGGAGTTATGACTTGAGGCACACATTACATTGTTTTTTTGTCAGTGTAGACCCTTTACCTAATGTATAGAAAGAGATCCATAATAATGTAATTTATAACAAGCCAATTTGTCCTAAAAAGTTCCTTTAGAGACATATTTTATGATACAACTCTTTATGTTGAACCCTATTAATGATGATGGGTGTTTTTTCACAAAGATTCCATAATGCCAGAGATCTTTGGATTGAGCACGAGGAAATTTAGGTCATACAGGTATAGCACCATAGAGCAATAAAAGCCTAAAAGAGGGCAGAAACCCTAAATGACATGTGGCATGGCAACTGGGGCAGGTGTTTGAGGAATATATTGTATTCTCTTAAGGCAAAGAGGCAGAGGGGGGCAAGTGACATAAGAAGCAGGAAAAACAAAGTAATTTGCTGATATTTTTTTCCCTTGTGTGTTTTGTTCCACATAATTTCAGCATGCACGGCACATAATTCTACTCTGCCATTTTCAGTCTAAGCTTAGCCTTGTTTGTATAATTTCCCTGTCTCACTGACAGCCCTCATGCATATCTGCGGATTAGCAGAGGATTGTGTTAACGGAGATGACCAGGTCTTTCTGGTCCAGTGCCACATACTGCCCTTGACACTTGAACCATTGGAGAAACCCTGTCAGGGGCAGTAGTTCTAGGACTGATGTCTTCTGCAGGCCATTCATGATAAGTCAGCAGTCATATACACTCTTACAGACAACTCTCACAAAAAAACCCCACAACCAAACAAATTTCCTATAGGAAAAGCATCTTGGAAACTGCAACCTACTTACAGCGGTGTTCTGCTGGAGCACCTCGGAGTGCCGAGAGTTGCCCAAACACACACAGCCCACTAAGCATGAGTAAGGTGTGTATTTTTAAGACTTTGTATATAACATCTTCACAGCAACAGACAACTGAACTGCCATTTAAGCAGCTCTCCTGGGTTCCCAGTATCTGGAAGGAAAGTACAGTTTGTTGGGAGGAAGGACAATGTGGTACATGGGCCTGTGTGACTGAACAGCATTGAGCAAATGCAGAAACTGCCATAAACGCTCTTGGAGTTGGATACTTCCATAGTATTACCACCCTGTCCTTAGACAACACATTATTATTTTTAGTGTCATGTGCTGTATTACATTGTCTGATAAAAGCAAAGCACAAGAATGTGCTAGATGACTTGATTTCTGCCCTTGTCAGATAATTTTGTTTAGTTTCTGATGAAAATGTAAGACAAGCTTTGCAAAAATTTTTAGTGGATTTTCTTTTCAGTTTCTTTTCCCTTACTATTGCCACATCTAATCTATGTATCTACAGCTCAATTATTGATTTATGTCCACCAGGATGCTAGATACATATCCTGTAAGTGATATCACCTTATTTTTGTTGCATTATATAAAGAGAATGAATACTCTGAATTGCACTTGTGAATAAAACCATTGCAAATTGTTATTAATTATACTCTAAGGAAGATATATATTTCACTGTTGAAGTTTCCAGGAAAGGCAAAGTATAATAATTCTTCACTTAACTGAACAATTTTTTCTTTGTTATGGGACAGCTGATGAATGCAATATTGCTTTTAATATGCAGTCCTGAAAGTGCCAGTTGGGTGAAAACATATTTTTGGGTACTTAAAATAAAAATACCAAAAAGTAACAATAGCTTCCATGGAAACTCCATGTATGTCCGCTTAACAAAAATAGCCTTTGAACTGCAAAGAAATTTGGTGATGATTACTCTTCACTGAAAAAATAATTACAAAATGTTATTCATCTATTTCTTTTCCTGACCATGTGTTTATCTACCATTTTGCAGTTTCAGCAGAGCAGATGTGCTATGACAGAAACACCAGCTACAGTATTTGCTCCACATATAGCAACAACAAGCAAATGTGACTCATATCCTGGATTACATTAAACAAAATGGAAAAGTGACAAAAAAAAATCTGTTAGTCTAACAACAGATTTTAATTGCAAACTAAATTGAAATTCATTTGTTTAAAAAAGTGTTTTCAAATGTTAACTTGCAGATTTATACTGTAGTATTTGCCAAAAGTGTTAACGTTGTGATGTGAAATCCTGTATCTAATGAGGTCACTAGAGCTTTGACATGGCATCTGGGGCAAGAGTCCATCTTGGTCCTTTATTTGGTTCCCCCACATAATTTTAAGTACACCACATAAGCACTAAGCTTTAACTTGTCTTGAAAAACAAACAAAAAATTAAATCTTTAAGGCTGCAAAGGATTAAATGCAATTAAGGATTTATCCATGAAATATAATCAATAATTATCATTCAATGATTGGCAACAGAGACCTGGGCTACAAATATGAGCTATTTGAGGGCAAAATCAAATGTCTTTTACTTTAACAGAAGCAGGTCCTCTGCTCTTGACCTATTAAAACTTTGTTTGCTATTATACTTGCTGGTGAACGAGTCATGCAGAAAGGTGTTGAGGAAATGAGCCAGTGTGTTCCCCAGGTGATATAAATGCTTTATCAAACTGATCCCTGCCTTGTTATGTAAACTATACCAGGTACCGTTCATTTTAAACAGAGAGATAAACAGATCTAATATGCTTCAGGGCGTCATGCTTTATGCATGAACTGCTTTTTATTTTTATATTAAAGATTTTCTTGACACAACCCTTTGCAATGAAGGAAAGCTCCAATATAATGTCTTAACTACAACCACTGCAGCACCTGCAAATTCAAAGTACTGAGACTGATATTCCCTGATCAGATAGTCCCATGCTAACCTATTTAATTAATTCTTAATAAACAATTAATTTTTTAGTGAAATACCACTTGCAATGAGAAAGTCTCTCCCAAAAGATAAATGAAATAATCCTCTGAGAAGGAATTTATAAATAACTTGGTCTATCTGTCTATTCACAATATTTAGCTACCTACCTTTTGCTTTTGGTCATCTGATCTATCACTTGTTTTCTTATTTATTATATAGTTTTCAATCTGAAGTGATATCAGACAGAACATTTTTAACCTTCCTAGGAGTAATATCCAGTTTCTTTTTACAGCAATGGGATTAAATTCTACTCTCAGTTTTCATGGGAACAAATAGAGAATATCACTAAAGATTTTAGTTACTTAAGATTTATATCCATAAACAAGATCAGAATTTAGTCAGCTGTCCTAAATTTGAGGCATACAAGATGCAAGTGAACACATTTATTGTTTCATTAAAAAAAAAAAAAAAAAAAGACCTACAGAGTCTTGCAAGGATCCACTTTGAGAACTGTATATGCTTTTAACAAAAAAATTATTAAAAATTTGCTTGTTCTTGATTTTATATTCAATATCATCCTCCAAAATTTTAAGGACAGCTATAGAACTCTATTTTCTTATAACTGCATAAGAAGAAAGAGGAAAAAAGTCATGTATATTGCCATATACACAGAAATATTAATTTGTCCTACCTAAAGCAATATTTGAAGTATGTTTTGCAATCTCAGCACAATCTTAACTATGGAGTCACTAGTAACACCCTTGTATGACTGTGTATGTATGTATGAGCTAACATGTACATACTAATGCAGATATACATACGTGCATTCAAATGGCTTTTGCATGTCCTCCTTATAAGTTTCAACTGAATAGTTAATTAAAAATAATTGGTCAAAATGGCTTATACAGAATTATTTGTATTATAGTCAATACAACTAGTGTAATTACTTTCAGATTGATAAGACTAGTAGGTTTAGTCTTAGTTCACATTTTCAATGCTGAAAAAAATTCACTACCTGATAAAAGCCTTTGTTTTCGCAAGCACATATGCACAGAGATAGCACAAGGAGCATGATTTTAATGCTGAATATATCTGATTAACATGTGAAAACTGGATAAAATAACATTCTTCACTAAAAGGCTGATTTGTTTGTATTAATAATGTAATGTTTACTTTTCTGGATACATGATGCCTTACTTCCCTTTATTTCATGTGCAACTCAAAATAGAAAAACTAATGAAATTTAACTATCCATAAGTCTTTGTTGTGGAAGGACTGAATTATAACTTTTTAATTTAGTCAAGTAAAGAATCATTACAGTAGGACTCTAGGGCAGGAATGTGTTAATAAAATCATACTCTCTGCCTTTTCATTTAAAATAATCCCCTTGAGCTGATTAAATGAAATATCACTTGTTTAATAACTGACAGAACATTATTTTTAAGCAGAAATATTTTGCATATCTTCCTATCCTGTTTTTAATTCTAGGCACAAAGTAGTGAAGGCACTGACATCACACAAAGGGAGTAGAGTTTAGCACTTGGATATAGTTTGTCCTGTCATAGTGGCATCTATAATTTAGTGTGAAGCAGTGAGGTAGACAGAGCATTATCATTAGAAATCATCCTGAACAGGGATATAAAACACAGTTGCAATAACACTTGTCAGAAAGGTGACTGCAGTCAAAACTAATATCCAAGAGTTCCAAGATAAATGCTGACACTGCAGCCATCTTACAAAGACTATTATTGCTCAAAAAAACTCCAACAAAACCCAAACCAAAAATGAAAAAAAAAAAACAAAACCAAACTGTGAACCTCCCTCAGAGCAAACAAGTTAGTGTGAAGTTTGTATCCGAGGTTGCATAAACTTAGTGAGATTTATTGTAAGTAAAGCCCTTCTTTACCTGAATAAGGTACTCTATGTTGCTACAGAGAAAGAATGTTAGTCATTCTGGTGTAATGACTTCGAGCTAGCCTAAATTTCTCCCTCCACCCTCTCCCCGTTATCTGGAGTATATGAGTGAATACTCAGGCAAATAGCTGCTGCTTCCAGGTTTACTCCCTCTCTTTGCTACCCACTACCTCAATCTTTAGCATTCTTCAAAAACCACTTGATTCTCTTAGTCTTTCTCATCTCTGTCTTGGAATGCAGAAGTGATTGTATAGTCTTTCACTGATGATTTTGTAACTGCAAAACCACAAGGAAACTCCCAAATCTTGAAAGTAAGTATAGTAACTTAATTGTGGTTTTTTTTTTATTTAGCAGTGATAATGCATATCTCCATATAAATACAAATGCACAAGAATGCTGCCTCTTTAGTGCACGGATTCATAGCACAATGTCTTCACAGAGGTACTGCAGGGCAAGATACAGGTGCTGTGTACTAGCTATTTCTTCTGCTACAGGCAACCTGTCCTGATGAGAGACACAGAACAGACACAGTGGTTTGAGTGTCTATAGAGCCTAGTATTCCAGGCAAGATGGACTTCCAACAGTGGCCATCACTGCTGCAAAATGGGAGAAAAGTCCGCTATAACCTTTAGGTTCTGTTCCAGACCCCAGCAATTTTGAGGGCATAACATATTCTGAGTCTAATGCTCATTTACCAAGCACCACTTTCCAAGGTCTACGTTCTAATGCCTGAACAAAGCAAGGAGGAGATTCTGCAGAGAAGTGAAGTGATCAGCTAGTAGAACTTTCTGAGCTCTATCATGCAGTATTATGTGGTATTATAGAAACTCAACCAAAAACAGAGTAAGACTTATTTTGTGTTGGTCTAATGTTATATTTAATGAAAAACAGAGTATGAATCTTTGTCACTAAAGGACTTGAGAAGACTGCTTGTTCAACAATTTCTGTCTGATTATAGCTAATAACAAACATCTCTGAAAAAAGTGTGAAGAAACCTGTTGTGCACCATTAGACAGTGTGCATATAGACCTTTCTTCCTAAATTACCAATTGGTATATAAATTGACCTGAAGCACAATACACTCCTCTATAAAAACATTTGAGCTGAAATTAGAAGGGAATGCTGTCACTGTATATAAATGCTCACATATACTCTGCTCTTGACTGCAAGGTTAGTTAGTTAGTGGAAATGAGTTCTACACATACACAGCACTTGATAAACATGCTTCCTTTTGTCTGTTTGGCTGGTCTTCCATATAAGTTTTACTAAATGCTTTTGTCTCCTCGTTAAAAAGATACCCAGGGTACTATAAGGAAAATTACTGCAGTATTTTCCATCTTTCATCAGAAAGAAATGTTCTGATCCTTCCAGTCATTTTTGCAATTCATGTCTAAAGTAATTTCATACTTGTTGTATTGTCATGTGTGTATTAATTGAAATAGCACATATAAAACCACTTTCTTTTTAAAGGAAATTTTAGTCACCGTTTTCCACAACATTTTTGTCAATCAGGAAAGTGTTTCTTTCCTAGGTAATCATTGTTACCCTGCAGCTTTCTGGCTGCCTTGTTTTTTGTTTTTGTTTTGTTTCATTCGTTTTTTTTGTTTGGGTTTTTTTTTTGTTATATACCAATTAGACCTGCTGATATGCTGCTCATGAATGTATCAGTTTGCTTGGATATCTTCTGTTTTGAAATCTCATTTTTTAATTGCAGCTGTTTTGATCTCAGTGAACAATTGTAAAACCTCAGTGCCATTCGCAGTTTTGACTAATGGAAAGAACATAAATGAAACTGCTTTTATTCCATACAAATTCAGTAAACTGAGCCATTTATTTGTATCTACCAATACACAGCCTTTCTTCCTTTTTCTTTTTTTTGTAAGTAACCTAGTTTACTTTTCAGTCTTGCTCTTAGTTCTCCAAATTAACACCTTGCATTTAACTGCCCACACTTGACATATTCCTGTTGTTATTACTGTGATGGATTTATAGGTTTTCTGCAAAATTGGAGTTTCACAATAACCCCAGGAACTTTAAAGAGTCATTACTACTCTTTGTAAGTTCACATATGCCATCCCGCAGTGCTGTGGAAAGGGACCATGGGATCCTGGTCAAGGAAAGTTGAATATGAATCATCAATGTGCCCTGGCAGCCTGGAGGGCCAACCATGTCCAGGGGGGGGGCATCAGGCACAGCATCTCCAGCCAGACGAGGGAGGGGATTGTCCCACTCGGCTCTGCACTGGGGCAGCCTCACCTTGGATATTGTTGGCAGTTTTGGGCACTGGAATATAAGAAAGACTCAATGGTCCTTGTGGGTCCCTTCCAGCTCCGCAGATTCTGTGCTTCTGTGCTGAATTTATGGCTTACACTTTTCCAATACTGGCTAATGAATCTACGGATTACAATTTCCCATTATGGGCTATATTTATCGCTTTTCCTTATTCAAAATATCGCAGCTTACTTGGTATGAGGAGTGGTGGTTTGTGATGTGAATAATTCTGTCTACACTATGATATTGAACATAAACATATCAGAGGCTCAACTGTAACTATTTTTGAAACAACTCCTTTTATAATATGAAAGATCAAGGCAGAAAACAGACCCATCACTTCTGTGTGCCAAGAAACATAAGTGTTTCAAGTATCAGGAAGTGTTCATTGAAATCTTGTCAGGATATGAAATTTTTGAGTAGTCAAATGCATCCACCATTATTATTCTGTTAGATTCTGTGACTCTTTTATCTCCCTCAATACCGCTCACTCATTATCCTTTTCCTGGCCAACATGTCTGAATATGAGCCACATGCATTCCTGCACACTTCAGAATTGGTATTTCTACACATATGCATATGTAGGGAAGAAATAATTTTGAATACTTCATTCTGATATCAAATTGCCCTATAAAGATGTCATGATCAGTAAGATCTAACATTATCCATGGTCTCCAACTGGTGGTATTTTCTTTCAACAATGCCTGGTTCCATAAAATTTAAAATAAACATAACATATATTTGAAATTATGCAGCTCAGAGCACAAACAATAAAGTGTGCAATTTCTTTTTTTGGATGTATGATCACTGTTAGTCAGTAATCACAAAGACTTAACAAACATAACGTGTCAAAACCTGACTGCTTTATTTGCAGCACACATATTGTGCATTGTAAGAACATTCACATGCAGATATTGGCAGGGGACAACTACAGAAGATTAAAAACGTATAATTTCCTAATGTGGAGGTACAGACCTGCCTTCACACTGTAGAGACAAGCATAACTTCTGAGTTTGTTCCTGAGAAAAGAAATCCCGCAGTTCAAAAGTAAGATATGTTAGATATATTAAATGGGAGCTATAAAGCAAGCATATACTGAATTTTTTTGCTAGCAAAAAAAGAGTCCAGATTTACAGTAAATTTACTTTCCTTCATAGCTTGAAAACGACATTAAATAAAAAAAATTAAGTTAGATGGAGAGGAATAAATTTAATCAAAACACTGTTGGATAAAATAACTTGGATTTAGGAGTCTGCAGCAGCTACTGCCAAAACAAAGCTGTTGTGATTTACAAAAGCTAACAATATTCATGGCTTAAAAATCCAACGGTAAAAGAACTAACAAAAATTTGCTAAATTATCTATAGTATTTAATGTGGCAAACTACTTTGTGGCACTGAATTTACCTAATGGATTCCTTATAGTTGCATTTCACATAGGAAATGCTAGCACAGATGTATTTTAATCTGTGTTCTTACTGTCTAAAAAACTCCTGAAAATTAGAAAACAACCCCATGGATATGTAAGATGTCATAAAGTTAAGGACAGTGCTCATCCTCAGTGCAACTCTATAGCATTAAGCATAGTACTGGAACAACTTCACCACACAAGTTGGAAATTTGTATGTTTATAATGGGAGCAGGATTTGGCTGATCAGCTTCCACAGGAATGGATTTTGGACAAAGAACTGCCATTGCAAAATATTTGAGAAGATCACAGAGTGGAAGGATATTTCATTTGGGCATTACAATTGATAATTATAAAAATATGACTACATGGAATCAAAGATGCTACAGTTTCTCTTGACGTATCCCAAAATTATCATTGTTCAAAAAAATCACATTCTGGACCAATTTGATCTGTTTCTTGTGGCCTATAAAAGAATAAATAGCAAAGTACTCTAGGTGATTTTACAAGTATTAAAAGAGAGAGCTGTGCTAATCAATTCCTTTTATTTGTTCTTTCTTTTGCCTTTATCTTGAGCATAGGAATAGAAAACAAATCATAGTAACTATATTTCTCACAAGTCAGTCTCATTTACTTTCAATAGACTCAGTAACACTGTTTAAACCTTTAAAGCTAATAAACATGGATTTGTAGAATTAAAAATATCGAACAATTGGAGAAATAGCTACTCACAAAATTAAAGTTTTATAGCCCAAAGTTGAAGATTGTGTTCCACAGTTTAAATATTTCATATCTGACATTTTCAGACTCTACTACTAGTGTGAAGTCTGATTTTGATTTTTCAATCCAATCCAACTGTTTGAGTTTGGTTTCAAAATCTAGATACTACTAGCTTAGATTCATCTTTGTGTTAAAAGGCTATCCAATGTCTACCTGTAGTCTTTGATACAATTAACACTAGCTTTCTGTATGACATGCATTAAAGGAAGCTTGAATTTGAAAATACATTCTGATATTACAGCATAGAGTCTGCAGAGGTGACTGTCTAAAATTAAAACCAGCATAGTTTCTGGATAGCAACTACAAGTCAACTAATATTTGAGTCATCTCCACTTCCCCAGCTATGGGGTGCCAGAAGGTTGTTTGTGATTATTATTAGAATTCCTGCTTTGAATGTATACTCAATGTAGCAGTAAGTCTTTACATCTGCAAGCCAAAATATCAGCATTGGTTTTTTTGTTTATTTGTTTGTTTTTGTTTTTTTTTTTGTCCAATTAAGGCCAATGTATTTTGTCAGGGCTATCAGAAGTAGCAATTACGAGAACATCTATGACTAGGAGCAGTTTCTATTAAAATACATCAACTGATTAAACTGTAGCAGTAATTGCAGAGAAGTAAGTTCACATCTGAAACTTGTCATTTGTGTTAACACATTGTTTTGTTGTTATGGGTGGATTGAACTGCCCTAAATTCATAATTAGACCTGGTGATTTCAAAAGGTCCTTGGCCAAACCCACAACTGACTCCACACCTTTAAAACCAGGGTGGCTATGCTGATTTATACCAGTTAATTATCAAGGCTATTGTGTACTGTTTTCACTTTTATCAAAGGGACTACTTGTCAAATAACACACTTAGTAAATACAGGCTAATAAAACCATACAAGACAAAAATGCACAGTATGTGTTAAAGAGAGGCAAAGATATTACTTGGTGTCTATATACATTGCATCTAGAATCACAGACTATTAAAACATAAGCATATTAGAATACAAGGATATCAGTCCCATCAGTGAAAATAAAATGAACCCAAGCAGCTTGCAGTGCAAATACTTTCATAAGTAGTTAAGGAATGGTGACTCAAATCCATGACTATTAACTGTAAGACAGCAATACTATAGGGAACGCTCCTGCTCTGGCAGGGGGATAGATAAGTTGACCTAATGGTTCTTTTCCATTTCTAATTTCTCTGATTCTATTAAATCTTGGTATTTTCAAAAGTATACAACTGCTTTCCAGAGCCCCTGAGACTTGAGAATTTAGGCAACTCCATCCTGTAAATAACACTACTTTTCAAACAGTAAAAATATAGACTAGGAGGGGACATTAAGCCCAGTTTAATAACTTCTAAGCACGAGTAGAGCAGAAATGCTTTTTTTCCCCCTACACTTTTCCCACTGGAGTTTAATTAAGATTGACAAAGCACTAACTTTAAATCAGCAAAGGAGATCCTTAGATCCATTTTGTTGTCAAATATACTTTCTGTGCAAATGGCAGGAGTAACACATATCATTTCACTGATAATGTTTTAATATCCTGCATTGAATAAAACTTTTTTTTTAATCAAGTTGCAATGGTAGCACTAAACTACACAAGGGGCTTGGGGGTTGCAGATGGCTGCATTACTCTAAATGTTCAAGCTTGACTGACCCATTTCATCAGCACTGTCAGAGCCTTGCACTGATACATGTTGACAACATTTAATCTTAAAAAATTGAAAGAAATGAATTAATATGCAAATTTCATCAGCTTTGTAATAAAAATGTCCTTGAAAAAAAACAGAGAACATGACCCCCAAGGAATTGTGTGAATTATCCCAGCTCAATTCTTTAAGTTAGTCAGAGGTATGTGGGTCCGCAAGGAAATCAGTGCAGATTTGACTTGGAAATAATTATGATGAAGAACAAAACACAAGCAGGTTGAATAAATGTAACAACTTGGGAAAAAGTCTTAGTCCTGTTTGTTATTCACTTTGAATTAACAGGATTAGGTTTGGTTTTTGAAAATAAAGGAACACCACCATGTAATTTTAACACCTAAGTAATGTGAAAACAATTTTTTTCTTGCTATCAATTTTAGTAGGTATTAGAAACACCTCTTGGAAAATCAGATTTTTTTTCAGTACACTATAACTTTTGATACTGAGTAACTTAAACCATGTTATTATGTCTGCTGTATGCAAGTCAGGTAAATACTCTCATTCTTTCAAAAAAAAGAAGAGATGCCTGTGCGTAAATCAGGAAGGTGAATGCAAGTTTTCCTGGACATCAGGAAAATGTCCTTGCAAGATAGGAAACAATTATCTCTAGAAAGAAGGAGAAAAAATTCAGGTGTTTCTTTTCATGAGATATATTCTTACATTAATAAATAAAAAAATAGTTTCCGTTTTGCAACCTAGCATACATAATTTAGAACCACAAAACAGTTGACTGCAACAAGCAACCTCTTCATTTTGATTGTCATTATTCGGAGCAGACTTCAATTTTGAAAGATTTGGTAAGCATGAATGAATAGGAAACAGCTTTTTCTTACTGCTTAGTGATTTGAATCCAGTTCTGAACAGCCAACGTTTACATCAAGTAAAGTTCTGAGAACTCAGCATGGTTCTGGATAATATTTAAATGCTTGCTTATAATGATGAACCATATTTTATACTTCTAGTGTCAGTCAGACTATTTTCATAGCAGTCAAAAATCTACAGACAGTGCTTTGCTCAGCTCCTCTGGCAGGCAATTGTACTGTAGTTAATCCACTTTCTTTTTGTTTGGTATAGGGAAGTTTTTGAACATAATGTTTGCAGGAATTAACTCTGTGCTCTACTTACATTCCTTGGAAAAGAGGTAGTCTAGGTCAACATGTTTTAACAGCATGCTTTCAAAATCGAACTCTCTTACAAATGAGCAACTTCTATGCTGGAAAACTGAACACAATCTTTCAGAGCCTCTAAAATAAGTTGTCTGATTTAATAGTTCCATGGAAGACAGACACACTGAAATACAGACCATGATCAACCAAATGAATCCATTTTGTACGCTTTTGTGGTTTACTACAGAAGTCTTTTAAGTTTCTCCTTTCTCTTCTAATCTACAATCAGTAAAATCTTACTTTTATAGTGCCCTTTGCACCTGTATGCATAAAATTAATAACCTTGCAGTTTAATTATGCAGTATCTATCAGTTTTGAAATGATATAAAGTTGCAGATAGAAAAAGAATAAAACCTCTTTAAGAATCCAAAATTAATATATGTCAAACTCAGGCTAAATCTTAATCTTTTTTGCAACATTTCTCTAAAATAGATGTTCTTTTATCACCTAGCATATCAAGACCCACTGGAAGGAAAAAAAAGCATTTGGTTAACATGCTGTGGAACAGCATTCTCTTTTCCACCTCACTTCAGGCTATTCTTGAAAGATCTGAACAGTTGTATAATAATGAAAAATGTGCAATACTTGTGGGGCATTGCTTGTGCACACATACCTCCGCCCACGCATTCATCATTCTGCAGGTATTGTCAGTGAAAGTTTAATTGCATAAACACTCTGTAACTGTCCTGTCATATTTCTTGTCAGTCTGGATTCCCTCTCCGGGCTCACTATCTCACAAAACTATAATTGAATTGCTACCAAATCACAAGAGGGCCCAAAAAAATAAAATCTTTATGAATAGAATTTGTTTCCTATCAGCAGATTTGACAAATTGTGGCAGAGGAAGGGCCTTAGCGATAATTTCTGAGTTTATTCTAAATCCAGTTATTTGCTGTTTGCTCTTATCTTTCTTTAGAATTTTAAAGCCCCAGTGAGAAAGAATCCCAAAGAGCTCAACAGTAGGATTTTTCCAGGTCCTAAAGAGGCGAGTAGTAAAAATAAATAAAAATAAATAAAATGCTGTCTTAGTCATTGTTGTGGCTAAGTATTGCTTAAACTGAAGAGAATCTTAATTAATTCTGAAACCAGTGAATATCAGCCAGTAAATGTCTTTCATATCTCCCCACAGTCGCTTTATTTACTTATTCAGGTCAAATGACAGCTTCTGCAAAATATCTTGCTTTGAATGTGTAACCTATGTCAATGTTACTAATTTTTTGCTGTGTGATACTTCCACGTACATTCTATTCCTGAGTAGATAATGAAGGTAATGACCAAATAAACTTAACACAGAGGTGTGACACACACTTTGTTCGTGTACTGTGAAACTGGAATGCAAATTAAAATATAACTTATGTTAATATTTTCAGAAAAATGCATCCCATTAGGTTAGAAGTTGCTCATTTTTAAGCTGAAGTTGATATTTTCCTGATATGCATTCTGATTTTATTCCAAGCGAGTTCTAGTGAATGGCAGAAAATTATAACTCTAGCAGAAGCCTGAAAACATTGTTCATTCCACTTTAAAATTTTATTAGCAGCAGGTGCATTAGAAACATATCCTAATGAATAACTTTTAAATGGGACAGAACTTCAACTGGATTGACAACTGTCTGATTGTTTATGTTTTTTAAATGTGCTTATCAAAATCACATAGGATTGATGGGTGTTTTTAGACGAAGTTATGTTTTAGCAAGAGACTTAATTTAGGACTAAGGTTAAGGCTGAGGATAAATGAGTGCATTAGATGATTAAAGAACATTTGTCTTGTTGGACACTTAGGTAATTTGTTTATGACGCTTTCAAAACAAGCTGTAAAATAAGAACAAAAAGCACAGGTTTTAGCCAACCTCTCTCAAACATAAGCCCTGAAGTAAAATTAATTGGTTTTATGCAGAATTAAAAAAATTATCAACGTAATAAAATCATGATTCTAGGATAAATGGTTTAAGCTCATTTGATGAAAATATTCAAAGTATTATTTTCTACCTTTTCTCTCTTTTTTTTTTTTTTATTTTTTTCTTTTCCTGATTGAAATCTCTCTGTTTATTCTTGGTTGAAGAGGGGAAGAATGAGTTTTCTCAACCCTTTGCAAAGAATCCTATTAAAGATTATTTTGCTTTTTAAAGTTTTTTTGTTTTGTTTTTTTGATAGTAGTAGAATTATTCCAATGTTCTTGCTAGGAGAAAAAGCATTATTATAAAAAAGGCATGCCTCAGAAGAAATACAATAGGAAACCTTAAACTAAAACCTTTTATCTCATGTTCATAGGTAACCAATTAAAATTTTATTTTAGCAGTTAGTTAGTATTATCATTTGGTGGCTTATTTGGACTGGATTGGGGCACCAACACACTTCCCATGCCAAAAAAGTTCATAAGGTTAATACTGATTAGCACTACTGCATATATTCACAGGAAAGCACCTGGAGTTTGGGCAGGGCCTGGACTATGAACTATCTTCCCACCTTTACAGAATATCACTGGAGGACAAGGCTGGAGAACAGCAAAGCAATAGCATGGGAAAGACTACACTGCTGCTGCCCATGCTGTACGTGTTCTGTGGATAAACAAACAATTTCATTCCCCAGGGCTGTCTCCATCTGGCACCTATCATCAGAATGCAATTCATTTAAAAAAAAAAAAAAGAAAAAAGGAAGCTCTATGTTACTGATGATAGCACAACTACATCCTTTCAATGTTCTATAAAACCTTTAAGGGTAATGCACTGTGATAAGATACAGCTAATGAAATAATTAATCCTAATCACCTATGCTGGACTGTACTAGCACTGTATTTCAGTCCTGCCACATTATCACCCATAAGCGTCTGGTCCTGGAAGGGAGTAGCCAGCACGAACAGTGGCTGCACAGCATTCAATCCCACAGACAGCTTATGGGCCAGCCCAACAGCCCGACTGCAAAAAGCCTTATCTTTGTGACTGGCGTAGATGAATATCACTGTCACCACTCAGGTGGCACTGTCGAGCCCCTGGGCTACAACCTCGCTGTGCAGGTACAGAACAGATAGCTCTCTAACAGCTGACCTGCTGCTGATGGAGGGGTGACAAATTCAGACTTGGAACATCAGGACTCAGTGGCACAGAGGACTCAGGGAACAAACAAGGGAGTGGATTTTTAAAATGCCCTGCAGCTAGTTGAGCAATTTACCCTGGTAAAAAACGTAAAATGTAATAAAATCAGAGAGACAGCATATCTACTTACCTGGTGATAAACAAATAGAGATGATAAAGTAATGATGCTAGCTGACTTAGAATGCTCATACACTATTCACAGCTGAAAAGCAAGCAGTATCTGAGACAAACTACTTGGGAAAGAACTGGAAGCAGTAAACCTTCCACAGAGGAGCAATATTTTCAGGCTTTTCCCACTATGGCCATGAGGAAAATTGTTCAATGGACGCAGACATTCCTTTTGGCCAGTTCTGCCGTTTGTGATCTCTGCCCCCCGCAGAGCTGAATCGATACCAGGTAATATCATCCTGTATATCTCTGCCGTTTTGTGTATATAAAGAAGATAGAATTGTGTAATTTTGACAAGAACAAGGTTTTAGTCTGCAGTATGATGAATTAAACATAACTGACTTACAAAAAGCCAAGAGCTTTAAGCAGTCAAGTCTGATATGCTTGAAATCTCAGATTATTAAGCATTGGTACTGTTCTACTCTACTTTAAAAAGAAACAGCTTATCCAGCTCCAATTAGAAGTATAATATTTGAAAGACAAGTTAATATCAACATAGATTAGGTAAGTACAAGTTGTAGTGCAAGTTTCTGTTATATAAGAACACACACACACACACAAAATCTTAAAATTGTTTGTTTAAATATAATAATTTCTGGGTTTATGACTCAAAATTTAAAAAGAGAAATAAACAAAATTTGTAGATTGCAAAATAATTTTGTGACCTGCATTTTATTTAAAGTGGCCATCAACAAGTCTGTCAAATGAAAAAAAAAAAGATTCCCTATAGTTAGAAAAAAGATATAATGAGTATGGTGAATGGTAATTACTTACGAAAGATACACAATGTCAGAGAACAATATTTAGAAGGAAGAAATAGAAGGAGATTCTAAAGACAAGGCAAGTGGTGGGGGCAAGAGCATATGAGATATGAATTTTGAACAACAGGATGGAGAAAAAAACCAGTGTAATTTAAGGCTACACAGGTGAATATGGCGACAGATTAAAATTATTCTTTTGTTTGGGAAAATGCAGCCTTCACATGAAACTGAGACAAGACTGAAAGCACTAAGAGAAAGGCACAAAATAAAAACTCTGAAATATTTCAGAACAAAGCACTTCTGATGGAAAAAAGAAATTAACATTATGTCTGCAAAAAAAAAAAAGGAATGGAATGTATTCTAAATGCACATGTAGACTCAATATCATAAGTAACTGGGAGAAGATGGAAGCACAATTACTCTGATTTTTCCAGCCTAAGCTGTATGACTGAGAACAATCCCACATAAGACTGGGGATATCCAGCAAGATAAGTTAGTCTTATTTCTCACAACCCTTCAGTTGATATAGGAACACACTCCATTGGTACTGCTACAGACATGTGATCAATGAAACAAAAATCTTGACCTCAGAGCCCAAATCAAATATATCTGAAAGAAGGAGTTGAGGAAATCAATAAAGGCAAGTAGACACACTCCAGTCTACTTCACCTATGTATTTCTCTTTATTAAGGAAGAGAAGGAGTACAGTGGAAGGTTCATGCATTCTCCAATCCTCCTGCCATATTTTTAGGTTCTTCTTGCATGTTCCCAAATAGTTTACATATAATACTAAATACTGGTCTGTCCAGAGTGCAACAGAGACTCTACTTGTTAGTCTTCCTGTAGTCATGGAAGAGTTAACAGAGTCTGTGTTTAAAAATCAAGTATGTGTTTATCATAGTTGGTGATTGGTGATCAAATGAAAGCAAAGTAGATTATTCTACTGTTTATACTGATTTGAAATTTCATAATATAATAAATATACTTGCCTAATTTTGCAATAAAATAAATACATTTTCAGTAGGTGATTTCACAACTTACCATGTACGTCTTGCATATACATAAATATTTACATATATATACACACATATACCTATAGTGTATTTAGGCATTTGAATGTGTATGTATTTCTGTCTAGTTTTACATATATATACACACATATACCTATAGTGTATTTAGGCATTTGAATGTGTATGTATTTCTGTCTAGTGGACCCACTCTATGGTCTAGCTGTGGCAGAGCAAATTTCATCTTCTATCCAGCAGATAACTGTTCCAAGTTTTCTGCTGGACTTACCTCTATTTACCTTGTATAAACATGGAAAGGAACTATATGATTACTTGCTACACATTAAACACTAATTCTACATTTTACGTTCATTTATTAATTACTGACGAAAGACATCAGAGGTTCTTCTTGTAAAGAATACCGTAAGATTGCAAAATTTGGTTGAAGGAAGAAAGCATGCACATATTCTAAGAACCTATTTCTATTTTAGAACAAAATACTCTAAATTAATCCTGAAAGATTAACTATGGCAAGGGGGAACCTAAAAGAGTATAAACTCAGAGTCAAATTTAGCTCTGTGGTAAACAAAGGCAGCCAAGCTATGATTGTTACAATTATGAAAAATCCATCCTCCTGCAATAGCAGTTACACACATCGCAGGTTAACAGATAGATGAAATGACAATGTTAGGAAGAGTCAAATCCAGATATCTCAACCTCATCAGTACATGATTACAGAATGAATAAAATTTCTCTACAGCTGAAGATTTGTATTAATATTATTGCCATTACTATTGTACCTTTTAAAGCTGACTTGTGGCAGAAATGAAAGCAAGTTTTAACATTAGCATGCATACAGGTCACCCTGATATTATCCTACCACATAATGATTCCAAAAATCTCTGAAAGATTAATGATGATCACATAATTCCAGAAAGTCAGCACTCTATATGTAGAAATATATTGGTAATAAAAACCAGTCACTGTTGTGCCTTTCCCCAGTTGGGGATCTCTCACTTTTCTTTGATTTCTAAAGGCTTCAGATCAATAACTGGAGTGACATTATTAACAGCTCCCTCAACACCTTGGCCAGCACTAATATTAAATCCATTATACCTTCTGTTTGACATTTGCAGTACAGCAGAAAGTGCTGTAGCTACAGTCAAACTGCCTTGGGAATGGGGTTGGATGCAGGGTTAGTGAGATGGCTTCCCTTGCCTGACTCTAAATTCATCTCATTGATAGAAAATTTCAGTTATTCAGAAAACTACAGTAGGCAGTAAATAATTCACCTGTCAAAGTGAGTAAAAACAGCACTTTCATGCTGTTTTTGAAATACATTACCAAAGGGTCTTCAAAAAATATTTGACATTCCTTATTGTCATCACGTTTACAGAATTTAATAGGTATCACAACACACATCACAGTGTTTCCAAATGAATGCTTTACTAGTGAATGATGTTGGAAACAACACAATACACAGTTGTTTGGTTTGTAGTTTTAACTTTCACTGTAAGTTTTTTTAAGGCATTTATTGTACATTGTAGGCATCATGCAATAATATAACTCAATCAATCTGAACAAAATTCCCAGACAAATTAACTGGCAATTCTCAGGGTATTTACTGGCATAGCTTATATCTATATTCAGCTCCTCAGCATACCCACTCACTGCAGCATTCTCTGGACTCGAGCTCTGATATTCTGTCTGAGCGGCATTCCGGACAGAACATGACATGGGAAGCTATGTATAGGATACCCTTAGATTTCTGAGTACTTCAGGGAAACTTATGGTAGCTCACAGAACAGTGCAGGTACCCCTCCTGGCTTTATCTAAAAACAGGAGCTGAGAACCTGAGATGTTCAGGGATGACTGTTATAGGAGTCCGAAAATCAGTCAGAAAGAAATTGAAAGTTCTACTATTAGACTGTCATTGCTGGTGCACAAGAATGGACAGAAAATATGTGTAGTGGTTGATGTGCTTTTACCTCAGGTTCAATCAGCACAAAGACTCTCTGACACCACAATTCCAGTAGCCTGTTTGCATTTGCTGTAAATGGTTCTCCTAACTACATTTCCAGTATCTGTCCAACTAAAAGCTGCAGACAGCAGGAAACTCTAAGCTCTGCAAATGCAAATGAAAGAAGCAGAAGCTGGTGGCACTAGGTGGGGCTCATCAAAATGTTCTTTGACCTCATGGAAGATGCTGACATGAAGTTTAGGAAAAAACTTTGCTTAATAGAAGAAAATAAGGCAACAGGACCAACAGCTTATGCAGGGTATTCTCAAATGCTGTGACTGCACGAGAAATGAAGCTTTGGTGACAGCACTTGTGATGAAACCTTGCTGTCATGGGAGGCAGCTATCCCTGTGATGGGACTAATACTATCACAGAGCAAGGCTGCAGATTCATTTCCCTAGGCTTGCTTTCCCTGTTACTTTTACCAATAGGGGACTCCGACACAAAAAACTCTCTGAAGATTGCTGCTGAGATGATTTCAAAGGTATCTACTTGGTATCACTGTGATGTTTCTGCCTAAGATTGCCAAGCATTGTGTGCCTGCTTCTTAGCAGCTGCAATTTACAGTTCAGTTTAGCCACTAGTGAAACCACCACTGATTTTGTCTTATATTAATATCCTGCCTATGAATGTGACAATTGACAAGTGAGCAAGCTGCCCATGCTCTTGCCTCCCCTTTGGTGGCATGAATCTGTGGCAGGGGTCACAGTGTGTAAGTGTGGTGGTAATATCTTAAGTGCCTTTAATAAACTCCAGAATCATAATGACATTCTTGCCTGAATGTGTGATTAAAGACAAAAGTAAAACAAAAATTGAGGTGGGTGTATCCAAGGTTCTGGGGCCTATCCTGCTCTTTTGGGTTTTATTACACATGCCTACATTAATCCCTTTCCCTGCTAAAAGGACTGTTGCAACACAGAGACGAGTGTCTTTTTTTAAACACAGACAAGTCTGAGCAATCATAATAGCTGTCTCCAGCTGATTCTTCTGGATATTTACCCAGATTTGAGGTAAATTTTGCAACAGAGGTGAGATCCAAGCTGCTTAACACTGCTGCTGGGAATACCCAAATTAACAAATCTGAAACTGGTTTGGGTGTGTCTACAGGAGCTGCAGCTTGGGAGGCACCTGGCACATAGGCACATGGGAAGACTCAGGAATAATCAAAAAACCACAACCTTTCAGCAAATGTATTAATTCCATCCACAAAGTGAACTGTTCATATTAGATGTCTTGAATAGGATTATATAAATAATGGGAAAATACTTAAAAGAAACAATCAATTCCTTCGTACTTTCACTGAGGGCCACAAAGAATGGCAAATGAGTGAATTTGGAACTCTCGCACCTTAAGTGAAGGTGGATGGGGCTTTAAAAACTTTATAAGAAATACAATTTCCCACAGCCAAACTCAGTTTGAGGGCAGGACTACGTGGAAGTTCAGTGTTCAGTGAGGTGTTAATGTAATTTTATGTTTTTAATTTCCTTGGTTTAGAAACCACCCAAAGAAACAATTTAATTGCTATGCATGCTATAGTTTGAATACTTCCGACTGGGCTTTTAAAAAAATCACACTTAACTGAAATGAATGGTGTGGGAAAGAAATGACTCTCCTCTACATTTTACTTGCAGTACTTAACTGGTAACAGCATCATTTTACCGGTCATTTACTTACTCTTTTGACAGGCTTTTACCATTTTTGTCATTTCAGTAGGAAAAAAAAATTAAAGTGGAAATCTAGAATTCTAAAATTAACAGAGTACTACCAAGGCTTCAAAATCAAGCTTTAGTTCTGTCCCTATGGGCAGCTATCCTTGTGTTTGATGTCAATCCAAGCACAGGAAATACTGTTACCAAAAGTATGTTCTGCTAAGATCTGAGAAAATACAGTTGCAGTGACAGAGCTTGCATGTTAATCTCTTCCACTCAAACATTCAGCTCTACCAAGACTTGTCCCAAGAAAGTATTTGTCTTTTTAGTATTGCTTAATCATGACTATCAGAAAAGTACTTTTTCTACTAATAACTCAGAATAGTAACTCAGAAATAATAACTAATAGCAACTCAGAAAAAAATGTACATTTTCTTCACTAGTAAGCAATTTTGCTTAATGGAGCAATTCTTTAATTGTTCATGTCTACCATGAGGTTAGGTGTGAAAAATGACAGAGGATGCAAAGAGATTTTGGGTAACACATGTGAGAACAAGACCTTTTAAGGGAATGAATTTGCAACCTTTACTATACTTCCAGTCCCCTGTTAGAATAACCAATGTTCTTCTTTTCACCTAAGAGTTTAAGTGAAATACTGTAGACCCACTTCAGGCATTCCATG
>VXBX01004221.1:710947-718447 GCA_013400415.1 Scytalopus superciliaris | reverse complement strand
ATTCTTTTAAACTGGAGGTGAATTTTATAATTCTTTAAAGGTGCGCAATGAGTAGACTGCAGGTTAAAGGCATTTCCTTCTATATAATGTACTTATAGAATTTTCAATTTTACTCCTTTTGGTTCTCTGTGGTTAAGGTTTCTGTTTTCTGCTTTCTCTTATTACATTTGCTTTCATACCTTTTGGCTGGCAAACAGATACCCACAGTGATATCCACAGGCAGGGAACAAGCTGCAAGGCTGCATCTCAATGGCAAATCCCTGCCAATTATGTTAAAACTAATTATAAATCTCTTTCCTGTAAAATCATAACCCTAGCTGAAAATAATCCACATCCCAAATAGAATATGGGTTACATTTTAAAATAGAATTTTCCCCAAGGTTAAGTTTAATGTCTCAATTGCACATATTCTCAGAAAATAAATTGTTCAGTTGCAGCAAGCAGTTTTAGTTTGGTTCATCCTAAATTCACACACCTTTACTAAAATTATCAGTGAAAATGAAATAATACAGTTTTAGTACTAAATCATACACCACACAGTATTGCACTTCCAGGAGCTACATCATTCTACAGCAACATTCATCTGGTATTGTTACAGAGTGTAAATCAGGATTCATAAATGATCAGTTTGTATCCTTTGGGAGGGAGGGATTACATGTAAATAATCCCTTTAATGTACGCATTGCCTCTAAGCATTTCACACAGCAATAAATTGGTAAACTGAATTTGAGCAATTAAGAAATTAAATGAAACTAATAAAATGTGTATTTTAATATTTCTTGGTGGTTATTTGGGGATTAGTGAATATGAAAACAGCCACCCTCCTTCTGTATGAAGGTAAACTGCAGCACTTTGATAAACTCTGTCAGCTTTTCACTACCGTATTTCAATCACAACTTCTCTTTTGAAATACTTCAATATATCTTTCATTCCACAGCTGTATTATTAGCTGCATTAAGCTATGAAGTCCAAGTAGTTATTTCAAATACAAGTAATCACACATTCCATTGTGAATGGAAACAAGAAAAACTACCCCAGAACATGCTACTTATAAAATGATTAACCAAAAATGTTTGAGGTGGGAAAGGCACCATGACAAATGGAGTTTTGCCTGCTCTCATCTCCCCAGAAAACAGCCATGGTTAAAGGGCAGCCTGGACAGAAGCGGAATGAGAAAGCACATGCACAGGAATAAACTGCTCTAACAGAAGAAACTCAGAAATGTTGAGCTTTATAGGGCAAGACATTTACCAGATGCAGACCTTGGCTATATTCCCTTGTCTTCAGGAATCAAGCAAGATACTCTGTTCTGAGGAGGTAATGGTGAAGGAAAGTAAGGGAAATTCCAGCATACTGTCTATGCAATGGCATGGTTCATGATCACTCTTACTGAGCCCAGGCAAACAAAATTCTAGGTGTTCAACTTGGAATTTTACACATATTCTATTAAGGTATTTAAACCAAACTAAAACAAGAGGCCTTTTTTTTTTTTTTTAAATAACATTATTGTTATTCATTAATTCACTGTTATTACAAGATATTACAAATAGATCTGTATGTTATCAGGCTATGGACACGTTAACTACACCAGTGCTGTATATATGAAAGATCAGGAAAAAACGCAGTTTTATTTCCTTTTCTACATATCAGATTATAAGAAAAGCTATAATCTAATTTTTCTTACTGCCAAACTTTAGCTGAACTCAAGATCATTCAATATGATGCTATGACCTAGCTATACTGTGGACTAGTATGGCAATAAGAACAGAAATCCCTGAGAAAATAATTTCAACCTCAGGTGACAAAAATAGAGAGAAACCATGAACAACCTGTAAGTGGCAGTTTAATATTGTGCTTCATTTCAGACTGTAGCCTAAAAAATACAGGTTCTAAAAGGAAGTCCTAGACTTTCAAAAGATTCTATATAATTGCTCATGTTGGGTCTTTTCATTAGCAAATTTACTCTTCTCGCATTTACAGCTCTGAGTGCAACAAAAACTTTGGCACATGGTGCAGACTTGAGAGATTTTTTTCCACCATGTAAATTAATTTCTTTTTACTCAGTGGAAACCAATTCAATAGCACCCACTGAATTTTAGACTTCCATTTGCTGCTGGGAGGGAAGCCTTTTCAGGGTCTTAAAGCTCAACAAAACACTAAGCATGTGTCTAACATTAAACCTATGCTGCAGTTTCCTCAAGGTAAATGGGATGCAAATGAACGTATGGTTGTTTTGTTTAATATGGATGATCTTGTGCACCTTTGAACTGTTCTGTTGCCAGCTGCCAGCTGCCACTTACCACTACGAGAGAAGTCAGTTTTATAGGCTAAGGATTGGATCATTTTAAACTAGCCCTGCAAAAAAACCCGATTTACTGGAAGGAGGGAAAACCGTCTGATAATGCCACCTCTGCAAGTTCCTTGGATGGGTGGAAGAAAGTGAGAGAAAAGCCCAAGGTACTCAAATTGAAAGCTTATATTTTACTTCCATAATAATTTATAAAAACACAGCAAAATGAACAACACTGAGAAGCCTGTGCTCCTATCATAATGTACAACCTCTCAGTACCTCATGTACAATCACGCCTCCATGAAAATCAAGCTGTATTTCTTCTGCTTCTTTGTACAACATTTCGCATCACTAAGAGCAGCAAGTGCCAACAAATTCTCCAGTAACTGAGATTGATTATTGGTGTTTCAGCACATCCATAATCATGATGCACGCAGCATGGAGAGATGGAATTATTTTCATATACTGACCTGATTGGTAGAAAAATCTTCTTTTCTAACTAAGCTAAATATGTATAGGATGCATGCAATATGCTCTAGAGGAATGAGTATTATGTTAACTGTCAAAAGGTCTCTAGCTATACTCATGCCTTGTGTGACTCTGAGCAAGAGGAGTTGTGCATGCTGACTGCATTTGCTACTCTTCAGTCACAGTGGTCACCACTATAAAGAACATACATTTACCAGGGGTTACCACTCTGTAGTATCTGAGATACTATTGTTTTACTATTAACAACAGCCAACCTGAAAGAAGCTTGAGAAATGAGTGTGGTACATAGCGGAAAGTATGGCAGTTGTAGGTCTAGATTTTATTGCAGTTACATTGGTTTTACAGCTGGTTAACTGTACTGCCTTTGAAAGAATCGCTGCAGATTGTTACTAATGAAGTGACTGTGGAGTGTGAACCTCTGTATCTGCTTACAGCAGCAGGAAACTGAAGATTCTTTTGCAGAAAAATGAGTTAGCAATTTTTTTCTTTTCTCTTACAGTGCATTAGATGACTTATTTTTTTTTTTAATGTCATTTCCAAAAATCTCAGAGGACTTAATATTTTAAAGAAGTCACTGTTATGCCACAAAATCCTGGAAGTTATAAAAATATCTCAGATAGCAGCAATTCATATTTGGTAACTTTGCAGTTTGGTGAATAGCAAAACTATTCTGAAGTTCAGATGACTTTTCTAAATCAGAATCATCACATCATGTTAGAGGACATGATTCCTGGGGAAAAAAGGAAGAATTTGCCTTTTCAAGCAGGCATATCAACAATCTTTGCTGTTCTTCCTGTAGGGAGGAATACTGTCTAACTGTGGTATTGTAACAACAAAAGTCAGTGCTGTGGTAAATCTCATTTAGCTGAATGGATTTAACAGCACTTAGAGGTTGTGGAAATGGACAATGCACTGTAAACTCCTTAATGACTAAGAAGTGACTAATTAAATGCTTTTTAAGGTTAAATACAGTTACAAATAGCTCAGCAACAGATAAAAAGCAGTAATATATCTATGCAATGTCTGTATTACGAGTAACACACCAAACTACAGACAGTTGAATAAGCATTTATATTATCCATTTTCTGGTTATTTCATGTTTTTCTAGATACTAAACTCCATGTAACCCAACAAGGACATTTAGAGATGAAACACAAGTGGCAATCACCATGCTGTACTACAGCTTATAAAATAATACACAAAAAAGAAACCGAAATGCAACGCAATGTGGTATCAACATTAGAATAGGTCTTCCTCTGGACTAACGCATATGATAACTCCCACTCCCACTTTTACATATAGCAGGACTTCTGAATATTGAACTGCATTCTTTTCCAATCCATCTTACTTTAAATTTTAGTTCATGTATCTCAAGGACAGACACAGAAACTGAAAAGCCTTCTGAATAAAGTTTTGTATATACTAGTAGAAAGAGGAGAAAGAAAACCTTATCTTCAATAGTGAATCTGATAGAATAAAAGGTCTTTCAATTACTGTACACACACATATATACACATTGCAGCATGTAACTCATTTAGCATAGGTTACCAAAAAATCCATGAAATTACAGCAATTTTCATTAAACTGTTGACATCAGTGGAGGCACTTTCAATTTAGTCCAATGTGGGACTACAGAATGAGATTCAAATTACCCTTTCAGGAAACATTATAAGAAAAGTCTTTGCAGTGTCTCCCCAAAGGCCAGGGTCAACTTTTCAAAAGCAGCCTTTGATTCCGGATGCTCAGCCTGAGACAGCTCTTTGGAAAATTTTGCCATGGATATAAAATCCTTAATACCTTTATGTTAGGCAGCTATCAGCTAGAGAGTTTTCCTATTGGGGCAGAGTGGGGGCTTGTAGCCTTCTGCAGCTGACATAAAGTGGCACCTAGTCTGTCAGGAGCAAGAATATGCAAGGCAGCTAACACTAGCACTGGGTATTAAACGGATATCTTTGGACACCTGCTCTTGCTCCCATTTTCTCTCATACCTTTGGTTTTATTTTCTCTTCATCTTGTACAGAGATTGCCCACGGCAGTTCTTTGCAATGCTCTATAACCTGAGAATGAAGGAATTAAAGATCTTTGTACAAGTCTCTGCGACCCTGTGCCAGGCTGGAAGGGCAACCCTTCCAATGTTCTAAGAAACTTGCAGGCTAAATCCTGAGTGAGATTATGGTTTTGTGGGAGGAAGCCTCTAAACTAAGTTAGATACTCCTACAGTTTCAGTCTTTAAGAGTCTATCAGAATGGATTTGATCAGATACATAGAAGGAAATTGGGGTACTGGCTAAAAGATCGAATTTCACAGCTTTCTCACTCTTTTCTAAAACATAGTTGTCTTTCACAAAACTGAGTAACAGAAGAATCGATTCTACTGTTCCTTTGGGAAAGAGGAGAGATTTCTCATTCACTTTTCCTTGATCACTGTGGAAGATATTCCCAGAAACTTTCTTTTGTTTAAATGATTATTCTTGCATTTCAAGCCAGTCCATCTCTTTCTCAAATCATTCACTGGTCTTCTGTACTTTCCATCTCAAATTTTCTCTCCTTCAGTCTCTTTTTGTGTCCCTCTGGAAAATTCTATCCCTTTTTATTCCTACTCAGAATTGGAGGTCACTGTGAGTTTTGAAAGCCACAAAAGCCTTATTGAAACATAACAGCTGAAAGGTGAGAGCGAAACATAGCTGCCAAGATGTTTAGCTTCTGTTTTATGAACCATGAGGAAGACAGGAAAATAAAAGCACATAGAAAAGCAAAGCCTGAAGCTGCAGAGAAAAGAGTTATATGCAAACAGATACTATCTCCAAATAAATGCCTTCCTCTTGAAAGTAATTAGTCATATTGATCACTTACAGTAATAATTTCCACAGTCAGATTATTTCAGGATTCACAAATGAGTTGGTGGAGTGGGACATGCTGACTGTTCTGGCTGTCTTTACAGGCACTTTTGTGCTCTTCCTTCTATGTGAAATTGCTACCTGCCCACAGCTCTAGATCCTAAATGCTACAAACTGCATAAATATGTTGGGTTGACTCTTTTTAATTCTTTCAGTTGGTTTACACTGGTCTTAGCTCTAAAATACTCCCTTCTGTGAATACTTGTACATCTATATGACTAATGGAATGAAGACAGATGATTCAGCATCTTGGGGTGTCCTCTGGATACCCTGTATCCTGCTACCTTAAGGACAAGCCTCACAGTTTGCATGCCACACCTTTTAATCACAACGTTAATGTTACATCATTAGAATCGACATTAAGATTTATTGACTCTCGATTTGGCACTTCACTTTGTCAAGGCACACTGATATTATAAAAGGTCTCAAACTTGATATCAGACTTAGTACAGTATTATCCTGTTGTCAGCAATCAGTGACCTTTTTGCAAAAATCCTCGAGCATCCTTTTCTCATCATAGTTCTTGTCCTAAGCTACAGTCACAATGTTTGGAAGTGGAAATCACCTGTTAGCTTCTGCTGTGGAACAAATTTCCTTCCTCCTGCACAAAAATCTGTTGTTCTTGAAGAAGGCGTAAATCTAGCTTAGTACTCCATTTGTTTTCCAGCAGCAACACGAATGACCTTGTTTCAATTACATTTACAGTAAAAAATATAACATTTACAGTATTTGAGTAAAGTGACTTTCGTTGTTTTATTTATGAATATCGATTTCTGCATAAAGACACCATTTCTACTTTACTCTTACTTTTTTGGTGAATGAGCACTAATATTTGCTTTTAGATGAGCCACAGCAGGCACTGCATAAAATACTGCTGAGACTGTAAGAAAGCTCTTGCCATACTATTTAGCAACACAATGCCAACAAGGATGAGAATGGAATATTTCTCTGTGAGGGTTAGTTTTTACGTACATTGATGTCTACAAAAGTTTTATCATCAGAAATCAGCAAGCTTTCAATCAGACTTTTTGGAGTTCTAAACTCACTGTAAGAAAAAAGTCCTCTAAACCTTATTGACATGCAAGGGTTGTGACTCCTTTCTTCTTGACAACTTTCAGTTACTTCAAGCATTTTACTCTGCATTTCTTCAAAAACCAAAAGAATAAAAATGGCTCCACAGCTGCAGTGTATTAGGTGCAACCAACACTATACTTGAAGAGGCATTCCTAGGGTAGAGCTAACGTTTTGTTCCTGTGGTTTGCAGCTGCCAGTGAGATGCCAATATGTACTGTATGGGCTGTTTTCCCTCTACTTATCATATCTGTCCACTAGAGACAGAGTGGAAATCACTGATTACACTTCAACTACCTCCCGGACCTCCACCATCCACAGACACACCCACATTTCCCTCAAAAAACCCCAACCAACCAACAAAAAAACACCACAGCAAAACAAACAAAAAATCCACAAACCCGTGAGGAGAGAAGGGAGGCTGGCTGTGGAGGGACAGCTTGATCAGTGCAGATCTGTGACTGCCTGAGCTCTGAGAGCTGGTTGCTGTTTTTGTATTGACTCTTGCCATGTTTAATGACTGTTTGCAGTTTGAAGTCTGTACGAAGTTTGAGGATTTTATCATTCTATATGTTTTCCCTTTGTTTCACTGTGTGTCCCTGCTGGAATTTTCCATCCCTCATGGTATGTGACCCACCCCTGACTGGTCCCTGCAGCAGGGTACCATTCCCTTATATGATCTCACCTGCCCAATAGTTTGACTGAAGCTCGCACTCTCTCTCTCTCTCTCTCTCTCTCTCTCTCTCTCTCTCTC
>VXBX01004221.1:698153-710865 GCA_013400415.1 Scytalopus superciliaris | reverse complement strand
CTCTCTCTCTCTCTCTCTCTCTCTCTCTCTCCTCACTCCCCAGGGCGTGTCCCTTTCTTTCCTCCCCCCACTTGGGGATTTTAATTTGATCAGTTTTACACATTCTAATGCAAATATTGCACTTACTACTTTCCAAAATTGATAGCATCAAGGTTAAATATGGAGTTAAATCAAGTTACAGTTGTTAGGGGGGAAAAAATGCTCAAGGAATAAAGTAGCCAAAAATCCAAACTTCAAATACGTACGTCAAGCAGAAATATGAATAGTCCAAGATGCATAGATGGTTTTGACTGTAATGGAACAGAATACAGAGACCCTTTCATATTCAAAGCACTCTGTAGACTAAATGGACTAATTCTATTCAAATGTGACATCTATTAGGCACTCAGAAATAACTCAAACATTGCATTGGATAATGGATGTTTTTAGGATGGGATATGTTTTACAGGGCATATTTTATTTTATTTTTTCATTTTATTTTATTTTATTGTATTTATTATGTAATAACATATCAGAATGCCCTGGGAAGGAAATGTCTAGATAGAAATGAAATACATGGGCCTCAGTTTTGTCTTGTCCAGTACTGGCACTGGTTTGAATTGTCTCACTGGTTTAGAATGTTTTTAGGTATGTAACAATATAGAGTAAGAATTATCCAAGAATATGTATATCTACTTCTGTTGTAGTGTTTGAGTTCTGAAGCCAATTCAGCATGATCATGAATGTAAATATAGAAAGAAACAAACCTGTTCGGAAAAAGTTTTATCAAGTACTCTACAGATTGTGATAGATTGGTTTGAGTTGGACAAGAAAACTGTAGATCCATCTGCTGTGCCATCAGTTAAAGAATGAAGATCTGCAAATGTGATGCAGTTGATTGCTTCCTATTAAATGCTCAACTTTTAGAGATTCACACAATGACCCGGGAGCGTGTATATTCTCCCAACTCTGACATTTCTACTTGGCAGCCATGTTATTTTATTAGCAAAGTGTCAGCAAACTGGATGTGTTGCTTTGAATTTCATCCATTATCCACTGTATTATGAGTGCAGTATCTCACAGACCATTTAGAGTACTGACTTGACCTAGTTAGAGAAAAGCAAGGAAAGCAAAAGGCAACAAAGCATTAGTAAATATCTGCAGAAAGTCTTGGGGTGTTAGAAAAGGCCCAGTCCACACAGAGTTGGTGTAAGACACATCACTGGTAGTTACGATACTGCATTTAATTAATCTGGTTCAGTAGCTCATTTTCTAATTTCTATCAGCAAATATATAATTATTAGTAATTTACCACACCCTTTCACTTAGGTTGAAAGATCTACATCGAATCAAAATTACTACCAAGACAAAAAAGATGAAAACTTATCAAATGTAAAATTAGATTAAGAGTCAATCAAAATCCAACTGTGAATTCATCATTTCAATGAATTTCAATGAATGGTTTAAAATCTGTTTGAAATCTATTTGAAAATGAATATGTAAAAATACAGACATATCTCTTTTTCAAAGCTAGTATTGTCAGATGTATTCTGTGCATTATAATTCATGAACAGGGTAGATGACTATTTGAGAAGTATTAAAATGAGCTGACTTTTCAATACAAGTGTCTGGACAATAAGTTTTCTATTCCTGGCAATTCAGAAATGTAGACCATTATGCTAGAAAAATAATATGTATTGTAATATTCATTGTACAGTAGTAGTATAGTAAGTGGCAATTCTGGACATTACAAGAGACACAAGGATTATTTTCTGTGATTGCACAGAGAATACTTGGATTTCTTGTGAAGCTTTTGCATTGGAAATGAGATTCATCAGTCTGAACAGGGCAGGGTTAGAGCCCTTAGCAACATGCTTATTTTGTAGAAGGTCACTCAATAATAACTTCCTCTGCCCTCCAAGCTTATTAAGACTGACTGGCATATATTAATGAAAACACCTGATTCTCCAACCATAAAACCCAGACAAAGACTTTATTTTAATATTAAGGAAGGAACCCTTAATTAGCAGGGTTTCAAAAATGTCAGCTTCTTCTATTAGCTGTTCTGGTCCATCAAAGCCATAATCCCTACTGTCAAATTTCATCACATGATAGACAGTTTGCTGGCTATCTTTTTTTTTAACTGATCATACTGACTGAAGCTTTTTATTTTGCCATCACATTTAACAAGTTTGCATGCATTTCGTTGTTACGTTGCTGATTTTACTCCTTTCAAAGGATGCCTGTGTCAGCTAAAAGAAGAAAAAATCTGGGGAAACATAAAATATTACTTATTGATATACAGACATATAATTAAAGACTTTTGGGGAGAGTTCTCATTCATAATATTGATTCTTTTCTAGGGCATGCAAATGTGCTTCTGTAAAAACATGGATAAAAACCCCATTCACAGATGAATTTCAATTTCAAGCATGTTAAGAGGAAAAAAAAAAGAACAAATGCTTAAACATGGTGAAGACCTTTGGAGATGTGCGTTCTTTAGAATTAACCCACAATACGTCTTCATGCTGCATTAAATTTTTTCAAGTAGATATTTCTTGCACTGCCCTTCAAAAGAGGGAGTGTGTCAAATTTAACCAAAATAAACATACCAATTTAAAAGACTTTATATTCTAACTCCATTCACTGTTTCCAGGTTTATAAAACATTCACATTCACAGGAAACCCAATCTATTTCTTTTCGTTAAAAGAAAGCAATAGAAAATTACTATCCTGTCAGAGATTTCTAAACTTCCCATCTATGCTCTCTAAAACATGGTCTGTGCATTTGATAAAGCTGTATTTTCAAAACCAGCACACAGGTATTTAGCTCACCTGTGTACATTTTTTCTTCTTTAACCAGAAAAGAAAAAATTATATAGAATTTGTAGGATTACACTGTAGTTAGATGAAGTACACTCCTATGTTCTTTTTCCACCTGTTTTTCCCCAAAATATTTCCTTTTAAAATTTTAGATTTCCTTATTAGTAATTTATGCAACACTGCACATATAATAAATGATACACTACAAAAAAGGAGTCTTGGCATTGAACATATAACTGAATCCAGGTAAGAAGAATAAATTTCCAGTATTCTGGAAAAATAAAATTTTTTTGAGTAGAAGAGTATGGGTAACATTTGTATTTTAAAGTAGTAGAGTAACAGTCTGAAAAAGAAGAGCAAGGTATGCTAAAAAAAAAGGAGATGTACAAGCTTGTGCCAAGAATTGGAGGCAGCATGAGAAACAACAGAAAGCCAAAATCAGTAAAGGAAACAGAGGCAATGTGAGAGATTACTGTGATAACCTAAAGGAAGTGAAGGAGAGTTATCAAAACCATACAAATGTTGGGATGTTTATAGGTTCATAAGAAAAAACCATAACTGTCAGTTTACTCAGACCAAAGCAAAAAATGAGACTGAGGTTGGATCAAGAGAGGAAGATTAGAGCAATGCAGGTAACCAGAAGACTGAGAAAAAGATACAGATGAATGGACCAATTTTGGATGATTTCAGACCAAAATTGCCAACAGATGAAGTTCAGTTGTTTCTCCATCATCACTCATAAAACCTACTAACTGAAAAATAGTTAAATAGGAAAGCTATATTAGTTTTAGACTCCAAGCAATCTTTATCTTGTGAGGTATATGAAAACTAACCTCAGTTTAGAAAACAGCTTTTCCTCTAATTGCATCCAATTAGAGTTGTTTGTATGTTAAAAAAATCCATTACCCAGTCACTTCTGGGACTCCACTGCCCCTGTGATGGGGCAACCCTGGACATTTGTATAGGCTGGGGAATGAGATGCTGGAAAGTAATGCCATGGAAAGGGACCTGGGGATCCTGGTCAACAGAAAATTGAATATGAGCCAGCAGTGCAATGGCAGCCAGGAGGGCCAACCGTGTCCTGGGGGCATCAGGCACAGCATCACTAGCTGGTCAAGGGAGGGGATTGTCCCGCTCTGCTCTGCACTGGGGCGGCCTCACCTTGAATGTTGTGTGCAGTTTCGGTCACTACCATGTGAGAAAGATATTAAGCTCTTAGAGAGCATCCTAAGGATGGCAATGAAATGGTAAAGGACCTTGAGAGGAAGCTGTATGAAGAGTGGCTGAGGTCACTTGGTCTGTTCAGTCTGGAGAAGAGGAGACTGAGGGGAGACCTCATTGCTGTTACAACTTCTTCATGAGGGGAAGAGGAGGGGCAGGCACTGATCTCTTCTCTGTGGTGACCAGTGACAGAACCTGAGGGAATGACCTGAAGTTGTGTCAGGAGAGATTTAGGATGGATATTAGGAAAAAGGTTCTTCACTGAGAGGGTGGTTGGGCACTGGAACATGCAATTGGTCACAGCACCAAGCCTGACTGAGTTCAAGGAGCATTTGGATGATACTCTCAGGCACATGATGTAACTCCTGGGGAATGGTCCTGTGCAGGGCTAAAAGTTGGACGCAATGATCCTTGTGGGTCCCTTCCAACTCAGCAGATTCTGTGATTCTGTAGATAAAAATACGTGACATGGTCCCTGCTTCAAGTATTTGTAATAAGTAAGCATATATTTTCAGGCTTTTTCCTTTCTCTCATTCATTGTATTTTTTTCATATTTTTTCATATGAGATGGTTCTTTTGTTTTCATTTTTATTCACCTGCCCCAGCTAATGCATGTCAGCATCTGTCTTACACAACAAATCACAGTGAGGGTCTTTCTGTTACTTTTTTGAACAGTCCTGCTGTTCTCCCAGCACACGGTGTATTGAAGTCCAGTATCTGTCTTGTACTGCTCCCATTCTGAACATAAGGTTGGTTGCATTGTTATCATACAGGAATATAAAACAAACAGGGGAAGAAAGAAAAAAGAGCAAGAGAGGCTTTTCTGATTGGCAGGATTCAGATGTTATGTTTATGGCCAAGGCTGTGATCTGAGAATGTCCAAGAACTACTATGTCTTGCTAGCCATCACTGTGCAGTCATATAGCAAACACATAGAAAGAGAAGTCTCAGGGTACCTGACATATCAATAACTAAGAAATTCTCCAACACTTCTCTCCATGGTTGCCCTGGCAAAGAAATAGTGTCAGGCCTTGATTGCACTTTATGTTCATGATATACTTAATGTTCTTTCTCATGATGCTCAACATTTGGGCTGCTTTTTCACATTCAGTTGACAACTTCAAAGATCTACCCATAGTCACTCCAAGATCTTTTTCCTGAAGTGTACCTACTGCTCTAGTTGAACATGTTAACAGTAGTCTCTGATATCCATAGAGCTGCCTCTGATCCAAAAGGCAGAAACAAGAACACAATGACATTACAAATGGTTTCTGTCCTATTTTAGATATGACAGTTTCTTAAAACTTGGATATTCTGTAGCCATGTTTTCGATTTCTGCTTGGAAAACTGAATGGTTCTGCCTTGCTGCTGGAATCCAGATGGTGTATCACAACACAGCAACTTGTATGCTTGACTGACACTTCCAAAGCCTGTATTAGCATGATGATAGCATTTTATTGTAAGTTGTTGCAAATCATACTGGGTGTATAATATGTTTGTTTTATATCTGATGCAGCCAGAATGGTATATTTATGGACTAATGGTCCCTGGATACTGCAAGGGATAGTGATGCCTAGTTGAGGAACAGAAGGGAGAAAAAGGTAAAAGAACAGAAGGATAGCATAAGGATGCAGACAAATGAATATAACTGATTTTTTTCAGTTGCTACAATTTTGGGTGGGTGAGAAATTCTGTGTTGCCTTCTTTAGAGCAAAATACTTCTGTGGGTTGGAATGATCAGTTTTTCACTGTCAGGCAAGAAAATTCAAAACTCTTCAGTTGGAAAAGAGTATTATAATCACTGACTGGAAAGTTTGCCTGCTGGCAAGGTAAGCTATTATTTTTGTATATAGTGTGCACAATTAATACTAGGGTATTTGGACCAATTTGTGCTGTGAATAAAGCTGTGGTCTTTCCTTGCCAAAAAGAGTGTAATATCAAACCATCAGGACTTGTGTCTTGGAAAAGGATGGAAAATGAATATGCCAAAGATAAAAGGAAAAATATACTGCTTTAAAGAAATGGTAAATCACGGAATTTAAGAGATAGGGAATTAGGTTCAATGATAGTTCAGTATGACATTTTGTTCCTTGCCTTTTCTATTACTGTAGGAAAGAACTAAAGAGAGCTAAATGAGATCTTGATGTAAATATCTAATTAGCCTTTTGCAGTCCAAAAATTGCCATAAACCATACTTTCCTATGTGTACAGTCTCTACTCAAAGTGTAATACAGTTCTTACATTTGAGACTTTTTAGGGGTTTAGATGTACAGATTGCATGGACTGTAGCACATGGTATGTCATCCAAAATATTAAACACATTGCTAAGGATGTACAAATCTTCAATTTTCTTTTTCAAAGTTGGTTTATATTTTTACACTTCTCTGCAAAAGGCTCTTCACTAAACTGTAAAATTATCCTGTAAGTATTTTTACACATTAAACTGACTTTTCAAAAGAAAGTAGAAGCTTGGCAACAGAAGCTGTACAACACATGTGCAGCCCTATCTATGATTTAATTCTCTTTCCTGCACATAAGACTCTCTTAATGGTTTTTTTTAAGTGTTTGGAAGCCTACAGACATACACACACAGAGTCTTTGAAGATAAGTTTGTAAATGAAAGAATCATCTGCATTGTTATCAATTAAATTGCCAACAGTACTGCAGGCACCTCTGGCAGCGTTCCAGGCTCCAAGAGGTTGTATTGACTCACAGTCCTAGAAACAAGGGTCAAACTGACTCTCACCTTTGTAGTACTGATAGAAGCCCTATATAAATCACTGGATATATAAATATTTATTTAGCAACAGTTGGCTAGTCAACAGCATGGTTTGGTCTGCACATATTTCATAAAGCAGATGGTTTACATTTTCTGAACTCAAGGCAAAAGTCAACACTATGTGATGCTCACTATTTAACAGGGTGTTTTTGACTACTGAGACATCATATTTGCCAGTTTCCACAAAGCAAACAGGTTAAGTCCTGTTTGGGGGACTTGTTCTTACTTTCTTATACTCATCTAAAGAAAAAATGAACTTCTGAAATGAACTGCACAACAGTTCAGCATACTGACATACTGTCATATATCCCAGATTTGAGAGTACTTTCCTAGCATTATATCATTTGAATTAGCTTCACAAAACTACTACAGTTTCACTTTTTCTTTGTGTCTGTAACAGTTCCCCATCATCCTGATCAGTGGGCAGCCATTTCATTTCTCTCTGTATAGATAGAGCTGTGAAGGCGAATTAGATTTCAACACTTATGTAACAGAGATTAATTGATTGATTAGATTATTAATTAAAGTTTCCATTAAATTCTCTTTTTAAAAAGCAGAGGATCATGGATCCCCAGGGTTTTTTCTAACCCTTGAAATCATAAACAAGAGAATGCATAACTAAACATTGTACCTTATCTTGTGAAGAATAATTAAGTCAGTGGATGAGTTGTTATGAAGGAAAATATTTTTTCTTCCAAAATAATTTTTTCTTTTTCTTTCTTTTCCCTTTGTTTTTTCTTTTTTTTTTTTTTTCTACATACCTTAGGACAGAGAAAGGGTGTTTGGGGTTCTCCCCAGTGCAATAGAGGAACAGCCACCAAAAGTAGTGTTTTAAACACAGAGCTACGCTTGTGTATGCCTGTTTCTGTGCATGCATGAATCTCTGTTTTGTGTTTATATGCTATACATTTTTAAAAAAAGAAAAAGAAGTGAAAATATTAGTTATGTTGTTTTAGATTTGAACTGATATGATCTACCTAGAAGTTCCAGCCATATAATGTTTGAGAGATCTGTGGAAAAATAAAAACAGCAAGTGGCCTTTTAGGTAACCCATAATTAAAAGCAATTTTGAGCTGTCTTTTCAGGGAAACTACCCAGGGGAAGTATTTGCTACCTGTTTGACCTTCACAATTGTGAGTCCTTGGCAGTGTCAGCGACCTTCTGAACTGAATTCAAAACTAATCTCTAACAGAAAAAAGAGAAACAGAATTCATGTAAATCATATTAATTCCAACATTTCCCCAGTGAGCTGGGTATAAACTACAGCCTAATTAAATATTTTTTAACGATGTGAGTAATTTTTGCCAAGGGGCGGATTCAGGCGAAAATTTAATATGAGATCACAAAAGCTGTTCCCAGCGTTGATTCTGTAAATTAATGACTATCTGCCTTATGATAAAAACATGCTGCCAAGAATGAAAATGAAGTCAGCAAAGCTTGCTCTATTTGTCTAACAACCAAATATACAGAATGCAAAACTTTAAAGGATATGGAAAATTTCCATTGTCTGTATGATGTATTCCTGATAAAGATGCATGACACTGACAGCATAAAGCTGCTTTATATTATAGAAGACTATCAACCCTTACTAGTTATCACTAATATAGTGTTAGTTAGCGCTATGAATTTTAGCAAGACAGTGCCAAGTACCAACATCAAGATCCTGAGAGGTACTTATTTACATGGGGGTAGGATAATGTGCTGTGACCATTTCATAAACTGTGTATCTTTAAGACACACTGAATGCTGCACAATTTCTCAGACTTGCTCACAAGTATCCATCCATCTTCCCTAACACTTAAAAAGACCTTATCATTGTAGTATCTGGGCACCAATCTTAAGTGCTTGTCATAAAGAAAATCTCATTAAACCAGTGTTATTAGTGCTTTCATATAATAGATGCACAAACATTAAAACTATGATCAAGAAAAACTATATAAAGAGAGAGGAATTACTGATGCATCAGTCTGGCCAGCTTTTTATCATGATTTGAAAATTAAAGCCCTATGTGACTAATAGGCTGCTTTATAAAGTATAGTATTAGATCAGATATTGAAGATATTCAAATGCAAAATCCTCTGTTTAACCAATAATAGACTCCTTGCTCTTTGTTCTTCTCATGCTAACCTAACTCGTAACAAGACAGACAGTTAACACCAAGAGTTACAAAGCGTTGCCAGATGACAGGTGACTAGGACTTTGGTAGCACCCTGGTCAAGAGGCCAGCCCATTGTAAGGACTTTGCAGCCTTATTTATTTAAATTTCTGCCAGTGCTGGCCACTGAGACTGAATTTACAGCTTTTCAATTAGAAGGTCATTCTGTGCTAACTAGCATGCCATTGCCTCATTATAATCATAAAATCAGTGAGAAAAGACTAGCATGAATAATATGAAGGAGCCAATCTGAAAGGTGAAGAGGTGCAATTTTTTTGCTTCATCAGAGATGGCAATAGCTTGCTGTTTAGAAACAAATATTTTGCTTGTTGTGCATGAATCTCTCATAAAATAGATACTTTACAATTTTTCTCTACTTCAGAACTAGGAACTTGGTCATTTTCTGTAAATTAACCTTGACAGATGAAAGGACAGTTTACAACATACAACAGTATGACTCAGGGCACAGCTTTATATGATATGGAATGTGTGTGTGTGAGATTTTAGGTTTCAAAGTATTGCCATAGGACTTTTATATTTCTTAATTTGGACTTAGTCATACTACCTGTTTTTGTAAGCATAATATTAAAGCTTTTAAATAAAAACAGTAAGTCAGAGAATCAGTTAATATGAAATATATCTTAAGCTATTAATTAATTTCTTATTGAAAAATGAGAATGTTATTGAGACTTCAATATGCCTCTGAATATGCCACAAATTGAGTCATTGTTGTACAGAAATGTAAACTGCACAAAAGACGAAGACTTTTGCAATTCCCCTCAAAACACTCAACCTATCATATACAAGCCACAGAATGTGCAGTCTTCTAAGCAGCCATGAAGCTCCACAAAATGTACAAGTAGAGCAGAGAAGACCAACAACATGAAAATGTAATACAATATAGAAGTACAAAAATTTTTCAAAATCACTATTTAAAATACATTCTATTTAATGAAAACCTGGAAATCATCCTAATTTCAGTCTGAAAAGCACAGATCATCGTTAAGAAAAAAATAATTACTTTTGCTCAACACTGGTAATAAGTTGTAAGCCACTAGAACAGGAAAAGTAAGATAGAAAGCGTGAAACAGTTTTTGGGGAGGAGGGGGGGACACACACTTAAAGATTGCAGTTGAAGTTTAATGCCCACTGTTCTCTAGTAACCTGCTCTATGATCACACCACATTCCACTCCCCAAGAACTTCACTGTTTTCTAGGTGAATGCATCCTGTACTCAGCAGCCACTGAAGAACACGCACACAGGCATATCCAGTTAGAGGCAGACCTGACCTGCTGTTTTGGCTGACTTGCTTGAGTAGTTTAAAGAGATGCTGTCACCCAAATTGAGAGGCTGAGGTCCTTTGCTAACACAGTCCAACTGAACATGTTTCTTATACTCTCACCTGTTTTATTTGTCAGAAATGGAGACAGTCTTCAAGAGTATTTGTTGAACATGTGAAAGAGTCAGAAACTTCTCCATGGCTTTCCCCACATCACAAAATCAAAAAAAAGCTCAGAACATGAAATTCAAGCTTCCAAGACCCCGCTACTGAGTCTCCTCCAGAAGGCAAACAAAAAGAAAGTATAATTAATTTCCTGTATTGAACAGGATCTTACAGAGACTTTTAGTCTATAATAGGCAGCACATGAAATGAAAGTTGATGACGTAACATACAGAGGGAAAGGAAGAAATCTCATTTCTAGCTACATTTTTATATTATGCAGCTGTAGCTGAGACATCTTGTGATAAAAGCATTCCAATACCTACTGCTCTGTGCATCACAAATCCCAAAATGTATGATTAAATAGAAGAAAATTTGATAAAAACAATAAAAACATTAAAAAAACTAGTCTAAGTTAGGTGTCTACAGACGTCTGAGTATTAACCAGGTGATCTTAAAGCCCTGTGTAACTAAAGATACACAGCAGACAATTTCAGTTGTGCAGTTCAGTTTAGGGATAGGAAAATACAGATGCATAATTTCAAAAAAGAAAGATAAATCAGGCCTAAGTCCTTTAGGAATGCTAACTCTAGAAGAAATAGCTTCACCAAGTAACAGAAAACAATGCATGAAGAGTAGGTGAGAAAATGATGCTGTGTACAGAGAGCACAAAAACCTGAACATCTATGCTTAAATTCCTATTTCTTGATTATCATAAAACCTAGGAATTTTGAGAATAGTTTGCTTAAATCAACATTTTGCATCTTTAATTTTTGGATACTTATTTTTATTTACAGAGGTGTTCATAGTTGTGTGAACATCTAATCTTTGCAGGGTTGGCAACATGCATAATTTAACTGCGAGATTTGCAGTAACTGGAATCACACATATAGTACAGAATTTTTTACCTCTAAAGATGGAGAAAGTTTCTAGCCCATGACACAAAGGACTTCAAAATTCAAAAAGTGAAAAAAAAATTATATTTCTGATGCTTGAGGCAAGACCTTTTTTTCCTGCTTCATAGGTTGTCTTTTAATGTTTCAAGTTATTGACAATACTTTGGCAACAGCCTTATTTTGTATATAACTTAAAGGGCCTGATCTACTCCTCACTGATGCTAGGAGATGTCATTTTTGATTTACTTAGATCATGAATCACATCCACAGACCACACTACAATGAGGGTGATAGTAAAGATCATAGAGATTGTATAAGTTTTACTGGAATTTTGTTCCATAATAATGCTTCAAAGACAGTTTATGCTGTGGGGTTGGAACAACTAACAAACATTTGCTAGATTTTCTGTGTGCAAGGCTGAATATTGCTGTGAAATGTCTGGATCCCTCCACTTTTGGCTTGTTTACAGAATGAGATTTTTAAACATTACCAACAGGTTTCTTGATACACCAGAGTGTAATGCTGCAGTGTCCAGGAAGCATAAAAAGCCTTTTCAAAGATTCAGAGCTGAGCTGTGCACTTTTGTGTCGAGGCTGTAGATTTCACTCAATTGTAGACACCAAACTCTTTTTCCATTGTTTATTAGGCAGGGTTTGGCTTCTTGATAGGTGGGTGAAATCTACAACAGCTGTAGTAACAAGCAGTCTCAAATGCTGAATATTTAAAGAGGGTTTTGCATATCCTACTAAATGCAGCCATTTATTATGGTTAATAAAAGAGCATGCTGGCAATGTCTCAAAGTCCTACCTGATTAGTTTCTTCTTCAGGATGAAGAAACTCCACTTCCCACAGTTTCAAGAATCATTACTCATGCCCTTACCTTAACTAGTAAGTTTAGTACCAACTTTGTTAAACCTTATATAAAAAAGAATATATTTGCATATAATGTCATCTAATGCATAACAAACTAGTTCTAAATCTTTACAACGTATTTGTGAGAATTTGGCTGCCTGACCATAGACTTTTAGCTGGTCTAAATTAGATCAAAAGGCACTCTATATAAATATGATTAAATTTTCCATGTACTGACTCTTTTTGAAATTGGAGTTTTCAAATCGCATATGCTCATGTTTGTTCATTTTGAGAGTAAAAATTTGTCAGAGGTTTCTTCTTGTCCCCTGCACCCTCCCAATTAATTAATAACTTCTGGTGGCTTCTGAATTGGGTTGCAGTTCAAGATTTCTGTCGCTGTTCTATAAGTCTGCTCCAGAAGGCCCAAATTCAATCAGTTCAATTCACCAGCTTTCAGAACTGGTTGAATACCCTCTTAACACTGCAAGAGAACTGAATATAAATTCTCTGAATAGAATCACTGTATTAGAAGCTCTTTGGGCTAACATGGGTTGGTTACAGGTTG
>VXBX01004221.1:670653-693153 GCA_013400415.1 Scytalopus superciliaris | reverse complement strand
CCTTAGGACAAACGGGGTGAGTGGGGTGGGTGGGAAATTGGCTGTTTCTCTTTTATGTTGGTAGGAAATATCTATGTATAAACATTTGCATGTGCATGCAAGGACATGGACTTTTCTTGAGGTCAGTAATGGAGAGAGTGAGTCAGTAAGAGACCTCCATGCAGATCTATTGATGAAGTGCAGAAAGTAAAATCTCTCTGTCACTTCCCCAGGGATTCTTAGTGACAGGGGAGCTTATGTGCGCTCTGCCCTACAACTGAACTGTAGTTCAAAATACATTTCCAGAATGCTGTATATTCTTTAAGATTTTTCCTTTCTGAATATATTTCTGAAGTTCTCTGATAGATTTTGCCTTTCTCCATGCCGAAATCTCAGTTTTACTCTAACAATGAAAAAGTCAGTAATCTAGAAGTCAAAGTATGCATAGATTTTATTAAAATACCAGCTTGCCTCTGGTGTCCAGTGCAAACATGAGGCTCAATGCAGTGAACTGCGAGAATAAAATATAATTGAAAGATCTGAGATGGCTCATGAACCATGACAGCATAAATGGGAGGAGAAATTGTATGCACTCACCATGATATGTCCTGTCTTGCAGTGGCAGGAAAAGAATCAGGAGGGTTGGGGAAAAGATGTCAAACACTGAGTTAGAATAAAGATGGCCAGTGCTGACTAATGTTTATAGATCAGAGGAAGTAATTTAAGGTACTGGACAAGAATAAGTGTCTCATATTCAGAGATGAGGAAGAGAGAAAATATACCCTTTTCCTCAATGAGGCTATAAAGTTCCCCCTATGCCCTTTTTTCCATTCTGTATGCCTTTGCTTATCATTGCATGAGGTTACAGCCTTTGCTAATAGGCAGAGAATGTTTGAGAGTAAGATTTGAGAGAATGAAATCCAGTCTACTAAGTTATTACATTGATTAGCAAGGTTATCAAGATGTTTTCTTTTAAGTTGAAAGTTTTAATAATGTACTGACAACAGATGACAAGTTTTTATTTTCCCTGCTGTTGAGTTACTAAAAAGTATCCGCGAAGAAATTTGCTTTCAGGTTTGAACTCTAGGCAAAGGTCAAACACAGCAAAATTTTAGTCAAATATGTTATTCCAAAAACATAAGAAGACATTATTTAGAATATCTTGACTGATTTACCTAAGTATATTAGATAAAGATAAAAGGTCCACTACAATTTACCTTCACTCTTGACATAAACATACATTTGGATACAATAAAATAACACTTGGATACAATTAAATCAGGAAAAGATATAGCCCCAAATCATGGAGTCATATTCTCACAGGCCTATCCTATAGCAAATATTGAGACACATATAAACCACCTTTTGTGTATTTTTCTGTAATTTGTCCAGGTATCTAACTTTTTTGGACCACAGAATCACAGACTGTGTAAGGTTGGAAGGGAACACAGTGGGTCATCTGATCCAACCTCCCGGCTTAAGCAGGGTCATCCTAGAGCACATGATACAGGATTATGTCCATACAGTTCTTGAACATCTCCAGTGAGCAAGACTCCACAACCTCTTTGGGCAATCTACTCCAGTGTTCAGTTACCTGCACAGTAAAGAAGTTCCTTATAGTCAGGTGGAACTTCCTGTGCATCAGTTTGTGCCTGTTGCCTCTTGTCCTATTGCTTGGCACTACTAAGAAGAGTCTGGCTACATCATCATAATACCCTCACTACAAATACAGACATTGATAAGGTCCCCTCTCAGTTGTCTCTCCTTGAGGCTGAACAGGCCCAGCTATCTCAACTTTTCCTCATGAGAGAGATGCTCCAGTCCCTTAATCATCTTCATAGCCCTCCACTGGACCAAGAGCTCCATGTCCCTCTGGCACTGAGGAGTCCAGAACAGGACCTGGCACTCCAGATGTGGCCTCACTAGGGCTGAGTAGAGGGGCGTGATCACCTCCCTCAGCCTGCTGGCAATGCTCTTCCTACTGCACCCCAGGATACTATTGGCCTTCTTGGCCACATGGCACACTGCTGGCTCACGGGCAGCTTGGTGGCCACCAGGACCCCCAAGTCCTTCTCTGCAGAGCTGCTCTCCAGCAGTTCAGCCCCCAGCCTGTACTGGTGCAGGGGGTTATTCTTCCCCAGGTGCAGGACCCTACAATTGCCTTTGCTGAATTTCAGCCTGTTCCTCTCTGCCCATCTCTCCAACCTGTTGAGGTCCTTCTGGAGGGCTGCACACCCCTCTGGGGTATTGGCCACTCCTCCAGTTTTGGGTTGTCAGTGAACTTGCTGAGGAGGCATCTGCCCCTCCATTCAAGTCATTGATGAATAAGGTAAATAATGTGGGTCCTGTATTGAACTGAGGGGGACACCAGTACTGACAGGTCTCCAGCTAGACCCTGTGCCACTGATTACAACTGTCTGGGATCTGCCACTCAGCCAGTTCTGAATCCACCTTGCTGTCCATTCATCCAGTCCACACACTCTGAGTTTGCCTATGAGGATGTTGTGAGAGTGTTGACAGCCTTGCTGAAGTCAAGGTAAACAACATCCACTGCTCTCCCCTCATCCATCCAGGTAGTCAGTTCATCATAGAAGGCAATCAGTTTGGTCAAACATTATTTACCTTTAGTTAATACCAGCTGACTACTCCTGATCACCTTCATGTCTGTTATGTGGAAAGATATGGCCTCCTGAATGAGGTGCTCCATCACTTTTCCAGGAATTGAGGTGAGGACTAGCTGATAGTTCCCCAAGTCCTCTTTCTTGCCCTTTTTGAAGACCGAGGTGACATTTACTTTCTTCCAGTCCTCAGGCACCTCTCCTGACCATCATGACCTTTAAAAGATGATCCTGAACAGCCTTGCTATGATGCCCATTATCTCTGTCAGCATTCTTGGATGTATCCTATCAAGACCCATGGATTTGTGGATGTCAAGTTTGCCTAGGTGTTCTCTAACCCAAAACCTCATTGACCAAGGGAAAAATCTTCCTTCCAATGTTCCTTTACCCTGGTGTCCTGGGTCAGAGATCAGGCATAGCATTGGTTGAACAACGAGAACTAAATCAACGTTAAATGGTTATCATTGGCTTTTAAAAAGGTCAAATAACTTCAAGAAATTAATCACATATGGCTTATTTTGTGTAGAGAATGTGGCAAAAACAGTACGAGAAATCATTGTATTCTCTTCTATGGATTTAGGACAGTTATATTACGGTAAAATGCAGCTATGTCAGAATATATCTGGGTATCCAAAGAATCCTAACAAAATCTATGCATTTGTCATGTGTATTACCTGTCTAATGAATTGGTCTGAAACACTTGATCTCACTGTCATACACTCTCTACTTCCTCACTTCAGTCTAACACAGTTCCACTTTTGTGGCGATATGTCTTTGTGTTGGTAAGGAAGACACTGATATAGTGATTCCTAGTTAAAAAGTTTTGTTAGAAGTTGGCACACAGTAACAAATATTTTTGATTCTGATAGAACAAGTTAAAATTCCATTTGGGTCTGAGAGTAGCTTATCTGTTTGTCAGTGTTAACTAACTGAAATGGTGCTGGAGTTTATGCCCTGAATTGCAGCAGACTAAGCATGCATAAAAGGATGGGAATGCCTACGTGGAAGAAATGGGATCTTGTAATGCACTGAATTACAGTAGAACCATAGAGATTTTTATTGCTAAACTAAAAACAACCTTTCTAAATTAAAAAAAAAAAAAAAAGCAAACAACCTCCATCTACATTTTACATTTTCAGTTAATACTTGCAAAAAGAGTATCCTCCTTTTCACACTTACGCACCTTTGAACAACAGCATCCAGCACATGAAAGTTAGCTTCACTGCAATGCTATTTACAGAATGGGCACATGTGAATTGTGGTGCAACCGAAACTATTCTCAACAAAAATCCCACCCAGTATAAGACTCAAAAATTTGTCTTGGTATTTGTATTTATCCTAACTAATTATAAATAATTTCTAAACTGCAATGTTTTTAAGTGTCTGGGTATTTTGCTTCATTTCTCGGTTACTTGTTTCTTTATGAACAATGATGGCATTAATTTCCTTCATACTATTTCCGTTTATTCTATTCAGATAATAAAATCATTACAGGAGAGATTTGCAGTTAGAACATGACGATATAATGCCTGGCATGAAGATGCCCAAGACTATTTGGAGGCTGCATGTGCTGTTGGAAAATAAATAAAAATACAATAATAGAAAATACATTGTGTCTTCCAAGGTGGGAGCCAGAGAAGCTTGATTCTATTGTGTCAAATTCTTTTAAGGTACAGTTTCCATTTTTGTTTGTTCATGCACCTAAACTTTTACAAAAAATTATAATGACATCACAGTTACTGTCGTTTGTGTTACAAAAGGAGGATAAAATTGTAGCAATTCATGAGAACAAAAGCTAAAAAGAAAATCAACAAACAGAAAAGGAAAGTCATTAGTTGTAAGAACCTACAAATAAATTAAACCTTGCTTAAGATGCATTGATTTTCTGTGGTCTTGCCTATAGAATAATGTCAGGCATGCCTGACAATCCATTAGATTCAGAAGGCAAAACCTCTTTTGCTTTCATCTTAAGAAATATGCTGATATCAGACCTAATTCTGATTCTCATCTGCCATGGTGTGAGTCAGAAACAACTTCCCAAAACTCCCAAAAATGGATTTATAAGCATAAGGATTAAAATCAAAGTACATATTACTGTAAGGTGTGAATTAAATTAAAATGAACGCGTAGACTTGCATTTTGTATGAATTAGAATTTCCTGACTTTTTTATCATGTCAACATCTTAATCAAAATAGGCAGTTCCAGGAATGAAATTAAACAATAATCACTGTAATAAACCATGTGCTTAGATTGTAAGAATATGATTTTACTCAATACTTCCTAAATTAACAATGTACAATACTTACAACTCTTAGTAGACACATAAGCAAGAGACTTTCAGAAAATATAGATCATTAAGAAAAAAACATCCTGATAGCAATTACTGCTGTCAATGATGAAAAGCCATCAAAATAACAACCAGAAATTCTCAATAATTTTCTATTAAAAATTCTCATTATATCGTTTAAAATTCTTACATAAATTCTTTTCTGTTTTGATTTTTCAATACAAAAAATATTTCAAAGGTACAAGCAGTTTTACATCAGGTTCCCCCTTGATTTACAAATGCTTGATTCAAGCCTATAATCAAAACAATTATTTTACCATGAAAGGATGTCTCTTGCCTACGCTGCAGGCAAAAAACCAAAAGTGGGCAATGACAAATGAAAAACAGGCAGAAAACTTTTGACAGAAAAAGAGAACAGATGGAACAATATAGCTTATTCTTAAATGTATTTGGTTTAAACTTTTCTGTAAACTGTCACTAAGTGACTTCTCTCTAACTTTCCTGATAACAATACAGTTGCAGACAGAAAATTCACCTCTGAATGTTTCTAACTTTTTAGTTACTAGTTTTATAATTTTCTATGATTTGAAAATAGCTATCTACATACATAAAATGTGGAGAGCCTTGAGCCAGATTTGAATTTTCTGTGTGACAAAGTCTCTATTGAGATTTTGTGAGTTGTGTGGGGTTTTGAGATTTTCAGTGCTTCACCAATATGAAGTCATAATTTTTGGTTGTTTGCACTACCTTGTTTGCATATATAAATTTGCTTACAGGGTTAAGTATTCAATCTATAGATGCTGTTTAGATTTCATATCATAAAATGAGACACAGTCAAGGCTAGTTGCACCTGCTTGGTGGAGGGAGACTAGAGACAACTGTTCACAGGTGCTCAAGGCAAGAGGATTGAATTGCCTTCCCTCTTTGACTACATAGCAATTTAGATTTAGACTTGAACTGGGTGACTAGTTCAGACATCTGGAGCTGAAAGTTTAATTCTCTCTCTGCTGTTCAACAATAGTTCAACCTTTCCTGACCTGTTAAGAAGGAAATATGGAAGGGCTTCCTGATGAAACTTGTCTTTGTAGGCAAATTCCATGCTAGAGACCATAGAAAAACATACATACACTTCTATAATTCAGTATCAATTCAAAACAATAAATGAAAATACTTCACATTTACGAGCATAACAGTTTTGCTTGCTCTGACTGACATGCCTTTTAAAATTACTGAAATTTTCAGTTTTGGGGTGTATGTGGCAATATCTACCTCAGCCAAAAAATTACATGATGCTATTTGGTTGAGAAACAGGGAGAAGGAAATAAGCAGAAGGAAGAATGTTGCTTGAGAATTTGCTTGAGAATTTGTTTCCAAAATCAAATTCCTTTACTTAACTTGTTACTACAGTGGCAAAATACAAGAAAGTTTGCAATACTACATAGTAGTCAGTACAACAAGTGAATCAATTGAAGACAAGCATTGAAAGAGTTATTTGCTAATGGGCACCATGCCAGGGTTACTCATGCAATGTTGCCTGCAGAATTCCTAAGCTGAGTTCAGAAGATACAGATCGATGCACCTCCAAAGAGAGTCTATATCAATCTCCATTTCATTCATTAGCTTCCACTCTGAGCTGGTAGGCTGCTAGTTAACTCTTTAATGTGGGAGAAACTGTCAGTATAAAGGCCACTGGGACACACACTGTTCTCTGCTGTACTTGACCTGTCGATATTTCTTGCGGTACACTGTTTAAACTGGTACATCTAATGGCAAAATGGAGATCTGTGAGGCTTGGGGAGGCTTTTCTAGCTTTACATTGGCTTATCATTCTACAGTAAACATTAGTAAATGCATCCTGATGAAGTATTCCTATTTGTGTCCTCTTGCATATGAATAACAGGCCTCAGATGAAATAACTCAAACAACTCTGTCCCTGAAATCAAAGACAGCTTAAATAATAAATTATGCTAATTTGAAAAATTAGCACATTGAGATATCATGCAAATGAACTAGAGGCAACTGACATTTGGTTACTAATTAATTTGTTCTAATGTCCCAGACAGACAGAATGAGATAGCTATAGCTGTAAAGTTAAAACTCAGTTTCACTTTGAATTAGTTTGGCTGTAAGTTCATTGTCAAATTGTGTAGAAATCCAGCAGGTCCAGGACATGATTGATGCATAAACCATTTAGAATACTTCTGAAAGTGCAAATATGAGATCTAACATATAAAGGTATAATTACTAAAACAAAGAACAATCTCAAACCACCCAGACTTGTGGGCTTTGCTATTTTCTTTCTACAAATATTGAATGTACTAATTTCCCTTGCCTTACTGTTGAATAAAATCAATTTCCTCAGTAGAGCTGAACTCTCCTTTGTTTAAGGTTAGATGCAAAGTTGATACGCATCCTTAGATATAATGGTAATGTAAAATCCTTGAATATTTAGAACTACGTCACTGTGTGAATCCACAGCTGTTACAGATTCATTATCTGACAATCAGTGCTTTCCATACAATAACTAACATGCTTGGAATTAGCTGAAGGTGAAAAATGCTTCACATTATTTTAAAACTCTAGTCAAATTATTTGTATACAAATTTTGATAACAACACCTGTTTTTCCTCTGTTGGCCAATACAATCCACGGAGAATCCTAGCTTCAACAGTTTCCCTGCAGAATTGTCAAACATATGTATTTGTATTTCATTACTTGGGTAATAGCTGATTTGCCAAGTTCATTTACTACTAGTTGCTCCTCAAACATCTCAGTGGGATAATTAAGGAACACTAAGAACTGAAACTGTAGTATGTTAGGTGGAGGCTAGAGCAATTGCCCAAATCCCACTTCTGATTAAACTGCTGTCCAGAATTAAATATTCAATAACTGAAATTCTGTTTTCTTCCCTGACTCTGAGCAAGTTATTATCAAGGAGATAGAATAACTCCCTCTTTTGTGCAATAGAGACAAAAAAAGCTCACTGCACCACTCAAAACAATTCTATTCCCTCACGAGCCTACAAGAATGGTATTTAAACTGAAAATTGACTGGGTAATGGACTAAGTGGTGCCTTCTGTTCTAACGGTTCAATATGTTGGCACTAAAACAAACAAAAGTGCATTGATGCCCAATGTCTGAACTGGGGAGACTAAACAAGTGGGGGATAAGGTTAAACAGTAGAAAGGCAATTAAAAGTCCTTTCTATCTGAGGGTCTACCTGAAATATAAAGCTGGCGACAGTGAAATGGATGCCTCCTTTAATTCTGCAGAAAATAGGGGTGTGTTCTTGGCCTTGCTTTGTTCTGTTTACATTGCACAGGGGCTGGATAAGGAAAAAGTCTTTTCAGCCAGGGCTTCCCACAGTGAAGACTCCAGTAGGACCATTCTGGTTTATCTTCATAGCTCAAAATTCTGTCTGGCATTTGTTCCATTACTACCTGCTGTGGGCACATACTGGTCTGATATCCACAGGGTAAAAGTCAGGCAAAATTTCTTCTCCTGCTCTCATGTCTCTTCCCTCATGTCATTACCCACAGGAGAAAATCTGGCTTCTAGGTTTTACTATGATTATGTGAGAGGCAAAAATCTCCAAACTATTATGGGCATCACAAAACCCACTTCTTTTAATGCAGGCTGTCTAACACTTGCCATTGTCCAATTTTGTGCTCCAGTACATGTTACTCTGCTAAACTCTAATCATTTGGACTGACATTTTTCCTGCCAAGGGGAGTTGCATTTCTAAACTGCCAGAGGAAAGGTGCCATGCCATATGAATTACTCATCTGATATGATAATGTCTGTTTTACATTTTGGAAAACTCATACAAAACTCCACTGAAAGTACTTTTCTATTTCTTTTTGAGATTCATATCAGAGATAAACACAATGTTTCCTAAAAAACAGAATGACTACAAGCCTTGTGACACTAAACAGAAGACAACACCCTTTCAAATACTAAACAAGTGTCCACAGAGAGCATCTAAACTAACATGTCCCATATTCCCTAATCATATACATTCATTTACACAAGAAAAGGTGATGATAAACTACAAACTCTTTGAAAGCTGATGAGTATACTGTCATACAGATGTTTTGTACACCTGAATCTGAGTATTCAGAGCACAAGAATATTTAGAGTTTGGAATTCTTAGTCCAGTGAAGTTGCTGGTTACAATAGATATTGAGCATGGCAGCTGACATGTATGAGAACTGTGTGTAGGAAATATAAAGTGGATGGAGGACTTAGTGGTTGGGGCTTCAGGGATTACAAAGATAATTGTGGATCAATTCTGCCAAATGATTTGAAGTAACTTAAGCCTGCCATCAGTACTTTAATTGTTTTTACAACAGAACTTGATAGTGCACTTAGTACAATGAGTGATTTGATAACACCTGATTGAAATGCTCTGTCCACTAGTGGCATATCATCCCTCTCTTTTTATTAAGCTGGTTAGTCTACTGCTCCACTCATTTAAGACAAAAGATTTATGCCAGAAAAAGATTTCTACAAGTGTCTGTTGAAATAAATATCTCTTAGTAGGGTTAGAATTGTAAATGTATAACAAGAGTGGTCTTTCTATCTGAATCTTTCCATATTTATGTTTGTAACCAATAGCAATATTAATAAGAAATATTGTGTTATTCCTTTACACCACGATGTGCTAATCTTTGTATACAGGAAAGACAACTAACTAAATAAAAACTGAATTCTTTACCCCTTCAAAAAACATCAAGAATAAACTGGTTCTTAGTAGACCAACCAGCCACAACTCCATGAACTTTCATTGCACTTGAAGTAAGACCATCTACATGACTGCTGGCAATTATGAAAGCTAGCTGCAAATTCAGTAAGAAACCCCTGCCTGGACAGTTTTCTCTGTTTTCTGCAGGCTCTGAAGAAATACAAGAGCACAGCTACGTCTAACCATCTCTATCTCCCTTCCTGTAAGATATGACCTATGAAAATTCCACAGTGTTTCAAACTGATGAACACAACAAGTTTTAATGCATAATCTCAAAACTTAGGATGTTGCCTATGGTGAAGAATTGGAGAGATAATTAATCAATGAAAATTCCAAAATGCAATCAATCTCACTGACAACTTCTCCAAAAGGTAGTTCCAGTCTGGAGCTGGAATGCTGCCAGGCATATCCAAGACTTGGGTACCTCTGGGCTAAAATTGCTGTAACACCTGCTTGCCATAGTACCTTTCAGGTTGGATGAAAGCATCTTTACCCAAACCAGGCCAATATGGAAAATAAATTAATTAGCAACGATATGCTTTCTTAACTCACTCAACACATAACCTGACGTCTTCTACTAATATAAACTGCCAGGGCTACTATATGAAGAAGAATTGTTTGATGAGACTTATCAGTGGTTGTTTCTGTAGACCAAAAAAGAAACAACTGAGAACTGCCCATTGTTGCAAAATGTCTAGAAAAACATTTTTCTAATATGCATTCAGAATAATTTCTCTTTTAAAATAAGCAGCAGACCCTAGCTGGAGTAAATTAGTCTAGCTTCATTGGCTTCAAAACAGGCATGAAAATTCATACTAGCTAAGCATCAAGTTCTATGTTCCCATGAATGACATTAAAAAGATGGTACACAGTAACAGATCTGTTTATTCCAGAATGCATCTTATTAAATGTTACTTATTTACAATGATGACTTCCAAAAGAATAGATTTGGAAAGAGTGAAAGCCACACAATATTTGGTCAGTGCTGGTGGCAGGAAACAGAACATTCTTGGAGATTAAAAATTAACAATGGTCAAAGCATATTTCTTTTTCAGCCATCTTGAGTGAAAAGACCCTGAGACTCGAAGCTCAAGTATCCTTGGAAGAATTTGAAAAACTGGCTAATTCTACCACTTGTTTAAATTCCAAATAATTTGCTTCTTTGAAGAAGTAACACTGAAATATCTGTTGATCCTGATGTTGCAGACTGTGAGAGCTCTCTTGCTTTCTTACTTTAGCTCATCTAAACATCAAGTTCATTATCAACTGATCAGATTGGCAGTTGGTCAAATAACAAACAATTTATTAAAATAATGAATTACAAACATACTGGAAAACTTTACCTGTTGGCAATATGCTGGGCTTTTAAAGACTGTGCTGAGAGTTGCCAGCATTTTAAAAACTGCCTTCTTAGAGAGTCCAGCATATCTTTAAACAGATGTGAAAGTTAAATCTGTCTGCTGAGTCTAGGCCTAATACCTTAAGCTAGGATCTCAGTAGCTTTTCAAAGAAAGGTGGCTATGAAATGGCAGGGCTGAGAATCAAGCACACAGACAACTGCTTTCACGCTATTGTTACTGTAAAGGAAAAAACGTAATAATGGGAGGCAAAGACAGATAGGATGGAAGACACAGGAGAAGTCTGAGGAGAAGAAAAGCACTGAGTCCTAATGTTAAATCCTTCACCTTGAATTATGCCTACTTGCCTCAATCATCCCTGTTGATGGCACCTGGAATACTGCAGTGCTGCAAAAAATTTAAGCTTTTCTTCTTCATGTGGAGGAGAAGAACACTGCATTGAAAAACATGCCATGCTGATAGCTCTTCTCTCAGCTTAATGAAAGAGTCTTCCAAATGTCTTTGCAGGTCTACCCATAACCATGTGAGCAGATAAACCTTTGCTTAAGCATATGCAAAATAAGTCATAGGTAAGGGAAATTAAGCTCAGAAAGTTGCCAAGAGATAAAAGATAAGTCTGAATTCCTTGAGCCATGTATGGCAAGAGAAACTGTTGACCTCTCCAGTACAACTGTGAGGTTTGCAATAAATGACAAAAAGGAATTAGTAATATATAAAGCCCTGCACTGAGTGAATGGATGCTCAACACTTCAGATTCTATTCTTCAGTCTGTGATAGTTACTTGCTGCCATTCCAGCCATCATGAAGTAACCCAACAAAATGTCATTTAGCCAGTTTTTTAAGCTGTATTTTCTTGGATTGTTGTTTCCTTCATCCATAACTGTTTTGAAAAACTTGAAGAAGACAGCAAGGAGAAATAGACTTACTGATATAAGCATATGTTTCTATAAAATACTAATTGTTTACTGAAGAGATCCAGCTTTATTCCTCTGGAGTAGGATCTTCAGAGTATGTCTTCTTTTCAGAAAAGCCTGTTTTATCTCTTCAAATGAATATGAAATTGAGTTATAAGATGTTGGAAACTCATTTGCATATACTCTAAAGAATTTAGTAAAGTCTCAGCATTAAAATCTACATTAAAGATCTTTCTGTATCATTGTGTGACCCTGAGATTAGGTCAGTTGGTTAGAGCCTGGTGTTAATAATGACAAGGTGGTAGGTTTGATCTCTGTATGGGCCACTCACTTAAAAGCTGGACTCAATGATCGTTGTGGGTCCTTTCCAACTCAGAGTATTCTGTGATTGTTATGTGATCTGATACACCAACTGTGTTGAGCACAAACTCAAATACTTTCTTCCACAGGCCACACATCTAGCACTTCTGAGAAACCAAACAATGCAGAGAAGTAGCAACTTTTCATTTTGAAAAGAGGCACTAGCCTCACTCCATGCAGAAATTAAAATGCAAGTGAAACAGATTATTGCAAGAAAAGAATATGTGGTCACCTGGGTTCTGTACCTTAACTGAACCCCATGAATAATCATTCACTCAATTCTTTATTTGGTTTTACCACAAGTATGACACTGAGGAAGAATGCCAAAATGTGTATTCAGAAGGATGGCAAATGAATATTGCACTGGCCAACTTAATTCTAAAACTAAGTTTTGAGTGCTTGGTTTTGTTACTTTATTATTCCAATAACGTATGATGTTACCTAAGCTTTATATCTGAAGACAGAGTCCTACACAGATAAATAGACATTGATTGATACTAGTCCTCAGCAGTTTTCTTGGCAACACTGTTGAGTGACATTCATTTATTTATTTATTATCATTCATTGCCTGATAGGCCAGCCTGCTTATCAGTCATCCCATGCTCCTTTCCCTTAATTAGAGAGATCAAATACACCACCACAAATTCCCTCCTTGACCATCCACAGCCACCACTCAGCAGCAATGCCTTAACGCAGCAGGAAAAAGAGTGGATTGGCTGATAAGAGAGAGGCTCAGATCCTGCAATGGTCTCCTTACAGGTTTACCAATCAAGCGCAACAGGAATGAGTGAAGAGATCAAAGACACTGACTGTGGTTGATCAGGACAGGTGTTTGTGGTGATGTTTTCAACAGATGGAGATTCCTGTGAGAGAAGAAAAGAGACCCAGGTTATACCAGCCAAATGTGATGAGTCCTCAACCAGAACCAGTGCAATCAGTTACATTTTTCTCTCTGTTGTAAAGTGAACTGCATGCACACACAGAGTTTTATTTCTTTGCCTCTTAAAGAGAAGAAAGGTTATCCCTTTTGAGAAGAAGAACAGATGCAAAAAGGATGAGAGACCTTTACAGTGCCACTTTCGTAACAGAATTCGTTTGTTCTGGAGTGATTTATTTCTGAAGAGGAAAAAAATGCAAAGAACTTGGAACACAAAAGTACTTTCTCATCAGAGGTTGTCTATCGTTTCATGAATCACATGTGATGGATGAGATTTATGAATTAGAATCTGCGTCAAAAGATTTACAGCATTCTAAATTAGTTATGGCATCTTCTCCTCTGTGAGCATAAACTTCCAACAAAATATCTATATCTCCATCACAGAAGCATGGCCAACCCAGTTCTTTCATTTCACTGCAGCACACCCAGACCCTGTCACAGTGTTTGATGAATTCTTGAAGGAATGGGCTTCAGATCAATTAAAATAAACACCACAAGCTGATTTATCAAATCTTTTCTGAATGCTCTCAGAAAATGTCAAAAATCTGATCCATTGACAGAGAAGAGTCAGAGAATCGTGGCAGCCTATGGGATCACAAGACCTTTTCAAAACCATCATAAATCACTACAGAAAACAAATGGGGCACCATGTGATAAGATTTTGTCTGACAGCTTTGCTTCAACAAGACATATATGAGATAAATGGATACCTTTGTCCATGCCCAATTGTCAGTTTACAAAGTTCCAACTTGTCAAATTGTGAAATACACCACATCCAAAATAATATACCTTTTTGGATGTCCAATAGCATGATTTAAGAAACCTCACACTCTGTTTCTTTGTTGCAATTTTAAAAGTACTTCTGTAGGCAACAATACTTCAGAAAAGACAGACAGGTAGAAAGATAGGAAGGCTGGCAGACAGACAGGTCAAATATTACCTAGAACAACAGTTCTAGTACTGCAAACTATCTAAAATAATTAAATATCTTTTATCCCATAAAGAAAAAAAAAACACCTTTAAAGTAACTTTAATCACAATAACCTTTGATATTGCTGTGGAAATGTTCTCTTTCACAGAGATTCTGAACATATTCAAACCAATGAAGTAAGACATAAATATTTCTCCAATATTAGTTAGGCTCATGGAAATGCCTTTGCTAGTGAGCTATGATGTTACACAAATCAGCGCAGTGCAGGTAGTAGAAAACATGCATTTGATACTGAATTAGGAACGTGTGTGTCTATCCATGTTGGTGGTCAGAACTCTATTATCACTGCTAGTGATAATCATTTGGGCCTGATTTTAATTTATGAATGCATTAAAGAATTAAATGATATAGTTTACAAGTGGTTATGTGCACAGAAGCTTTTGTAAGACCATTTCAAAATTTTGAAAACTTAGTATAGTAAAACCCCCAGGTAGTTACAACATTTTTGATATAGTCTCTGGTGCCAGCTTTTAAAACATTGGCTTAGCTTTCCTCAGTATGTAAGAACACTCTGATCATTATCACACAGAGCATGAAGAAATTTGGAAATACAATACAAGCTAGAGACCATGTTTTTAATGTTGTTTATCTTTTAAACTTTATTTCTTGCATCTCTGAAATTGCCTCTGTTTTTTGCAGAAGAAAGTTCACAAATTCAAACTCTGAAAGAAATTCCATTTCCAAACAAAAGTCTTTCTCAGAGATCCATAATGCTTCCTGTGTCCAGTATTCATTGCAGGGAGTAAGCAGAGTCAAAACCCCCCTAGAACATGTTTGTTGAAACTGTAGTGTTGATAATTTACTTAACGGACTTGTGATCTTCAAGATATCGTGAATGAAAACCAGTCTCAAGAGTCCTTCCAGGGGCTCTAGCTTGGACTAATAAGATCAGGAGCAGAGAAAAGTCTGAAAAGTCTTGTTAACCAAGGCCAATGCCTCTTCCATCTCCCTATGCAATGGACTGATAATCAGATAGAGACGGTCAGCACAACCTAGGTCCTTTCAAATATGATTCCAGATGTTAGCATGACAACGAAATAATGTTGGCTTGCTGATGAATGACCTCCCTTACAAGGGTAATGTACCAGAGTCTAGTGCCATGCTTTCACCACTGCATTTGTTAGAGGCCATAACCAGAGTCTAGATGAGGTCTCCGGCAGGAGTTGTAATAAATTGATTCTACTCCTTCCTCTTCAATCCCACATAAAATACATGTTTCAGTATCTGTAAGAACTATCTGGAAGAGGAGTAATGAGAAGACCAATCTATGAATAGAAGTACCAATAGAAGTGGGAAAAGGAAAGTAATTTCAGGAACTAGATGTGCTCACAATGCATGGGCTTGCTCTGGTGAAGGACACTTCATTTATTAAGCTGAATGCACTCCTTTAACTTTTCAGAACCACTCAGAAAGAAAATCAGAAGAATTACTTTCACCTTTTTTCTCCAGGACAGAGTGCCTACAGGAAGGAGTTAAATTTCCTACCTACTCTACAGTGCTACTTGTCTGTGTTTGGCAAGCTGTGAGTGCTAGGTAAGCCCAACTTTGCTGTCAGCCTTTAAGTTATGAAATAATTTAGTACACATTCAGTATCACTAAGCATATATAATGTTATACATGCACATAAATAAAAGGTAAAAGAGTATTTGTCCTCTCCCTTGTCCTCTATTGTTTCTCTTAATTGCTGCATTTGTGCCCAAATGTTCATATAAGAAATAGTCTACTAATTTTTAATTAAAATTTCAGTACTAAAACAAGGGAGAATGATAAAAATGTATTTCTATTCTGTGTTGCTTAAAATAAAATTATTTCATTTATGAAAACCTGTAATCTGGAATTTCCTGCAGCTTTTACTTTTAATGAAAATTTGCAATATACTGATAAAAGAATAGAATACGTATTTGTGTTTGTCAACCTTGTCTCTATTCCCTTCATCTGCAGAAAAAGTATCTGGATGTGGCCTGCAATTGCTCTTGTACTTTGCTAATTGCAGAACTATAGATGAAAATTAACACAGGGCTGTAAGTAGGCAAGTGGAGTACTTGAGTACTTGGCCTTAATGGCAAACTCCTTAATTTCATCATGTTCACTGTAACAATGTCTTTGAATTCGTGTATTTAGTAAAAGTACACCACAGGACTTTTAATTCTCAGAACAACAGCCCTAAAAGCATTATTCAGACTTTTGAGGTGCATGGAGCAGTAGTATCTGAGTTTAGGAAAAGCTTTTGGCAAATCCCAGTGAAATTTTCTGACAGATTCATCTTCTAGCCTTTGGAAAAGAGAAGGTGCTTCAGGCAAGATATTTGATTAATGCTGCAAAAAATAGCGTTGCTGGCACAGCTGGTATGTTGGGAGAAAAATTCATCACTAAGTCTGAAACTGCCATGTAATTTTCTCTCAACAGTTCTTTTCTGTATTTGACAGAAGATTTGCACAGGACAAACTAGCTTGACGGAGGACAAGTCAGCCAGCTGTTGAGGTATCTCTAAACATGACAGATCACTATGTTTTAACTCAGATTAATTCACTTATTGCAGGTAGACCTGAATCACTGGTCATTGTCAAACCAGTTGTCACAACTAGCAAATCATGTCAGATTTCTGAACAAAAATATTTCAAATCTTAAACAGTTCTTATAACCTCAGCCTGTCTGCTGTTCACACAGCCAAGCAAAGCAATGTTGCTCTGGTGGTATCTGTGTTGTTTGTCTGATATTTAAAAGGACCAGAAGGACTTGGAAATTGAATGCAGATTCTGGTAACTGGCAAAAATTAAAGTACTTCTTCCAAGTTGCTTTCCTGCATCCCACCCCAACTTTTTTTTCTGTTTTCTCTTGCTTTTAACATGTTAATTGCTGCCTTAAACTCTTATCCATTTTTGTCCCTATATATTCAAAGGTACAATAAATAAAAAACAACAGGGCAAATTTTAAATATGTGATAAAAGAATCACCTCGCCAGACTTACTAGATTAGAATGAAAAATCACTGTCAAAATATGATAGCAGAAATGAAGTCCATATTTAGGGCTGTATTTCAATTAGTTTTCTCAGATTGGTTAGATAGTAAAATCAGTAATTCAGATACATCCAACAGACATTAAATGCTACAGAGCCTGAAGCATATTTGCAATATCAGAATTATAGACTGGCCTAAATCTGTGCTATTGGATCCAAACCTCCTAGATCATGGGGAGCTTTGGAAACAATTTGAACCTTGCCAATGGAGCTCAGAGCTAATCAGAAACTTACTTAGCCCAAAACATGCACTGGCAGCACAAAACATTTTGCAAAATGAATTCCCTTCTCAGGGTTTTCATAAATTATGCTGATATTTTCATGGAAATAAAAGGACTGACCTCCAAAAAAATCACATCTAAACTCTGAGGGAAAGTGCTGCATCTCAGCACCAGTAATGAAGTATGTCATGTGAGCCAAAGAAGTTTTTTTTGTAAAGAAAAATAAATAAATTTGTTTCATCATTGCTAATTAAGTGTGGAAAAGAGCATCTCAGGATGTGATGTATGAGGTTTTCAAGACAAGATTGGACAAAATGTCAAATAACTCGGTGTAATCTCATAGCTGACTATACTTTGAGGGTCAACCAGAGATCTCCTTGAAGTCCTTTCTAGTCTGAATTACCCTATGATCCTAGCAATATAACTTTATTATATTCTTTGTTTCCATGTAAAGTACATAGGTGTCTTCACTGCCTACTTCTATAAATGTGTCATATGATGAAAGTTACCAAATCTCACCATTGTCATTGTATAACATACACAACACATCGTACCTACAAATCCTCAAAAAGTCCAGTAACCAAATACAGCTTATATCTCTTCCCTCTGCCAATTTATGTAGGATTGGTTCTTTCAGATCCAGTATCTCCTCTCTGCCAGATCAACCACTAAACAATGTTACCTTTTATTTGTTACTTTCTTCTGACATGGAAGGTAGGTATGTAACATGTGTTTCAAAGAGGAAGAATACATTTCCTAAGCAGCAACAAGGAGATTCAGTACAGTTTAAATCAACAAAGGATTATATATTTTAAATGCACAGAAGGGTAAAAACATAGTGAAGTTATAGATTCTATAGGGTTTTTGTGTACTGATGGGATTTCTGAAAGGATTTTAGTTAGAAAGATGAAGTTTCTATGTGTTTTAGTTAGGGACTGAAACATTATAGCTTCTCTCTGTCCAGAGATGCATAGCTTTAGTGCTGGAAATACTTCATTCTCTCTCACAGAATGGAGCTCTCCTCTCCCATGATACCTGATGTCCAATTATACTTATGACAGGGTATAAAGATGCTCCAACACAAAAGTCCTCCTACTTATCATGTGTCCAATCATAGCTGAAAAGCTTGTGTGAAGGAGACCTTCAAGGGGAAAGGAGTGTCCTCTCTCTTTGCTGCTCCTTGACAGTGTTCCAGGAAGGGGTTGGTTGTTATTGGCCATTTATGTAAACTGATTTGTTCTGGCTTGGGGTTCTCACTTTGCTGCTGATAGAAGCAAACCTGGAAAAGTGGATGTGAAAGGACTTGTTAGATGACTTTTTTAGATGACTTGGGTATGCATGGAGTGGTATAACACGCATATTTTGTTTTGCAGACTTTCAGATCTACATCATGTTTCTTGTTATAAAATTATTTCCTTAAAATTCCAGAGAACCCCAACCAGATCTCTGGCTCACAAACATCTAGATCTCCATATATTTAGGACAGTGTAATCCCACATAATCCAACATGTGAAAAGATGGACGTCTTTTAAAATCCAGGTATGTTATCTGAAAGGCTGCTTCTTCCATCTGCTTATCTCCCTCCTTACCCTATTCCAGCCAAAATTATTCTTCTGTCATGCTAGAAAAATGAATGAACTTCCCCTAAAAGGCATTTAAATTACATTAAGGAGAGATGGCAAAAAATTACTATTGCCACTTTTCAAGTGACCAGGCTCATATTAAATGAAATTCAGTTGGCAATGCTCATATCTGTGGTTGGCTGGTAGGTTGAGTTGGGGTAGTTCTGGCAAGATGCTGGTACTGGCTGTTGGCTGAGGTGGCAGCCCATTTAACTGACATGATCAAAGAACTGAAAAGGAAGTATGTCCAGAGACCAACTGATGCAACAGAAGATTACAGCCCACAATAGATTAACTTTTCTAACTGTAACACACTCTACAGTCCTTAGCAGAAAAAGGCTTTGGCTTTGTGCTGGGAAAATGTATTATCTTGGGGGCCTATATAACACCAGAAACTGTCCCTTGCATTTCTGCAAAGTGAATCAAGGTCTTAATGTTACCTCTCATTACAGTCACCTTCCTTCATTGTTGACTAAAGTAAAGAATATGAAAAGAAAACAAACAAACAAGAAAAAACACCCAAAACCCCCAACCAAACAAAAAAAGACAGGAAAAGACTGCCTCCAGACATTTTTCTCTTATTTCTCAAACTTCCACTGTTTTTGGAGACAAAAATTGAATGAGACTATGGCACTCCTGAACTTAGGGTGGACAGGGGGAACTGGCACTGATGTGCAATGACATAGACATAAACAGCATACATAGATTTTTAGCTAATATATTTGTAGGTACAATGTGTAACTTTTCCAACTGATTTGAGAGTTGCTTTAATTTCACTCATATTTTGCTATATTTTCATTTCAAAGTGCACAAGACAACACACACTTGTAGGTGGGTTTTTTTTTTTAAGTTTTGTTTTTGTTTTTAAGTTAAGGTATCTTCTTAAAACAGATGAACCAAAACCCTCCAAGGAAGAAATCAATTAATTAAAAATTACATAAGAACATCTGCTTGCAAGCTGATCAAACTAGAAAGGTGAAAACAATGCCTGCTCTAGTGGAGGGAAGAAAGACGGCGGTTTGGGGAATGGTGAAAAGCCAAAATGTGGGGTACAATGATAAAGAAGCTGCCAGATTCCATGTCTTGAGTCATGTTAAAATGTGAACTTAAACACAAAGTTCAATTCAGTGAAGCAGGACAATTCTCTTCCCTAGATAGAAAAAGATCTTTTTTCATCTGTAGCAGGTGACATATGACTCGTATAGATGAGCCACTAGCAACTTCAATCTCTATAACTTGAGAAATTCATCAAGATCCAGGAACACTGACTTGGATTATTCACATGAGTTAGGCAAATGTTGTAGAAAACTGTCATTTAGTATAGAGGGACCCATGTAGCACCACACAATCAATGCCACAGAGAATAATCACTGGAATGAGCCCTGCTTACATATTTATTAAATTATATGCACTTAATGATTCAAAAAATGCCATGTATTTTCAATTAATGTAGTCTTTGTTAAAGCTTTTAATAATGTTGTTATTTTCTCTCATATCCAATGAAGCTAAGTCAACTCATTAAAGCATATTTTGACTTTGAAAAGAGCTGGTTTAGGGCTGGTTTTTGTTTTGTTTTGTTTTGTTTTGTTTTGTTTTTTTTAAAACTTCATTTGATCAAAAGCTTGGGTTTTCTGGAAAGAGTAAATTTACTTACATACATAATTGTTTGAAGGCTATTTTCTTATACGGAGACATTATTTCATGAACATATGAGAAGCTTAGTAAAATTCCATCTCACTGGCCCTTATTTATCACAAACATGGTTTTAATAGCAAGGCCTAAAAATACTTCTAAAATGAGAAATGCAATAACGTTGAGCTTTTTGGCTGTTTCTTAAGTCAATGGCACTGGAGGCTTTGTTAACCACGGCAGCTCACGGTGCCTCTTGCAAAGTGACATATGACTCCTGTATACACAGGCATCAGATGAGCCTAATTGAAAATAACACAGATTCAGCAGCTGACAGCTTACTGTGGCTGAGAGGGGAACATTTCTTCCCGTTTTAAACTATTCCCTCTTGCATTATTCCACCTTTTGGGAAAAGCACTATTCAAAGTGATATCTTGTTACATTTTTTGAGACAAAACTGCTTCTATTTTCATTTAGTTGTGCTACACTAACTGTTACATTAGGAAACAGGACCCAGCTAAATGATGAAAAGGTATCTCCTATGTGACAACTTTACAAGATGTGCACCTGATTTCTGCTGCAAATGCCATTATCAGTTGAGAAAGACACTGTTCTGAAATGAAATATAGGATGATGCTCTGTGACAAGTGGGCACTTTCCTTCAATGTCCAAAGACTTGACACCTGTGGCTTCTGTAAGAGAGAGATGAATCTGAACAAGGTTTCTGAGTGACTTTTTAGCTTCCATTTAACATTCTCCATCTCTCATATGACAGCAGGAAGACTCAGGCTTGTCATTGTCACCTGAGGGGCAGGGCACTAGCAGACCATTTTTAGTAGACAAGTACCTGTGTACATTGGGATGTTTGTTTACGGTGAGCACAAGTGCAAATTCTCAATATGATACCTATTTTGCTGTAAGACCTCAAGGATGTCTGAAGAGTGGTATTTATACTGACTAACATAAACATCAGGTTTTAAGTATCAGAGTTAGGCATCTCAGCTCCCTGGCTTTACAAGTGGACAGAGATGGAAGATGCAAGAACCACAAGATGCTTCTGCTCTTAATCCTGTAGAGTACCTTCCTCTGTTCTTGATAATTCTGCTTCATAGACCAGAAGTTAAATGCCAAAATATGCAAATGTTAACCTGAAGAAAAGACTTACAAGAATATCCACCCAAGGAACTGTTGAGAATTGAAGTGTATCTGACTGTCCCTGCATTGCCAAAGGAGAAATACTGGGAATGTTACAACTTGGCAACAGAATATCACAATCATCTTTATTAACTTAATACAAAAGAATTTTTGACCTAATTAGTGAGACATTAATTAGGTTCCATTGCAAAGAGTAGTAACCAAAGTTATCAGAAAATCACTCCAGCTCTAGAATATTGTATTTATGGCCAGATAAAGCCATGTGGAAATGAAACTATTAGGCAAGTATGCCAAGTACTCTAAGATGGAGTAACTCTGCTGCACGTCACTGCTCTGGAGACACTCTCCTGTTGCTCAGCAATTTTTTATGGCTATCTGGCTGACACATTGTTCCATGCAAGGAAGTTTATATACCATCACTAACAGTACAGGTGAAGGTAAATGGCTGCTGTAAACAACACTAATTAGGCAATGTTGGAAAAGACCTGACACTCAAGGAGGGCACCGATACAATGCTTAACGGTGTTCAGTGGTTAACTTGATCAGGAAAACAGTCAACAATCTGTGCATGATCAGCATGCTTTCAAAGTCAGTCTTTAAACAAATTGTTAGGCTTTTTTTTTTTTTTTTTTTTTTTAAATAAAGGAAAGAGCAAAAATTTACTCAA
>VXBX01004221.1:520520-670570 GCA_013400415.1 Scytalopus superciliaris | reverse complement strand
TTTTTTTTTTTTTTTTCTTCAGAGGAGAAATGCACTTAAATATTTCCTTCTGACTTTTGAGGTATGTCAGAAATCAGATTTTCCTATTGAAATAAAAAAAGTCTTGTATGTTCTCACAGCACAGTACAGACTAAAAACAGAGAAAGAACATAATGCAAGGAAATGCAAAGAACATCACAAAAAACTCCCTCCCAAAATTAGGCAAAGTCCAGAGGATGTAAAACCAAAGAGAAACAAATGACAACAAAAGAGAAAAAGAAAATTATATTAAATTTTGGGGTGTTTTCCATTACTGCTTACAAAAAGATCTAAAATATGTTGAAACTCCTCAAAATTCACACATATCCAATGAGATGCATAAGCTATCAGACAGAATCACAGAATCACAGAATCTGCTGAGTTGGAAGGGACCCACAGGGATCATCAACTCCAACCCTTAGCCCTGCACAGGACCATCTCCAAGAGTCACACCATGTGCCTGAGACCATTGTCCAAATGCTTCTTGAACTCTGTCAGGCTTGGTGCTGTGACCACTGCCCTAGGGAGCCTGTTCAGTGCCCAACCACCTTCTGGGTGAAGAGCCTTTATCTACTATCCAACCTAAACCTCCCCTGACACAACTTCAGGCCATTCCCTTGGGTCCTGTCACTGGTCACCACAGAGAAGAGATCAGTGCCTACCCCTTCTCTTCCCCTTAGGAGGAAGTCGTAACTGCAATGAGGTCTTCCCTCAGTCTCCTCTTCTCCAGACTGAACAGACCAAGTGCCCTCAGCTGCTCCTCATATGACTTCCCCTCAAGGTCCTTCACCATCTTCATTGCTCTCCTTTGGATGCTCTCTTAAGAGCTTAATGCCTTTCCTATATTGCAGTGCCCAAAACTGCCCACAATATTCAAGATGAGGCCGCCCCAGTGCAGAGCAGAGCAGGACAATCCCCTCCCTCGACTGGCTGGTGATGCTGTGCCTGATGCCTCCCAGGACATGGTTGGCCCTCCTGGCTGCCAGGGCACTGCTGACCAACTTGCCATTGACCGGGACCTCCAGGTCCCTTTTTGCAGCACTGGTTTCCAGCATCTCATTCCCCAGTCTGTACAAACATCCAGGGTTGCCCCATACCTGGGGCAGAATATGGCACTTTCCCTTGTTGATTATCATATGGTTGGTGATTGCCCAGTCCTTCCATTTGTCAAAATCTCTCTGGAGGGACCCCCTGCTTTCAAGGGAGTCAACAGCTCCTCATAAAGCTGGAAGGGACTCTGATTGTAGTAGATGAAATTCACTTTGGTAATGCTTACACAGAATCTCTGAGCAATAAATATATCTTCTACTCACTTTGGGCTAGTGGTAGAACACCCTCCTGTGTGTAGTTCCATGGTCCTTCTTGTGATAGCAAGTGTATACTTTATAAATGGGACAATTTTGTTATGGGCAAATGGTAGTGTCAATCTAAGACCACCTTTAAAATGTATTGCATTTAATTCACCTCCTTTGCCAAAAGATTGCCCACTCTAGACATGGCCAAACAATGCATATTTAAGCTTTGATATGTTAGGCAATACCAACAGAAGGTGTAGTTAATAATTTGAAGATGTTTTAAACTTCAGACTATAATCAGACTGACTGTTGTCCCTAATTCATGCTACATTTCATTCTTGAGTGATAAATTCAGATCTTTTTAGAATTCTATACTTTTAATATTCATGCTGGGGGAATCCTTGACCTCTAAGACTGATACCAAAAAAAACATTCCAAAAATTTTATTCCAGGTTTTCATTTCCTACAGCTTAAACAGTAAGCTCTCAGGATCTGCCTTTGTGTTACTTTGTATTCACCCAACATCTGGCACAACTGACCTGCTTCTTGGTCAATAATTAGGCAATGACACAGTAAACATGATTATGCCTATTACCTTGGTTGTGATTAAATATAAACTTGCAGCTTTTGACATCACTAGTGTATTAAAATATTTTGTAGGCATTCTGAAATTATTTCTGAACTTCTGACTGCACTTTCATGTGGCTACATGATTATATTTAGCCCTATAATAATAAAATGCTTATAATTTTTTAAATAATCAAAAATAAGAAAAAGCTATATTTGCAAAATAACACTGAAAATGTTGCTATTTTAGCCAACCTTAGCAGGTTACAACATCAAGGGATTAACCTGAAAACAGTCTTTTTCCCTCTTCTTTAGCCCATCCCAGGAGCAGCCAGTAACACCCCCACAGAAATGCTCTGATGACTTTAAAATTTTTAGTTCTGAGACAGACGAAATATGTCCTTTGTACATCTATCGAATGACCGCCTGCTAGAAAAGTCTTCTTACCTTTATTCTTAACTCTCCTTCACCTTTGTGATAGCTCTTGGCAATTTGCATAATAAGAAAATGTATAAATATGTAAAAATGTTTCTAATATGTCCTCTGATAAAATAAAAGCATTTTAGTATGGATAAGCAAGACAAAAAATAATAATTACTAAACTAGAGAACAGAAAAAAATAACGCAAAACTATCCCAAGATCATTTACTATCTGTATTTGAAAGGCACATGAAAAATATGCTGGAATCACCCATAGAATTTTTCCTCTTTTAGCAAAAGCAGTTTTATTCTAAGAAACTATTAGGTTTTCTCTTAGGTAGTGCATTTACAAGCAACAGAAAAATATGAAATAGGATCGCTTAAGCAGGCAGTGACAAATCAAAGAACTTAATTGCTGATTTGAAAATCATAAACACCTTTTTCACACCCAACAGCAGCTCTGTCTGATAGATGAGACACTTATTTTTGAGCCCTGGACCTGACTAGCTCACACATATGAGCCAACTTTGATATTTTATTCAGTATACTAGGGAGTGACTTATCCACAGTGGCTTTACCCAGAGGTGGAGACGGTTCTTCTTTAGCCTCTTTGCAACACATTCTTCCCAACTGAGCCAAGCAAAAGAGTACATTATTAGGAAGTATATTGACTAATTCATTATTTAGCTTGAAATTCCCTTATATTTCCCCATACAATAATATTTTTCTTTGCTTATCTCATTAAAATGTATGTTACTGCTTTTCCTCCTTTTTATCTTCACATTTGTTGTTGTTACCTTTGCACTTCTTCATTGCTCTGATTGCATTTAAGGGTTTTCCCAAGAGAATAAATTGTGTAAGCCTCATCATTTTAGATATATTTCTTTTGTCTCTTCGTTTACTTAACATGTGCCTACAGGACTATGAAAGTGAATGGACCCTAATCTGAGAAGCAGGTCAGCTGTATACTGTAAAGGAAACAAAGTCTTTACATTCGAGTTAATAGAGCATTTATTACAGAGATAGAAAGAACAGATTAAACATTCTAATGTGTTGGTATTTTATCCAGCCATTATTAATCGTCATCAATATTCGGACACCATTAAGCAGAGTTGACTGAATGTGAGATGAGCTAGTCTCAGCTAACTCCTGTATCATATGGAGACTAAATTAGGCTTTTCAATAATCGCTGTTTCTAAATGGCTAACAAAAGCTACTCTGTGTTGCCCCTGTGTCCTTTATGAGTTCCATAAATAACTAATTAACCTTTGTAACAAAAGTCAGCATTAAAACAGGAGGCAGGCTCTCTGTACAAAGGATGGGCATCTAAGAAAAGCTCTGAGCAACACAAAGCTTACACTCTCCTTTTTTGCAGTGTTCTCCACAGAAATTAAATGCTTATTGACTCCACGTTAATATCCATTTAGCAATCTGCCATTTTTGTTTGTTTTAATATAGCACTCAGTTTTACAGTAGAAAGGAATTATGCAGTTTAGAAGTATGAATATTAAAAAAGGATATAATTAAATCTGTAGCCTGAAACCTCTGTCTAAAGCTATAATGACAAATTTAGTCCATATTTATTATGGTGCACAAGGGACTTTAACTAGATCATTAGTTTATATGCCTTACTCAGTAGTGAAGTTCTAAAACTTCACATTTTGCATATTATTACATTATTCATTTTTCCAACTAGGCATAAAATATGGCTTCCCAAGAGTACAATACCTAATTCTTCAAAATATACAAAGATAGCAATAAAATGATTAAATTACAACTCTTACATCTGTTCTTCTTGTCTGATTATAAATTAAAATGTTCAAAACCAGAAGAAAACAACACAGGTAACAAATACGTGTAACCTGCATGTCATCTCAGAATTAAAAAATTTACCCAACTCTATCCTTGCAATTACAAGTGCTGTTGTCTCACCCCTTTTTCCACAGGTTGTTGTGTCTTTTTTTGAGAGGTTGTGAAATGGAGTATAATTTGATGATAGATTTAAAAATCACTGACTCTGACTGCTAACATGGATTAGGTACTGTGAACTCACCAACATAGTTACTGAGAAAGGCTGATCAAAAAACTCAATGAGATTTAAAAAACCCATAAAATGTTATGCCTGTCAGGATAAAAGTATAAAATGCTTTAAACCACTACCCATCATTGCAAAATGCTGCTTGGTGTTTTTTTTATCAATTACAAATTAACAAATCTTTAATCCAATGATGGAAATGCACCAGTGCAGATGACACTGACAAATTATCCTTGGCACTGTCCCTGAACTCATAACGCATTTCAAAGGAGACTACCTTGATACAGAATGCATGAACTGTTACATCACAATGCCTACTGAGAAATTTAATTTTAGGGAGTATTATTAGGTAAATGGTTATTTACTGAAAAATTTACATTTGAGAACAATAAATGTATTCTAAACTCTATTATTCCACTCACCTGAAGCTATATTTGTTTCCTAAAATCCTGAAATTCATAATAACAGATACAAAAAGAAATATTTTAAATTACTGTGGTCATAATGACACTGAATCAGCATTATGCAGTAGGGCATTACTGGATACCATGGTAGGTTTCTGTGGATAAATTAGGGGAGCAGAAGTTACGAATGAGTGCTCCTTTAATGCTTCTGAACCAATTGAGATTTCATCAAATTGAGATACCACACTATGTTTCCAGTTTTCATCTGTCCTGAATGACTGTATTTACTCTAGATGAAGATTACTCTGTATGTTCCCTTGACATATGCCTTCCAGATACATTTTATGACAATATCAAAAACATCTTTCTTTCTTTATATAACGGCTGCTTCAGTTGCAAATAGAAACATATGAAATAAAGAACTGCATGAGTTTGAATGATCAAACTCTTCCACTTACTGAGCTGAAACCATGTAAGCCAACTTACAAAATGCCCCCTAAAGATTTAACTTCCTGTTTTCAAAAATAATATTAGAGCTGATAATGTGTACAAAATAAATCTAAAAGATTATTCCATTAAACTGAAAGGAGAAAATAAAAATTGGATGAGAAAAAACCAGAAGAATTTGAAAACTGTTTACAAGACTACTTTTGATTTATGTGCTGATATGTAGTAAATCTACCTCATTCCCCCAATCTGCAAGAGGAAAAAAAAGAACGAGGAAAAATAAAAGAAACTGGCTTCATTACATGATGTCCCTCGATAAATAAAATCTCGATCTGGCCTCTGTCCACTGCTGTTCTAAATGAGCCCAGTCAGTCTGGCCCATGTTTTTTCATTTCATTTTCTCTGGCCAAATGACTACCATCTGCTGTCACAAAGCTGTCACACAATCAGTAATGGTAGATTTCTAAGGAATATAATGGCTGAAGTATGAATATATGACATTCCAGCTCCTTTCTAGCAGAGAGAACAGCAACCCATTTGAAAAGAAACAGCAGTAGTGTTCTCCCACTTCTCAGCAAGTGCATTGTAATACAAATCTTTATTTGGACTCAAGACGTTGACAGGTCAATTGAACAGAATAAGTCTAGTTTATGATGCAGTTGTCAGAAGTGGTTAAAGCAGGAGTCTGTTTACCAGCGCTCTGAGATATTCCAACAATTTTTCTTGCAAACCAGCACCTTGAGGTTAATTACTTTACCAATTTGAGTAAATGGCAAGCCATATTCCCATCTGTCTCCATTAGTTCCCCACTATTTCTCAATTTATGATGACTGGGGTCAAGGCTGTGGTACAAAAGAAGAGCTAATAAAGCATGAATGGAGTAATTTTCTGTTTATATAAATGTGGTAGCCACAGCATAAATACGGAAGAGACATTTTAGAAATGCATATTCTTTGCCTTGAAAACTCTGGGTGCTAACTGTTTAGAGAAGGAAGAAACAAACACTAGCAATGAATTGCTGTTTCCATACTTACTTACCTTTAATAAAACCTGCTATATGCTATGCAGCACTGTACTGCCCATTTGCACCATGGAATAGGAATGAGAAAAGTTCTGAAAAGCCTACAACAGTTGACCTATACTAAGCTTGCTAATTCACCAAAGGCAATCTGCCTGGGAAAGAAAAAAGAAAAATCTCTTTATTTTGGTACTAAAAAGCAACATTACTGAAGCTTTTCTTCCTCAAGTAAACATTTCTTGCTATCTATATAGGATTTAGTGCTGGAATCCCTTAAAAGCTGTTTAGCAGTGTGACTGATTTAAGAGCATCTCAAGGGACAATACCTATTTTATTTCTGTTTGTTCGTTAAAACACTGTGAAAGTTTATTTCTGTAAAAAGTGTAGATTTTTTCTCCTTTTTTAGTTTTAAATTTGGCCACATAGTTATGTTGTATTCAAAATACTTAATATCTACACCCAATGCCTTAGATAAATTACTCCAGGAAAAACTCCACCAATTCCCACAAACTGTTAATGAATATGCTAGTTTGATAAATTCTGCCTAATCTACTTTGTCTAAACAGTGGCAGTCTAAAAACAGAAGATAATATTTTGGCCATTTGCCACAAATGGAAGAATTACTCATTAATTAAACAGTACAATAAAATAAATTTTGCAGCAAATGAGGCATAAAGCACGTATTTTACCACAAATGATTCAAAATAGAATGGAGGTAATAATGTCCTATTGCTGTTTGTGTAGTGTAAAAATTTTAATCCATGATACATCCATCAGAAGCCACAGAAACCCATTAATGTGAAGCAAATCAGGAGGTCCATATACATACTAATTTCTGTAACACAGTCTAGAGAATTAACGTATTTTTAGATTACTATATTCATCTGAAGATCAGATAAAAAGTCAACCATTAAAGATGACAGCAGAACCATCAAAGAACAAAATTGACTATCAACTCTTCTGATTTCTTAAGAAGTCAAAAACTAAGGTTTGCACTTCTATTCTCCACATAGTTCCACATTGTCAGTTTTTCTCATTATATGCTTTCTATTTTACTAAATATTCTTCTGCTGGTAGAGTGGATTCTAATGTTGCTCTGACACTAAGTAAAAACAAAACCAAACACCCCAAGATGATTGAGAAAGCAGATAAGGGGAAAAAGTCGTTCATTCTGTACTTACTTGGAGGTCATATTCCTGGTTTTATGATGTAACAAAAAGCAAAAACAAGTAGAGAATTTAAACAGATGAACAGTCTTGTTTTCAGTATTTTAATAAAATCCAGATGGACTTTTCTAGAGAAGTCCTTCTTTAATAGAAACTTTCCTGGTTTGTACAGGAAACTTTCAAGAACCTTCCTGAATAGAATTATGAAGGCTGGTGTAATTTTTTTTTTTTTTTTTAATGTGTATATTTTTCACAATGGTTCTACCCAAGTTGAACCTTGTGATTATAAAGAGTTTTTAAACTTCTGTCTGTGTCCACTGAGAGGTAACATATTCATCTATAAGTCAAATGCATATATTAACCACACCAAGTTCACACCTTGTGAAAATTTGGGGAATTTTATATGTTTAATCAATAGTTGCTGAAAACAACAGAATTATCTAGACCTTTTTCCCTGGTTATCTTTGATTTTTGCTGATTGATGGACATGAATCAAAATAAGATGTTCATTACAAGCAGAGAAAGTAGTAGCAAGCACAATGTATACAATATTAATAGCAAATGTCATAACAAGGTACACAGAAAAAGACAAGGCTCCATTTTCAACTTAACAGCAAAGTTCTGGTGACCTCAGACTAACCATTTGTCTTCCAAAATGTGAGTAGAAGAGTTTTAACTTATGGGGAATAAAAATTAAGAGTCATCTCCTTACATGAAAAATACCTGATGATGTCATACTGACATTCTGCAAGGACCCAGTTATTCTAAATAGTTATTCTATAGTAACTAATATGTTATGTATGTTTCTGGTCAATATGCTTTGGAAGAGGATTCATTTAAGCCACATAATGCACTTTAACTACAAAATAAGATTTTTAATATGAAGAGCTAATTTGGAAGAGCTAAGCAGTTTTATCTTTTCTGAGTTCAGTCCCCTTGCAAGTACATCCCTGTTCACTATGATCTGTCTGTTTTCAGTTACTGCAGAGTTTTATTAAGTAACAAAAAAGATGTGGAACAAGCTCATCAGCTAAAATACAACTCACCTCTACTTTGAAACTAGTGAGATGGTACTAAACACTGTCATTCAGTTCACTGTGAATCAAACTCCAAATGGTTAACTAGCAAGAGGAGAACATAAATTAAGAAACAGAGGCCTGGTTTTGGCTGGTATTGTTAATTTTCCTCAAAGTGGCTAGTATTGGGCCCTGTTTTGGATTTGTGTTGAACACAAGGTTGATAATATAGAGATGTGTTGTTATTGCTGAGCGGGGCTTACACAGAGCCAAAGCCCGTTCTGTTTTTTATAGTGCTGTGCTGACAAGGAAGCTGGGGGTGCATGAGAAGGTGGGAGGAGACACAGCTGGGACAGATGACTCCAACTGAGCAGTGGGATATTCCACCCCATATGTATCATGCTCAGTATATAAAGCTGGGGGAAGAAGGAGGAAGGGGCGGGGGGGCGTTTGGAGTGATGGTGTTTGTCCTCTCAAGTCAACGTTATGTGTGATGGGGCCCTGCTCTCCTGGAGATGGCTGAACACCTGTCTGCCCATGGGAAGCAGTGAATTAATACCTTGTTCTGCTTTGCTTGTGTGCACAGCTTTTACTTTCTCTATTAAACTGCCTTTATCTCAACCCATGAATTCTCTAGCTTTTATCCTTCCAGTTCTCTCCCTGATTCCACGGGTGGGGTAGAGAGCAAATGGTTTCATGAGCTTTGGTTGCTGACTGGGATTCAACCATGACAGCTGGATGTGTCTGAAACCCCTGGAAATAAAATGTAATTTATTAATATTGAGGAGGTTTTGTGCTTACCAAAGAAACACAGAGGTCTAAACATAGGCAAGGGAAGATGAAAATGAAATTCAGAACTTCTAAGTCATGGAATCTTAAAGAGAGTGTTTTAAGAACAAACATTATGGCTACTTGAACATCTTCCAGGCTAAATGAAGGGGATTGACTGTCTCTGTCAAGACTTCAGAACTACTTTGAGAATTCCACAAACTTGTTGCCCTTGTTGACATTTCAGAAAAGTAGCCAGAGTTTAAATGGTACAAACTCCAAACTTCACGTACATCCTTCCAGGGGTATACCCAGAGCACACACAACATGAAGAGAAACTCTCACTATCATTGCCTGTGTTCTATTGCCATCCAAAATACTTGATAATTTTTCACAGGTATTAAAAATTATCTTACAATGCAGTTTGAAAAATGTTTCAGAGGAGTCCATTTGAAAAGGGGGTAAGAAAGATTCAGCAGGTATCTGCTTCATATTGGCAGGACATGCCATCATGAGCACATGACCTAATCCTGCTGACTGACTTCAATGAAGAGAACATGACAGTTAGACCTTGGGAGCCTCAAGGTGGGTGTCCTGGTCTTGTAATGTGAGTCACTGAGTGCTAAACATAATTGGAAGAAATTCAGGAAGGTAATTCCTTTAAGATCTGAGGTTGAATCTCAAAAGGGAATTTGGATGTAAAAAGTTGGCCTCTTATCCTCTATGTCCCCCAGACTCCTGAGCATTTCAATTTTTAATTGCTTTTTGCCCCTGTGCTTCAGTGGATGAAGTCACAGAACAAAGGGTTTTATGTTTATCAAAAATGCTCTGGAAAGTGGAAAGTCACTGGAAACCCTTTGGGTTACATTGTTTCCTCACCTATCAAAAAAAAATAGCCAGTACTAATATATGGGAATATTGCAGGGCAGCATTAAACAGTTGGAAATTGGTAGCATCAAATTAATTAATAAAAATCATGATACAGTAGCTGAAGTGAAATGAGCCTTAGCATTTCAAAACCTGCAAGCTACTATGGCAAAGATAACTTATTTCAGCCAAGACAGACAAAAAGTAATAAGCCAATGATATAAAAGTTTCAATAAAAAATAATTTATAAAAAGTGTTACAAACAGGTAGGATTGCCTTATGGTTGTATTCAAATCATACCTGATTTCAGTTGACACAAAAATTTGTTCTACAGGAGGAAATGGAAACTGCCTAAAAGTAGTATAAGGGCTGAATTTAACTTCTAATTTGCAAAGTACATCTGCTTTATACAGCATTTTTACTGCCTCATAATAAGATAAACATGGCTTGTATCTCTCTCACTTCTAAACAAAAAAACCCCTAAAACCTGGCTTTATTTTTAAAACACAATTACATGATGGGGAGAAGCCTCTGATTTCTGAGAACACACTCATCTAAGACAAATAATTCATAAGAAGAGTACCAAAAATATGCAGAAGAGCACAAAGGCTTTATTAAATTAACATTTGGTGCTCAGACCTTTGACTTCTCCTATACTTTGAATTTGGTTCTGATTCTTGAGCTAGCACTGCTTGAAGCAAAAGATGCAGCTTTGTCAAATGATAAAGTAGCAAGAAGTCCCTTGCTTCTGTTAAGAAGCTCCTAATCTAAACAAAACAAGAATTTCTCAATTTTTTGTGTGTTGTATCTCACAAAATGTCCTAATACATTTTTACAATTCCTACAGATGATTTGTTCAAATTTGTAAATGATTGCTTTGCCAAGAAAGAAATGTCAGCTTTGTGGCAGGATGTTTGGGCATGCTTTCAGTTTCCTATTGTCCTAGGTGTTAAAAGAATGAATGCTACTGGTAAACAGAATAATTNAGGAAGCCACCAGTAAAAAAAGAGGAAATTAAACAGCTTTAAATGCAAAAACCTCTAGAACTGACTCAACATAACATTGTTTCACCCTCTCTTTCATTTTATGAACCATGTTAGGAAAGAATGGGCTCAAAATAGAAGAAAGAAGGGATACTACAGAAAACTGAAAAAGAAAGAACACATCTCTTAGTACTTCTCTGCTTTCCTAGACTGGATCACAAATCTTGTAGTGTTTAGATTTGATACATACCTTGATATTGAGATCATTCTCAGGACTTTTGATGTGCTTATGCCTACCCATTGAGTGAGCATGCCCCAGTACTTCTTGGCAAAACAGCTTGTTGCAGGATGTTACCACATGGTCAGTATTCCTTATAAGTAGATAAGTGAGTCTCCTTTTAGAAGTAATAATTTTGCATGTTGCACATTTGAAACCCTATCCTTGATTGATGAAATAACTTTTAATTTTTCTGCTCATATTAAATAGGAGACTCAGAAATTCATGTGAAGTTTCAAGACATTCATTTACAGTAAGCAGCTCACTACAAACAGAATTGCTGTTCCTAAGCATCTCAGAGAGCAGGAGTTTTTAGAGACAGAGCTACCAGGTCCATCAGGCCTAATGGTTTTTTGACTGCCTAAGTTTTCTTATTACACTTGGAATAATGTAACATAAGAAGAATCATTGTCTTTTTCTCCCCTTATGGAGCCAAACACAATGTGTGAGTCTGAACATCTTTCTTGATGATCAGATCAGTGAGAGAAATCATGAGCTGAAAAAATAAGATTATGTATTAATTCCTGTCTGCAATGACAGCTAAACTGATCACATCATTAGAAAAATTGAAACTGTTTTAGGTACTGAGTAGTGACCCAAGAACTCTGGATTCCAGCCAAGACCTCCACCATTTTACTTAAGTCTATTCCCAAAACAGAGAACTGGTTGATTTAGCTCTTGTTCATACCTCTATTTCTGCATGTGTTTGAGGAACTCAGAAAAGAAGGTAAGGAAAGACACAGCATATCCATGATGTAAGGACATTTGCTTGGCCAAGGATGAAAAGCTTTATAGTAAAGAACTGAGATAGTGTATTTCAGAGGCAAAAATTGCCTATTCCTATGTAATGACTATTTCAGTGTCAATATCTGATATATGAAGTAAGCCTCCTAGAAATCAGCAAATTAATACCTCAGTTTCTACCATGCTTATATTTCATGCTTTCATTTTGGAATTCTTGCAAATAAAATATTCCAATAATTTCTGGTTAAAACTTCTCAGTCTCTGAAACTGTGATTTTTAAGAGAAAGAAAAAAATCCTTTTATAGATTACTGCTTAAGGTCTCTTCTAGCTGAGTAATTCATCAGAAGTCACTGCATCCCAGCTATTCTGTTTTTTTTACTACTCTAAGTAAAGGATGATGAACTGAATGAAGTGTCTTCTGGAAAAGTAAACTGCATACTCTTTGTGTTCCCTGTATATAATAGAAAGTGCAGATTGTGTCTTAAGATATGGCAGACCATTTTCTACCGGGAAGTAAGGTGCTTATCTGATTCTAAAATGGCATAATTTTTCTTCTGATGGCTAGACTGTGGGATGTAATCCGAACTCTAAACTGGCGGAGGGGATGGAATGTGGATAGTAATGTTGATTTCATAGGTGAGCAATGAAATCTCCTGTAGGTTAGTTCCCATGAAAGAACTAATAAGGGCACTTGTTTTCAATCACAGATGCTCTCTGCTCAGTCCTATTCTGAAGTGCTTTATTCAGAGTTTCTCCAATCAATATTTTGACTTTGAGAGACAGAGCTATTAGAGGTTGTTTAGTTTGAGAGCTGGAATGCCAGGTCTTGAGCCAGGCAGCCCTTCTCTCCTGTTTGTCAAAAGAATGTGAGAAAGGAAAAAAAAAAGAAAAGAGCAGATGCAAAGAAACTGTGTACATTCCCTCCCTAACCAATAATCCTATTTTCTATTATTTCATCCTTTGGTAAATATATCTTAGAGATTTAAAAACATGTACAACCAAAGCACTGGAGAAACATAGTATGGAGAATATGGTCAGAGTATCACATCTTTTCTCTAAAATGAGCTACAGTATTCTGGCAATCGGGTCCTGGAATGCCACTTCCTTGTCCTGGGATGAAACTCTTTTCAAACTCAAACATATTTCTTTTTCTATTATATGGAGTGATTAGTTAGGTAAGTCACAATTTGGATTTTTGCACCGTGCTAGGAGGAAAATACAGCAGGATGGGAATATATTAAAAATATATAAAATCCCCTCTATACGATAATGGATTTTCAGGTATCTTAGGAAAGAATTCAACATCAATTCTAAGCTGTAAAATTATTTTAACATGACCTTTGAACACCTAAAAATCCATTTCAAGCAGCAGTTTGGTTTTGCTTCTCCTACCAAAATGGGTAAGAAGCTGTTCTACCAAACACAAACAGAGGGTGAGAGAATATATTGTCTCACTACCATACAAAAATGACAAAGGTAGGCTGGAAGACTTTTCAATTAAAATACTTAGGAAAACTTTATTAAACAATGTTTATTACTATGATTCCCAAACACAGGGACTGACTGCACTCTTAACATCTGTTTTCTGTCCACAGTACACAGATACCACTTTTGGGAAGATTAAATGCATGGCAGCTTATATTTTGTTTGATATTCTTCATTTTGGCTACAAATCCTTATAGAAATTCTGTTTAATCTGTGCAAGGGTTATATACTAATTTATTTTACTTCATATGCCTTTGTTTTTAAGATTTTTATAGCTTGTTAGCCACAGTTTTTTGCCTTCCACATGCTGCTCTGCCTAACATATCTTAACATATTTACTAGAAGAACAAACAAACAAAAAAAAAAAGTCTGTGGTTTAGTTCTGCTCATGTCTTGAAGCCAGAAGTTTCTGAAAATCATCAGTTTGGCAGTCATACATCTATCCATCTTTTTGTAGCTTCTACTATTATAGGCAACAATCTAAAGCCTTTTTATATAAATGAAATGAGAAAAATTTCTCTGTTATGCCTGTTTTTTGTTTCTATTATTACAATTTTACATTAGCGCTTGTCACTATTTTCTTTTCACTTCATCCTTTTGGTATTGATCATCTGCTTTTGATCACACACAGTGAGTAATGACATTGTTTTCACCATGTTCAGGGTGAAGTTTTCATGCAAGCTATTTTTTAAGACTGTTTGCTATCAACATAGAAGCCAAACTGAGCAGACACTGGTTACTTATTTGATAAGAAGGGAAATAAAGAATGAGCACAGGACAACATTTTATTTTACAATCAAAAAGATCCTTCTACACCTTGTGAGAGGAAGCAAAATATCAGATAATTTAAAAAAAAAGTCTTTAAAGGAAATAAAAACTTAAGTAGTAGATACTGAATTGTAACAGGTAGTTGATATTTTCATTAAACTATTCTGTTATAAACATTTAGTTGCTTGGTCTTTTACTAACTGATAAGGCAGCAGTGTTTTTATTTTAGTACATATTGATTCTTTTGTAGTACAGACTGCAAATTTCTGTTAAAAGATATGGTGGTTTTGCTTTTATTTTAGGAAGACAGTCAAGTAAGTCACCTGTATACACCAAAAGGAAACCCTGTAGTTGTCCAATTTACTTTCTCTCTTGATTCAAAGTGAATGTTTTTGCATGGCAAACTGCAATTCCCAATTCCTGTTGGCCAATTCCATGTGCATCTGACTGATTATTTGTTTAGCAGCATTCAGCACACTGAACAGGGCAGGTTTGTTCTGCTGAGGACTTTATTACCCATCTGCCGCAAAGCACGGCTGTGATATAATTCATTCTATTTACCCTAAAACAACAACAACAAGAAAATCACTTCTCTTGCGTTTGCAGTGTTATGAGGGGGAAAAATAATTCGACACTTCATCTTTCCATGTCTTTTGCTAGTACTTAGGGAAAAACTATGTGGATATAGTCCTTTCATTAGAAGTAGTGCAATAAAACTAATATTTCTTCCCTGAACATATTGCATCAAGGAGACATCCCAGCATTTGGAATGTACTTATTTCTCAACAACAATTAGCCAGCTGATATAACTCCTTCAAAATGTTATATTTTATGTTTATTCTTTTACAGAATACTTTTGGTAGTGCTGAATTAGGAAGGTCTTTTGCTTCCATCAGGTTGAAGGGCTTTATTTAGAGTTTATTTTTGTATTAAGATTATGTAAATGGTTCACTACTATGTAAGACACACAGCAAAAACATGTAAGTACTTTCCTTTCAAAATCCTCCAACAAGCTTTCTATCATCAGTCTTTACAGCACATCATACACAGCTATAAAACAGGATGCTGAGTGTTTAGAAACTGTTACACAGATAGACTGGGGTGTGCAGATGTGCGTATGCAGGCTTGCATGGAGACAGAGTAGGGGGGGAGCAGGTGAGGAGGAAGAACCTGAATAACAATGATTTCAGAAAGCAGAGGTTAGAAACAAACATGCCTTTAAACAGTGCACACACTTGTACCTTCCCTTCTGTAATTTAGATAAAACCAAACTGAAGGTATGTGGCAAGCTAAGCATGGTATATCAATATTTATGCTGCTTGGAATTTACAAAGCAGCAAACTCCTATGCAAATGTTTGAGCTACATAAAAGAAACATTGTTTTCTGCACATCATGTTTCAAGTCATATGATCTGAAATAAAGATTTCAAGAGTATGCTGGCCTTTTTGAATTTTTATTTTATTTAGAAAGCTGTCATTTACAAGACCAAGCCTCTTCTCAAAAAAACCCCTGTTTTAATGATGATGCATATTATTTATTGCATGTACTAGCTATGAATATATTACTTTAACAATGCTTAAAATTGGCTGAAAAATCTACAAGCATTCTCTTCCTTCTCATGTAGAGTGATCAACTCCTGCTCAGCAATTTGTGCGAGACACTGGAATGAAGTAAAGAACACAGTTTTCCTTACACCAACAGGGATAGCTATTTATCCTAAACTCTTTGCTATATTCATAAACAAAATGTTAAGAGTAACATTTTCTACAAATTCTGGGTAGTTCTGCATGGGCAATTCTCAGTTCTGTCAAGTGCAACCAAAGCAGTATTCCAGCGTCATGTTTACAGCCATCTGTGTAGATGCAAAATCAAGTTTGGATGGCTTTGATCTTGATACAGTGCAGATATTTTGATGTGAAGGATGACTACCTTAGTTTGAAAGAACAAATGGATTAAAATGCATCATGGGCTGGGAAGAAATGGTCAGAAAATTAAGGCTTATTTCAGGATAGGTTTTCTAAGCATAATCAGACACTAATTAAAAGAGCAGTAGCCATATCTGGAAAGAGTACACCTCCTAGTATCTTCTTCGTGTCAACAACCCATAAAGATAGTTCTACCAAATGAAAGAAATACAAAACCCAGGCAAAAATCCCCAGAAAAAAAATCACAATTCTTGTATCTGTTACGGAAACTGAACTTAAAATATATACACATCGGAATCCTATAAAAATATTTGCTGATTATTTGGTAAATGCAAGACAAGGTTTTTCTTACTGCTTCCAGGTTTTGTAGCCTTCATGGTAACTATAATGAATGGTGTGACTGTTAAATGGCTGTTCAGAGAGGCAGGAAGAGCAAGAAGGAGAGGGGGGAAATGTGGGTCTCCCTGAGATCAGTGGCTAAACAGCTGTTTATATCATGATTTCATTATATAGGTGCAGGTGGCATAAGATTTCTCTTGGAAGAATTGGGCATGCAGACATCATCTGTTCAAGAGTAGTAGCAGCTCAGGAACTGTGTCAAACACAGATTCAGAATGGGTAAAAAAGCTTACTGTCATCTGTGCATTTGTGATTGTCGGAGAAGGGAACTTGAAGCTTTTAATTACTTGGAAAAAGCATAACACCTGAATACATATTACTATATGTACATCTCTGAAGTGCTCTTAAGCATGTATCATGCCTTAATAACTGTTAAGTATCAAAGTTCTCTTAGTAGCCTGCAGCTAATATTTACCTTCTAATTTAAGAAAGTGAAAACTATGATGTAAAAATGCATGGAGACATTGAGAGTGAATTACTATTATAGAAATCATACATATTTGCTGTCAACCTGCTGGAACTAAATCTGAAACTGAAATAAAAAATACTTTAAAAAATCTTTTAGTAAATGTACATCTAATTCTCTCTCAGAATCTTACATTTCAGGAGAGATATAGGAATGATTTTTTTAAAAAGTTTGTCACACTTAAGTCTGCAAGAATTTCAGTAATTCATAGCTTAACTATTTCCAAATGCATCATGAATCAAAATGCCTTGAAGGAAGAATGATCCCCTTTCTTGTTATCATGGGATTAGTACAGTTTTGTAGAGTTGTAATTTTAATTGAAAACCACAATTTTTCATAATATTGCTTGTGTCCCCAGATTAGAATTGAATTACTAGCCAAAAGTTCCTGTTGCCATTGTAATTTTAATTCAGTTTCTGACAGGTAGGAACTTGAGTATCTGACACCAGCTGTACAAACTGAGAAGTCATCCACTCTCCTGATATTTCTTTTTAAGATAAATTACCTGAGGATGTTTTTCATGACCAGGTATTGGTTTCTACCCATCTCCTATAGAGAAAAAGATCAGAAAGCTGCGCCTTTTGCCCTCGGTTTTGCCAGTTCCATAGCGAGGTTATTCTCCATTCTTTATTTGTATAAAAATGTTTCAATACAGTACATGACTTCAAACATGTATCATGTGTTGTGAGAGTGTCTGGACAATGGAAAATGGCAAGTAATGCAGGGCTTGGGGCTTAGTTTCAAATTTATCATCTAGAAGCACATTCTCAAGTGGCTGACTAACATTATCTGTCTCTTCTTTCTATAAATAAATACATCCATGTGAAATGCAGTGTAATGTGCTTACATCCCTGTCCCCACAATCTTAATTTTATTTATTGAAATTTCTCTCTTATATTTAATGTTCAGAGAAAAGTTATTTTGTACTGCCACCACTGCAGGAGCTTTTTAAATGATTCAAGGAAGTATAGCTTTCATTTAGGTTTTTGCCCTCCAGTCTGTTTATACTGGTCGATACACTTGTCTGAAAAATATAATGGATTAGCACATCATTCAACAAACTAGTCAGAAGGCAAGCTCAAGGCGACAGAGACCAAAAAGTAAATTACAGCCAGTAGTAGGGACAGGCCAAGCCTACAGCTAGGAAACATCATATCACTACAAAACCTGTATTCTGTGAGAATGTTACTTGAACTGAAATGAGTGAAAAATTTACACTGAAATATAATAAAACAATCAACTCAATGATTTTATACAGAATTATAAATTGTACAGTTTATGACACATAATGCAAAACATGATTCTCACAAGCAGTGCATGCTACACTCATATCTCCTATCAACAATAAGTATTATTACTCTGTAATGTAAAAGAAGTATTTTGTCTCCAGTTTACTACTTTTTATTTCAGAGCTTTTTTAACACATTTAAATAAGTGCAAAACAAAATATGCCAAAAAGCATATCATGAAAAGGCTGTGAAAATATATCTTATATAGGTAAAACAAACACACCAAGGATGTAATACAGCCTGAAAGATGGAAGGTTTTTCTCCTCAGCATACAGGTAACATTCAAGGTGAAATTCAGTAGCTGCAATTTCTAGCATATATGTAACTAATTATACTCTTTTCTATAAGTGATCATTGTGGGTTATTTTTCTTTTTGAACCTCCAGCAGTGAATCAAATCTTTTAGCTTTACTTCTACTTTAAAACTCACAAAACTCTTGTTTGCAATAGATGACTCAGTTCTGTAACATGTAAACCTATTCCCATTTACAAAGAGAAAAGAACCTTAATGTTCTCATAAACGTTGAAGAACATCACAGCATTGTAATAACCTTTCAGAAAATTAACACAGTGGATGAAATTCAGTGCTGAGTTAGATTCTTTAGCTCAAATGGAGGTACATTAAGAAGAGTTGTGTGTGACATGCTAGAAGGTAGAAATCATACCATATGACTATAAAGTAAATTCTTGGAAAGAGTTACAAACAATCTAGCAAATGCATCAGCAAAGAATACCTGCCATGTATCTCCAATAGTCATATATCTGTGGCAGACAAAGCCACCTCTACAGAAAGTGAACCATTTTCTACACTTCCATTCAACTGTGCTTATGCAGCAATTAGTTTTGCCTTACTTTTGCTATTTTCAGTTGTACTTGTGTCTTACACACGACTTCAGGTATCAGGAAAGATAAGACCAGTATTTCACATTTTCCTTGTGGTCATAGCCTTGGATTCATTTATTCACAAGATGAACAGAAGCAAATGATTTCTGGAACTCAACTTGCCTATCTCTGTTCCCCAGCTCTCAACACAGAGTGCCTTTGAGCACCTTGTATAGGATTCTGGGAGGAGATCATGTCATAGAGCAATGGTCTTTGAAGGGAATTCCCACACGTTTTAATTCATACTAGATGTTCACTGTGAAGCCAAAGGAGCAAATGGAAAACAATTGCTTGTGTTTTGGATCACTGATATTTTGTTTAATCTAGGTTATTTCTGCTCAGGAACTGTGTGAAGCTCCTACAAAATGAGGAAATCTCTTGCTACTTTATTGATAAAATCAAGTGAATTTGGGCTCAATTCTCTTCATCTTTTCAGTATGAATTTCAAATTCTTGAAGGAAGAAGTGTCACAGTAGATTATTTCCAAGTAAATAGTTGGTTTGTGAAATCACATTTGCATTGTGATATGTCTATTTCTCAGTTGTCTACACTTACACAACTACTTCTGGGACAGCAATCTACAGAAACACCAAAACCTTCCTTGCTTTAAGCAAAGATGCCAATTTTAAAATGTCATGCCCTATCACAGCTGAGGCCACAATGTTAAAATATGCCGAGCTTTCAATTCAATATGAAATCTGCCTGTTCTCCTGGCATGGGGCCAACAAGAGACTGACGGGTTTTGACACATTCTTCCCTGGTTTGTTTGTTTCCTGGGCAAGAGCTGTTGTTCAACACCAACTACTATTTTAGATGTTTATTTAAAGTTTCTAAAATGCAGATGGTGTATTTTAAATATATACAGAATTTAAATGTATACTATATATATATATATTAAATATACAACAAATCAATTAAACATTGAGCTTCATGTCCTACTTCTATAAGCACATGTAGTTTCATGTTTTTAACAGGCCAAATAGCCAAGCAGACACACATGACCAACACATCAACTTTGGGTAACTAGGGCATAAAGAAACAAAATGGTAATACACAATATCAGTGCATTTTCAACATTGAAATTGAATTATTGTTAATAATTGGTTTGGCTCATAATTTTTCTCTCCAGAAATTTTGCTTTTGCTTTGTTTTTTGTGAGATTGACACTGATTTTAATGAGAGTTTACACAGTTCAAAAAAACAAGCCTCAATTCCTCAAAGACTTAACTGAATAGATTTATTATTCGTTTCACAGCTTTCAGTGAGAATTCTTGTGTGCATGTTTCCAAGATCCAAGCCTTTGTTATGATATATAAATCTTTTCTTCTACTCATACTCTATTTTAAGTTCAACTTGTAGCATTACCTTTTGTTATTGTTTTTTAACACTTAGCACTCAGAAAACAGTTTCCAGTTCCTTGTCACATTGTCAAATTCACCACTGTTTAGAATAAATTTTTACAGGACACACATGTGTTTCAGACTGAATAATTTAGAAATTTTAATTTTAGTCTAGACACAAGAGCTTTTTTTTTATTTCTGCCCACGTTGAAGCAGTAAGATTTTTTTGAGCAGTCATCACATTCCCATTTCTATTAGAAAATGGATTTGAAACTGGCAGATGGAGTTGCCTTTATACCAGCAAGAGGCTATTTGCCATTCCAATAAAAGCACACTGAAATTTGTCAGAGTTATATGCCACTGAGCAAGCAACCACTGCTTAAACAGATCAATACAAACCTTCATTCTATTTACTTCTACAATTTACAACACCCTATGCTTATGATCGGGGCCAAGGGTATGATCTGTACAGTGACCCACATGATTAAAGTATAGGTGTGATATTGCAGCTGAAGAATAGGGGCCTAAATAAGAGACAGACACCTTACGAAAGCTGTGCATTTCTGAACTCCTTTTCTGCTCTTGGATCCTGTAAGATGTGGATAACTAGACAGGCTGATTGCCTGTATCTGGTATGCAGTCTCAGGGTGGGAAGAAACCAGAGACCTGTGAAAGGAACATGTGCTACTGCCACACATAAGTATGTGAGTTGGGCCAAATGAATATAAAGGTCTGTCTAGAGAGATTTCAGTTTCCATGGCCAAATCTCACTAGACTCCATCCTTGGTAAACAGATTCTAACCTTTTAACAGTTAACAGCACTAACCACAGTGCACCATCCCCCAGTGCTTCAGCCTACCATAGCTCATCAGGATCCCCACAGCCCAAAATCAGAGAGTGCTCAGAGGGTTATAAGGATACAGCTGGACATTCCTTACTTCCTAATATTGTGGGACAGTATAAAACAGAGGTAAAGAAAATGTCAGCACAACTTTGAGATTTCTCTTTCAATCATACACCCATACAGATTCATACACAGAGATGCATTATATATAAATATATATGTGTGCATACTCCTAGCTGTAGAGCTAATTGTCCCTGGAAGGCATCCTGCATTTTGTGATTATACTAGAACATTATTCAACACAACTAACAAAATGTGAAAAAAAAAAAGAAAAAAGAAAATATTAAAAGTTTGTAATAACTACAACCATTTGGATTTGTTTTCATTAGAGGGGGAGGGGGATGGCTAATCATCAATGTAGCATTTTTGCAAAAGGGTAACAGTTTTTATTGCTGTGCTTTGAAAGGTGAAAAATATTCATCCCTTGTAAACCTCCCTTCCATTGTGAAATGAGATTCTCATAGTCACCAACCTCATTAAAAGTTAAAATTGTGTCTGCTTAGCATTAGCAAGGAATAAAAGGGTAAGAAATGAGGTGTCTATGAGAACTATAGCTATTGACACCATTGACCTATAAATATGTCCTCTTCAAGTTGATATACAACAATTCATTATCCCTGTTTTGATATAATCGCTATTACTGAAAGCCCTTTGCTTTCAAGTGTTAATACAATTGCAGTTCATATTTCAGATAATCTGCCAAAAAGAAAAAAACTAATTTCTAAATATTTGATCATAAAAGTTATCCTCGGCTTTTACAGATAATTTAGTCAAATGATATCAGATAATCTTAGAGCAGATTTAACAGGAAATTGCTAGGGACTCCATCTAAGCAGCACCCATTTGCACTTATATAAATGTACTGAATGTGTAGGAAGACTTTGACAGCTTGCCATATGTGATTTCATTCTGTAGCCTACCTACTTTACCATCAAAAGTTATATTCTTTGAAGCATTGCCAGAATTACTTTAGCCCAGTAGATATGCTAGATGTGCCCTTTAAAAGCCATATCATTTCCTTTATACTCTGACTAGTTCAATGTAGCATCTGCTCAACTAAATTCCTCTGAAGGTTAAAACCAAAAAACCCCCTGTACTACAGCTCTCTGAGATGTCCAGTGTTGAATGAAGACCATGGAAGCAAGAGAATAAATATGACTTAAATAAGAGTATAAAAGAGAATCAGAAAATTATCAGCTATCATGGGAATATTATAATTATACACACACAGAATAAATATTTGCTTTTCAGGATATGTAACCATTTTATTTATAATAATAATAATAATAATAATAATAATCATCCCTGAATTTCATACTTCCAATCCATTATGTTGATTGTTATATGCAAATTCTGATATTGCTGTGACATGGGTGCTAATGCCATAATAAAGAATATCACACATCAACAACTTGATTCAAAACAGCAAATATAAGTATGAATGTATAATCTCTTTTACAATCTTTGAGTTTTATAGCTATTTTTAATGACACTGTGTTATTTTCACAACACCTTTCCAGCTGTTCTAGGTGATGATGAAGGGATAGTCCATATCATCAAGTATCACAATTAAGCTGTGATATTTTAGAAATATCTCCAGTTTGACTTCTTTAATTTCTACAAATGCTATTTGAAATTGAAGGCTTGTTTTTTTTTTACTGAAGAGGTGAATGAATTCCAGAAGTACATGATTTTCTTGTCTGCTCAACTGAAAAGGTTCCAAAATGTATTAAAATAGTAGTGTCCCTTTGTGGTCTCTTAAAACCATTGTTCAATGTTAATTTTAATTAATGAGTTGTAAAAGTTCCATTTGTATATCTGTTGGTTTTTTTTTTTTTTTACAGTTTCACTTATTGTTCTTATAATTTCACATGAATTTACACCCTCACTAGGGAAATTGCAGGCTTTGCTAATCTGCAGGGATTTATCACAAAAAGCATCATGACAGTGCAGACTGGACTGTGGTAGAACTAGCCACATCACTGTCCAAATTAGGTACAGCACTAATGCACTTATGGCCCCTAACCACTTAAATGGAAAAAACCACGATTTGTTTTGTTTCTGTCTATTTTAGTGGTCTTCCATCAAATGTGTAAGATTTTTCTTCACAATCACAAGTTTACATAAACCAAGCAGAGTGTAGTGATATCAAAAGAGAAGAGGAGACTAGAAAAAGTATTAAGAACCTGCTCTGATTTAGCCAAACAAAACATCTGGAATAGATTCAATTTGAAGTGTACAAAATTCTTTCTATAGACACATTTCTGCCAAAATGCAGGAAAGATAAATACTTAAACTTGCAATGAACATAAAAGAGAAGTCCATCTCAGTGGAATACTCTCTAGAAAGTGGATTTTGCTGATGTGAATTTCAGTAACTGAATTATTTTCTATGGACAATTCTTCCTCTGAATTGCCTTCTGATGGGAAAGCACTGTATGCTCAAGCAACAATACATCAAAACTTAGTTTGGAAGCTAACAAGGAAGACAGACTGAATTAGAAGATGGGAAACAGATGAATTTTAAATAAAAATATTGTAATGTTCACCCCTCCCAAACATGCAACCAATCAAATGTATACCTATCACAACAGAAAAAGGTTTTTTTCCACTACACTTTTTTAGCCAGCCACTCAGACTCTGAAGATTGTCATGTCTTTGGAATGCATCTTTCTCGGTGATTAGACATTAGCTCATCTACATACAAAGTTGCAGTAAATAAAGTATATAGCAATTACATTTAAAGTAATAACCCTCTAAAATGCTTTAACAAAATGTTGATTCAGGTTACCTCAATATGAATATATACAATTGGAGGCAGAACAAAGAAATCAATCTATCATCTATCATATGACCAAAATATTTTAAAACATGTAAGCAATCTATAACCAACAGGGAACAAAAAGAGTAATCAAACTGTCATTCATTCAAAATACTGCTTGCTTATAGGGACAGAGGGATTGCTCAATAACTTATGGAAAATATCTTCATTCACAGTGTAAAATAAGAACCATGTTGGCAATATATAGAACCATCCAAAAGCCTGTGAAATCTCTTTATTGACTTACAGGCTGTGGATCAGACACATGTCAGGTCAGGAGAAATACAAGTAGAAGTGAAAGCTATTGTTTCTTCAACTGCATTAATGACTTTTAGAAAAGGAAGCATCTTTTCCTACAAACTTTAAGTCGTGACTCATACATGCTGCCTCAATATGTGGAAGAGATATGTTTACAATATTCATCACATCTTTCTTATGCATGTATTGAGGAAGTTAAATAAGGACAGATGGATACCTCCATTGTTATTCAAGGAATCTCAGGAATGTGTATGGCTTTGTATTTACCACTTAAGCATCAATAAATGCTGTCCCAAAAGAGATGTGTTTCTGAAATGCGATATGAAGAGGTATAGACTATGCCTAACTATAATGGCTACATCCTAATCCAGCAGTAATCTTCCTAGAAAATACTTGTCATGCAGAAGATCCAAGGACAGAATCTTAAACATAAAACAATTAATATAGGTAACAATTCTGTCACACATTTTATTATTATAAGGCCAGATTTATTAACACAAAGGTTTTAAAAGTTATCTGGGATGCGGTATGAGCAGGATAAACCATATGAGTTTATAGATCCATGTGATCCCGTTCAACTAGAGAAATAGACAGTATTTCCCCTTTATACTTTACTGTTGCCAAACTTTATAATATTATTGCCAATCAAGTAGTTTGATTGTAGCTTCAAAGGCCTCTCCATAGAATCATGATATGCCCCAAAAGTCTCAGACATCTCTTACATATAAAAGTACACTTCTAGCATTCATGTAGCTAATGGAAAAAGAAGACTTGGAAAAGCAAAGCCACAAAGGGTGCAAAATCACCAGAATGTTAATAAGCTCTTTAAAATACTATTTTCATATACCTTGAATAACTTGGAACTAGACTCACTATTTGAATTGATGCTGCACCATGAGTTCTGAATATCAAAGGTTGGCAAAATTTATTTTGGCTGCTGAGAAAGAAGCTGCATGTCTCCTCACAGCTCTGTTGCTGAGCAAGGGCAGCCTTCCCCTTCCTGTCTGCTCACACCAGAGAGGCATTTCTTTTGTCTGTCCCCTCATACTAATATGATTCCTTCTCCCTCAGATACATGCAGGGGTTTCCTGACTCTAAAGGGAAGATAATTCCTGCTCTTAGACATGTCTCCTCATTGAGGAAGGAAGATATTTTCTCTGCCTCTTTTCTGCCTTACATTTCTAACTCTGGACAAAGTTTATCACCTGACTGTGTTGCCACATTTGATCTCCTGTCTTTTGAAAGGGAAAAATGAAGTCCTAGATTTCCTCTGCCTCATCTGATGGCCAGTAGAAATACTTCCCTGATGCATAGCTGTCTTTGGCTATACCAGCACTGACAGAGCATGCTGTGTGCTGGGCTGAGTCCTGATGGCAGATCTCGATGGCATAGCTTGTAACAGGGCTTTAAACAGGCCTTCTGGGGATTCATCTGCAGAGGGTCCTTCTGTGGGATTGCCATGAGAACAAAAAGTAAATAGGTTCCATGTGGAGTTGAGTTACTCAGTAATAATGCAGGCAGTTCTAAAGGTATGAGCAAAGAGCAGAAAGAACTTCTAATGTGAATGCTGTTGAGGAACTCAGCTGAGCAAGCCAGATAAAGTAAGGGTTCACAGCAAGTGTGACAAGTTTTCTGATGTTCTTCTCCGCTATCCACCAGATGTAGAAAGCAACCTGGGTACATTCCCTTTCACACTGTAACTTAAGCAGGAAGCTGCTGTCAGCCAATGTACAATTGGAAATGGGTAGAGGATGTTTTGGATGGCATACTGGTTCAAATGCCAGAAGGAAATACAGGGAAACATGGGGTTAAAACGCTAAAGCAGCATAGGTCTATTTAAATGCTGAAGAGGACAGGAAGTGACGAGTATAGATTAGCATGGAAGAGCAATAGCACATGGACACAATTGCCTTAAATTTCCACCACAAACCTTGGGGATTAAGCACCATTAAGCACCTTTGTCTTGAGAGGTTCTCCACAGAACCTGGAATGATTCTGTTTTCTTACCAATCCTCTCTTCCCAGATTAGTATTACTCTGTTAACTCTGACTAAAAACAGAGCAAGTAAAGCTCTGACCAAGGCTGTAATAATACATGCTGGCAAAAGCAGATTAAGACATATCTCCTATCCTTTTTTTGAGCTGCTTTTTCCTGATCTTGTGCTTTCATATGCAACCTCTTAGTTGGATTGGTAGAACTGTCAGTGAGGATTTCAGCTGAAGATATGATTGAACTGGTCTGAGTTTAAAGTAGGTTGGGGTTTTTACTTCATTTTTGCAGCACTATTTTCAGCCAAGATCCATTCAGTGACTGTGTTTTTAATACATATGAGCACTATTTTATTTATTTAATAACCTTAAGACAATCCTTCCATTTCTGTGGATTGATCTACGCTTTCCCAAGTGCTTGGAATGGGCGTTCTGTCAGGTGAGCCTGTACTGCTTCACTGATACAAGTCTTGAAATATTTCATACATTGGAAAAATTTTAAGTCATGATTTTCACTTGCCCTGACTCAGCTACTGATGTAAAATATATAATCAGTGCATTTTGTAAGCACTGAAAGGCATATTTTCTTACTCTGAATCAAAACCTATTAACTATAACTTATTTATTTTTAGAAATGAAATTTTTATCACTTTCCAGTAGAATTACTTTTTGACTTTATTATTAAAAGGTAAAACATTCATTTATTTTTAAAGTTTTTTCCTCCTCATCTCTAATGCACTGGGATAGCAGGGGAAACATCCTCATGGCAAATTTGTATGTTTCCCACCAGTATCTGGCCTTTTTCCTCTATTAGTCCACTGCTCTCTTATTCGGTAGCTATATATAGAATATTCTCCAACTTCCAAACCAATATGTTACAATGTCATACAAAAAAGAGATCAAACTATTCTGTAGCTAATTTGGATAATATGAATGTTAACTTAGGAAAACTTTTGTCTTTGCTTTAGTAGGAGAGAGAAACATAAAATACCTAAATTGTCTTCACCTTTTTCCCCAGACATAATGAGAAAACAATGCATCATTAGAAAGCAAGTGGTCTAATTGCCAGTGTTTTCAGTCTTATTCAGTACTTGAAAGAGTTAACAACTGCAATGAAAATACCTTATAGAATTTTTTTTTTAACAGCGAACGCTAGAAATTATTAAATGACATGAAAAGTCTTCAGCCTTCAAGTGTTAAACCAATGAGGCTATATTTTACTGCATGGGGAATCCATGTGATTCATTTTAACCAGTGAATCCCTTCTGCATAAAGGCTTTCAATGTTTCAGCCTCAGTGGCTGGTAAAACATGTTCAAAAGAATAAATAAGGGAAACATGACTCTCATGTAAAATGACATTCTAGATTCCTTTAGTTAACTCAGGAGAGAGCTAAATTCAGTGAAGCCTATAAGACAATACTGTAGGTAGTATTTAAACACACTTCAGAAGGATAAACAAAACAATGTGATTGATAACAATAAGTTAATTTTACTAAAAAAAAATTATTAAAGCTTCACCGTATATTGCATTTGGACTCACTACAAAGTGACAGTCAGCGGATTATTCCACAGATTTCTAATGCTGAAAATTCTGATGGCATTTACTAGCATAACCTTTCAACTCTGAGCACATCAATAGAAGCAGACAGTGGTTTGAAATATGATTCCTTGCAGATAGCATATCCTCATTCATCTGACTGTGGTGCTCTGTGCTCCATTGCACAAACAGCGGCTCACCCACTTCTGAGAGGACACTAATAAAAAAGGCATCAATTTTCAGCTCTAGTACTACTGTGATCTCTTTATATGTTCGACATCCAACATTAAATTAAAATGCTGTTATAAATCCTACTTTCTGAATCTGGAATGAGTGTTGGGTTTTTGTCGCATGAGACTGCAGCAAATCTTGTCAAAAGCAAGGAAGCACGTCTTGTTCACTCAGAATTAATGTTGTGGATGAAAGAAGGAGGTAAAAGAGGTTGAATCTGGTGAACTGTGGGTGTCAAAGGCAGTGGGTAAAGGAGCTTTGGGGTACCAAACAGAGCATAACATTTGCTGCTTTCAATAGATTCCTAGTCACTAATTACAATTAACAATTATTAACTGCACAGGAAAAATAATTTGTTCAAAACATAAGGTAGTTTCAAAAATTCCTGCATATCTTTAAATGCCTTTATTCCTCACATTTTTTGGCAATATATTCCTCTGTGCAAGACAAAATCAGTTTTGTAATAGCCAGATAAAACAGGTTAAGTGTTTTGGATCACTTCATGACCATACAGTGAAGGTTGTTACAGAGTGTCTATGCAAAATTATGCATATTGATGTTGATGTTCAGGACTTCTGTCAGCTTGTCATTTGCACTTGAGTTGTCTTAAAAGTTCTTGGGTTGGGATAGGGATTAACAAAAAAAAAATCAAAACAAACAAACAAATCTTAGCATAAAGAAAAAAAAACCTGAGGTACTGATATGAATATATTGAGACAATGGCAAAGTCTTCTCCTGAGAAAAATAAAGCTGCAAAGATTGAGTGTGAGAAAGAAAGCGAGTGGGATATTTCTGTTATGTAGAAGACTGCGGTATGTTTTGGAGTCTTTCAGCTGTGTCTGATAACCTCTAATGGCAGGTATCATTTCTCCTTTAAAAACTAAGCTAAGCTACACTGAAAAGGCAATAATGGCTTCAGCAAAGATACTGTGTCTATAGATATTTTCTCTTGTTCAGTTCATTCATAATTATGAAGAAAAGAAACAAGCTTGCCTTTTTGGGGGTGGGGGAGTGCCTTCAAGAGTGGTTCAATATCTGGATCGAACAGAGGAACTTTTTCCCCCTAAGGATCCTGCCTGAAGAAACCTTGACATGCACAAAGTCAGAACCTAGACAAAGTTGCCCTGGTGAGAACGATAAGGTCACCCGTGGGATTGCTGAGATTATCTCTGTCAAGCACTTGGACAGCATGCAGTCAAATGATGCATCATGCAGTCATTTTCGGGGGGGAAAAAATCAATTTCTTCAGCAGGTCGCTATTTGCTTTTCAAAGTGCCCTTGTAGGCCTTCACCACCAAGCATTTATCAATTTAAATGTTGTAAATTGATAATGTGCCACTGTGCCTTGTACTGTTTCTGAATTATTTTGATACTTATATTTTCTTACTGCTCTCAAAATCCTAAGAGCTGTTGTATTTCAATAGAGCTCCTCCCTTGCTCACTTCTTTTAGCATAAAAAACATGAGTAAATTAATTTTCTTACACCAAATATTAAGGAAAAAAATTTTAAAAACCTACTGACCAAGACAGAATTTCTCAGGCTTTTATTTGCTACTTTTAAAGGGGAAAAACCTATAAAAAAGTTATCAATGCTAGTGCACCAATTTACAAAATGAGAACAAATGCTCATTTTATATAGAAGTATTTACANAAAAAAAAAAAACACACAAAAGAGCAAGCAAGTTCTTTTCTTGATTTGCTATTGTCTAGATTTGCTTAAAAATATAGCAGTTTTCCTGTGAAGTTCCTGGATTTTGGGTTTTCCCCCTTTGGAATTATTATTATTATTTTGTTTTTATTATATTTATATAATAGTATAGGAGGATAATAAGGTAGAACTTACAGAATGAAAGTAAGTGCCAAGATTGCTTTATATTATTTTTTAAGCAAACAGAGCACAAAAGCAATTCTTTAACTATCTACTAACCTCAACTTGATTTGCAATGAAAAACAGGTAGAGAGCATAGTAGTTGAGTTCTGTGCTTCATACAAGCAAAAGAAATACATGGCAGTTGCAAAGCATTCTTAACCTCCAGTGATTTATTGGCCCTCAGCCAAGTTATCAGGGGAATCTAATTCTTCTTTATTATTCAAATAAACCACATTTGGCACCATGGTTCCTTTTCAGAATAGCTTCACAAATAGAATGAGTACTGTCATTTATTTGACCTTGTACTTGTGTGCTGTAGCTATAATTTTATTTGCCATTTCATAGAACAAATGCACAGAAAGCCAAAATAAGGAGATAGGTTATGCTACTAGTAACAGAGTACACATGTAATATACCTGTTGGTTTTGCCTGCTTTGTTTTAAAAAGGATAAATTCTTAACAAGTTAATCTTTTTAGTTCCTTCTTCATCTCTGTTTTCTGTCTCTATTATGCCAGCAGCTGCACTGTTCCTTTTTAGTGAGCTCTCTTTTCAACAGGCCAATTTGCAAACCTGTTCTATGTCCTGGACAAGTAAGGAATGTTTTACTTTAAGGTGTGGACCTCAGAGAGGGGGAACAATACATTCTATCTTTGTTGAGTAAAATTGTTGGTGAGAAGGGATTAAGAGCTTGTGTCCTGAAAGCAAAAGCATCCCAGCCAGATTATCAGCCCATAATATTTTCTATTGACCCCGAAACATCCTATATCTAACAATTTTTTCCTTTCTGGATAACAAATTTTTATTCTATCTGGTGCTGGATAGATTTTTCCCCTATTTGTTACTCTTTATGGTTCAGCATATTTCTGGTATAAGCCTCAAACACAGAGACTTTTCAAAAGAATTGAACCCCCCCAGGTAAGCACTGATAATGACTTCTAAGTGCTGGAAGGAGTGATTTGAATGCCTCTTCAATGTCTAGATATGGTGACTCTTTTTAGTCATTTTCTTTTGAAATCTCATCCCATTTCTGAATGGAAATCAGGCTCTGAGTATTCCAAAGATGGCTGTTACTCTGATATCAAAAGTTACCTACTGACTTGGAAAATGTCTGGGTCAAGACATATATGAAGAACAAACACTTTTCCATCACTACATAGATGCAGTGGAAAAAGCTGTTTGTACTGACAGAAGGGAAAGCTACACTATCACAGCTCATGTTGTCCAACCCAGGGATGAAATCCTGGCTATACCGCAATTTCTAGACACATCTGGGTCTTTCAACAAATACTACAGTTCCTGAAACAAGTGGAAGGTATGTTGAATTATTTCATCTTTCCTCAAGTATAACCGAACTATGACAATTTATACAGACTGAGGGAGATTTTTGGTCCATTTCTTTGCTTTGATTCTTTACCTTCTCTTATGCATTATTTTCAGCTAACTCTGTCTTTACTTGGAAATGTATCTCTGTTCTCTGAAACTGCTCTGATTGCAATTCCACAATGTCATCTAAAATACACATTTGCCAAACTAACTTAATTTTTTTCTTAGCATTAGCTGGAATAAGTGTTCAAAATATATATATTGATGGATATCTACATGCAAGATATATTCATTGTAATATCAAAAGAGTATTTATTGTAATTTTTGTTTACTGTGCAAATATACTGTTAGTTTTGCCAGGGGTACCTTTATTATTGTCATTGCCAAGCTGCCTTCCAAGATATTGTTTTATCAGATTTCTTTACTATTAGTCCTGGAGCTATCTTAGAACATCAGCATCCATTTGTTTTGCACCACTGGCTTTAAGTGTTCAGAAAAGAGAAAAATTGGGTTCCGTGAAAAATAGTTTTCACCTGCTGAGATTCAGTATGAGGACTGTTTTCTTTTAGCTAATAGACATAAGATTTTGCTTTGCGAGTACAAAATATATTGTGCATTATTTCCATGCATACTAATTGAAAACCACCACTACCACTACCAAAAAGCTGAACTAAACAAGGATGAAGTCCTAGAGGAGTCATTTGTCTAGAAAGTAAGACTCCAGAGTCAGCACTTGATGAAGATGTTTCAAATAGAAATGCTTATAATATACTTCTAGATTTTAAACTGAAAACGGCCTAGAAATTCTCTATAAATATGTAGTTTGTGAATATCAGGATAGGGTCATACCAACATTTAACTGCAGTGCAAGAAATGCAATGCCACATATATCACATAGCACCAATCTAGAAATTCAGAATTCACAAGTATTTTAAGTTTCTGTAGGGCAAACAGTAGCATTTCCACGTATAGCTTGAGAAATTGTTCTATGGACATTACTGCTGATGTGTCTTTGTAACAAATAAGCTTTGATTAGTGATTTAGTAACAAGTCACTACAGAATTTCGTTTGAAGTTATTAAGAGACTAGGTATAAAATGTTATAGCAAGAGAATAACATATTCAAAATATAAATACAGGAGATCTGAGAAGTATAAAATGTCTCCATAAAGACAGAAGAGAAGATATTTTAGCAGATCTCAGTAGACTGCATTTAGTACTGTATAAAAATCCATAGTCCTCATTCTGATTTTTGGTAGCTTTTCATCAGTGCTTTCAGTGGTGCACACATGGAAACATTGTCCTGATATATCAAATAATCTAACATGCAAAGAAAATGAATTTATTTATTTGAACCCTTTCCCGAAATGTGTATGTAGATAAAGATTAAGGGTAAAGTCTTAACAACATGATGTGAGTTCAGAGTAAGGAAAGATTTACCAACTCCTATAGTTAAAAAGACAGTGGCAGAAAATGCTTTTAACAAGAGACGAGCATAGGGTTAAAGCCAAATTTTTCTTGAACAGATGATATTTCAGATGGCCGCACTATTCCAGATGCATCAATTTCCTTGAAAATCCAATCCATATATGTGCATATGCTGTGCTGGCAGGAGGACTGACTGAAATGGCCAAAACCCAAGAGCTAATATTCTTTTGGCCAGAATAATGCAATTATTATTTTCCTAGCTATCAGTCTAAGCATACAGAGCCATCTGTTATGCAAAGCAAACATACACATCTCAATTACAGAAAATGCAGTTGCCTTGACAGAATTTGGATTACACCACTAACCAGGGCTGTAAAATTTGTTTTAAGCTAGTGTATAATGGATGCCTTTCAGGAGTTTCCTAATTAGCATTTACCTGCTTAAACTAATTATCCATCCTTCTTCTTTACTGGCTTATTAAACTTCGTTGGATACTATGCATAAAACAGATTAATATGAGCATAAGACAATAATAAACATTAAAGTTCCAATTCTTTACTGTATTATCAACATGGTGGTGCACTGATTTCAAAATGTGGGATTCCTGATACTAACTCCCAAACAGATTAAGTCAGGGATTAAAGTCTATTACAAAACGAGGGACTTTAATGAGAGACAAGAATACTGATATGAGCTAGAAGCAGCTCTTGTTTCCATTTCCATCACTGGGTTTGCCAAAGCCAGCACAAAATAACAATTACTGAACTTACTACAGCCAATTGCTTGCATGTTCTATGAGGAATTAATGAAACTCTACTTGGATTCTCACCAGATAATATTTAAAATTAGTCTTTTTTTTGGCACCAAATGTTAAAATTTCCCATTTCATTGTTGCGGGGTGCAGCAAAACTGACAGTAGATTGTGCTAATAGGTGCTTCCTCATATCAGTATGGGTCCCAATTTAAAGAAACCAAAATAAATATTATTTCAGTTTTTCTCCTCAGAGGGCCTGCAATAAAAGTAGATTATCCTCCTCTGAAAATCATCATGCAAAATCTTTCTGCTGCATTTCTAAGTGCAAGCAGAAAGAAGCTATCCTGCCTAAACATTTCTGAATGCTGCAGGACCAGGAATAAGAATTAACAACTAACTTTCGCCCCACTTCTGTCCTGCCTTTTAATCTTTGAAAAACACTTGTCAGCAATTAAATGGAAAAAACCAAACCAAATCAAACTCAAAAACTATTATATTGTATAAATTCATTCCTTCATATTAGTGAGCATTTGTGAAAGCATCAAAATGTGTCCTTGTTGGAACCCTCCCTGCAAGACATTTTAATGGTCTCTTTCAGCATTTCTTGACTCCAAATGACTCCCTGTCATCGTGTCAGCTCCCTGGATAATGCAGGGTACTCCATAAACATCCAGTAATAGGACACAAGGGAAGTACTATTAGAGTGTCCCTTTCCTATCAGGTATAGAGGTTTAAAGTTCAAAACAACTGAGAAAAGAAACTTCATTTGTTTTCAATAAATTAATAATGATCCTTTGTGGCAAAAAGTTTTCAGATATGTCTCAACGTCCAGTACTGATAGACAAGATTTTTCAATTGCATCTCAGGATGAACAAGATGCAACTTTAAAAAACTAATTCAATAATCCATGCAAAATACATAAACAAAATTATTATTTCCTTAGGAACAATAAATAGAAGAATGCATCATAGACAGTTATGTTCTAGAATTGAAAGCGTGTACTTACTTGGGACAGGCCTAAATAGATGGACACAGTTTCTGAAATGTACAAAAATTTTCCTTCTTGATTTAGTGCAAATACAAATCCATCCAGGGACTACAGAGTAAAGGGAAAAGAAAAGCGAATAGATTAATAAAAAATTCCAAATTACAGATAGAAGTAGATTCAAACAAAGGCATCACAGAGTAAACTGAGAAAAATGTTCTGATTTATATGAGTGGTTTTAATTCGAACCCTTAAGACAATTCCTTTATATTCTGTCTACATATTAATAAACAGCATATGAGTATATTGCTAAGTTCAAGGATTTACTGTCATGCTTACGTCTGCCATATACTTTATGAAACTTATCTTATTTGCTTGACAGAAAAAATACAGAAAAATAAAATGTTCTTTTTTTTTTTTCCTGTTTGTTTGTTTGGTTTTGTTTTTTTTGTTTACAAGAATAGAGAAATAAGAAAAATAAATAACCTTCCACCTGAATGGTATATAAAAAGATTGCCCCCCAGCCTTCAGAATCAAAGCAGACAATTTCCACTTCCAAAAACTGAAAAGGAGAAAATAAAATGCTACCATCACTCAAACCCCTACAGACCTCAATAATTTGTAAATTAATTGAGGATTACACACACATGCACACATGTGCACGCACACACCACCACCCCACCCCTCCCATTTTCCTTTTGTGAGACAACAAAGCCAATCAGCAGATTACTGTCAAATATGTTTACAGCTTGGGTCTCTAGAAATGTTATGAATTTCATCCCTTTGGTGTAAAACTCTAGATCAGATTTTACTTTGACAGGTTCAAGTCTTTGGATGTGGTTTCCATTGCAACTGCAAAAATCAAAATACAACTACAGTGATTAATGCATACCTTTTGAAACATGAGTGCAGTTAATAAACAAAGGTCTATATTCTAAACTGACACATGGAGTAAATCACTGCACATCAAGACAGAAATACACCTCTCTGAATAAGAGCAAATCTTCACTAGGAAGAAACTGCCTTTCATATGCTATTCATGCCTTTACCTTTTTGCCTTTTGTGGGAGTGATTATTGGCAAACACTCACTATTGCAAAAGCAAAATCACAAAATTCCAGAAATTAGAAATGCTAAAACAATGCAGAAAATATGAACAGCCCAAAAGTTGGGAGGAATAAGGAACATCCCCAAAATGACATCCCAAATATTCCCTTTTGATCAAGGTACACGTAAAGTGAAAATATATCTATAGCATTGATCAACCTGGTTTTGGAAGGAAAAAGAAGAAAAGCACATAAATTGGTGGAGATATAGGATGAAAAAGTCTTGTAGTCACCTCACTCCTTTTCAAATACACATCAGTGATTTCTAAGGGGTTTTAATTTTTCTATTCTTCTGCTTCTTGATTAATTTCTAACAGCCTGCTAGTCAGAAGCTGTCTTTGGCAAATGTTCACCTTCCCTGATATAGTAGGTGGTGGAATTAGTTCAAAAATCTGAGTTTTCTAAAAATAATAGACCACATATTGGAAAACAAACCCTCACTAAAGACATTGCATTAAAGAAAAACCCTAATTTATATTTATGAATTAATAAAAATGTAAATCTTTTTGCAAATTTCCTTCATGTAAAAACATTTATATTATGCAAGCCATTTATGACCTCTTATAAATCATTATAATTTTTTTTTCAAATTATTAACATCAGTTCCTTGAATTTTTAACAGTAACTAAACAGCTGGGAAATTTGGAATAGTGAAGTTCAAACTTCATGTCAAGACAAGCAAAACCTTTGCACATATGATCTCTGCCACTATATAAAATTTCTTTTACTCAGAAGGTCTTGCTTTAAGTTTTCCTGATGCTCTGTCCAATGTTCCTTTGAGGAAACTGGTTTAACCCTCTGTTAGACATAAAACTGAGATGTGTGACACTGACTTCCTGGCTGCCTACATTCTCCAGAAGCAACAATAAATTGCCATAACTGAATGGACTAACAGCCTACCTGCAGCAGTCAGTTTTCCTGGGTATGGCAGCACATACCCAGACTCTTCAGAGCACTGTTTGGAATACCCATATGGGCAATGACAAGCCTACCAGAGGTATCTTTCTAAGCTGTTCTTGTTAGTAGTTGGCACGATTATGATACCTGATCTTCCTCAGATTTTTTTTTTTTTAAATCTTTTAAAATTCTTGGCTCAGTGATATCCTGAGGAAAGATGTCTCACAGGTTATTTGTGTATCATATGAAACCAACTTTCCCCTTCTCAGTTTTTTAGTGTGATCCCCTCGCTCTGTTACTTGAGAGAGTTACATGCAATAGGAGCGTATTTATGATCTGGTCTGTTCAGTATACTGAATAAATGCACAATTATCTGGCATATCTTGATAGAGTTTTGTAAGAACAGAAAAAAGTAATTCTCTGAGCCACTGATGGCTTTTCTACTCTTTTTATACACATGATCTTATTTAGAAATTCACACTTCTTCATGAAACAAAAGTTTGAAGAAAGCTTATAGTATTAGTTAGGCAGAAATGTTTCCTTCAGTGCTATTTTGAAATTGAGTGAAAACATTTCTTATGAAAAAAATATAAAGAAATCAAACTATCTCTGGTTGATGTAGCTGTACAAAGAAATTTTAACCTCCATAGCGGAAGTTTGAAAGTCATCAGACACTGGGAAGAGTGTTGAAGTGAGAAGTGTTAGTCGTCTTAAGCACTTGCTACTTTTCCATGCCATTGGCTCTGATTATCTCCTTTCAATTAGACAGTTTTAATTCTTTAGTCTTTTCTTCCCCTTCTTTCTGGGAGCCTAGTCCTTACTTTTGCCTCCAACTTTTACAAGAGGGGTAACTAAGGAGGAACCACTGAAGGACTGGCAGGACCAATGCAGCATACCAAAACCTTCGGTTTCTTATGTGATTGGTCACTTCCCATGCCATAAAATTTGTTCATTAAGCCAACTGAGACTAATAAGTCATGGTTAGTCATTCGTTCTCCATTTCTTTTCCTCCCTCTCTGAAGTTATGCTTGGGTACCACTACTGAGACTCAATTCAGTGATTTGTTCAATAGAGCAAAATCAGAAAGTTTATTTCACTGTATTTTGAAAAAGTTACTAATTAACAGCTAATGAACACCTAACAACTTCCGTGCTCAAAATACAGAGACATTAGAACAAAAGCCTCAAATACTAAGCTCAAGTTCCAATACCTAAGAAAAATGACAATAAAAATAGGAGGAGAAATAGCCACCTTCCAATGTGAGGCAGTTCCTCCCACCAGTATGAAAGGGCTGAGAAGGACCACTTTTGTGACAATGTTGTTGTTCCTTTTACAGGTCAAACATTAGTTCTGAAGGACTGTCTCATTCGTTATTCATAGGTATTATTTATGAATATTTATTATTTAAGTAATGCGTGTTGAAATTTTTCAATTTTTCATAAAGCATGCATCCTTTGTGCATGCCAAGAGAGCAGCAGACTTCAGAGAAGGTGCAAGGCAACCAAACGCAGGTTATGTTTTATACGCCAGAAGAGCATTTGATACCATTGTATACTATACATTCACGAACAGTTTTGTTTTAATAAGAAATCTCTGGAAGTATTACTCATATTACTTATGTATAACTGAAGACACAATAAATGAGAGAAGGGTACTGGATTTAGTCAGCTTTCAAATCTCTCTTTTAAAATGAATGCCACAGTGTAATTTCCAGACAGAATTTCTGAACAGTTTCACTGTAGTTCAAAGGCAGATAGGATTTCTGTTTTGGATGTTCCACAGTCAGCTATAATATAAAAATAGGGCCTGCAAAGGTAACATGCCCTATTTTCATGGAAGGAGAGGGCACGAACATAAGGATAGAGTGTCTTCTGTTAGGAAACTATTTTTGAGTTTTGGGGTTTTTTTTTATTTTTAAGACAAATGAAGTTGACTTTCATAAAACCAGTCCTATCCCATCTGGTGTGGAGGCTGAGAAAGGGTCAGGGTGACCCCAAATGCCAATTTTGAGCACTACCCAATTTAAGGTAGACCGGCAACTTCCTGTTTAAACCCACACTTACGGGTTTTATGTAAAATGTGATTAAAGCTGAAACTCCCTAGTACTTTTTATTTCAGAAAACCATTATGTATTATGCTGTTTCAATCACCACAGGCTACTTTTTAATTTATTTTTTTTTAACTGCCCCACTGTTTTCAACAGGCGCCAATTAAGATTCTGGGGTCAAAGGGTTAATTACATCTTCTTACCCACTATGTAGTATTTTCTGATTATTAACCAAGGTTGGATTAAGATGAAAAAGAACCAACACAAATGTTAATGCTTGCCCCTCCTCAAGAAGATTTATCATAATACCATGCTGAAATCTATATGCTCTCTTCAAAGCTGTTAAAGAATGAAATCTTGGAGGAAACACTAAAATAAATGCATTAAAGACACATAAGTATCTGATTTATTGAGCCAGTTTTCTTATTTCTGAAAACTGTTCTAAACTAGCCAGACAGGACTGATACAAGTTTTCCTTTGCGACATACCAGCAAGTCAATGTGGCAGACATGAGGGAAGTGAGACTCAGATTTAAAAGTCACTAGCTACTGCACCTCTGAATAATAATGCAAATTATTATAATTTATATCCTCTGACATGAGAATAATACAAAAATATAAAGCACAGGTTTTTGACCCAAAATACTAAGTGCCTTTTACAGTATTTGAAGCATAGTGAGGTTATTTCCTCTCAGGATATGAAACCCACTGTACCACTTTGACCGAATATGCACTTATGTATAATGCATCATAGTAAATGGATTTATATTTGTCAGAGGAATTTTGTCCCAGGCATTTTTGCATATTCCCACTACAGGCAAATTTAATTCACTAGAGTCTTACTACATTGTCCTTCTGGAGAATATCCTCATATTTCATACTATCCATGAAGTCCCTAATTCTTTCTAGTGTATTCCAATGCTGAAAAAAAACCTGTTACCCTGACCTAAACTCCAGTTAGAGTGAAGAATTACCAGTAAGCTAGGTTATTTTAATGACAGATTATTTTAAACTAAGCCTTCACCATCTGTTCCACCCCCTAATTATGAATGCAAAAAGAACATATTTCACAATTACATCAGTAAAAAGTAAGATACACATGATTTAAATGCATGCATGTGTTCTTTGTCCAATGCAGCACGCATCTGTGATGTTTTTGTCATCATTCAGGCTCTGATCAGGAGTTAGGGGCTGGGGAAGGGAATACTCCCTCAGATAAAACAGGTTAATTGATATACTACACTTTTGCCTGGCAAACAGATCATCTTAATTAGAATTTTTCAGTGTTATGACATAATGATATTATAACTGGAGCTGAGCATTAATTTGAGGACAGAGCCTGTCACCAATTAGACATACAACATTCAATAACAGCAAAAATATTTTACTCTTTTCTTTTTAAAGGAGAGGCAGTATTGGATGTTACTGACATTTACGAAAGAAAACAGTTCCTCTCATAATATATATATAATTGCATTATTTATCTATTGTGTTACAACATGCCTTAAAAAACATGATTTACTAAAGAAAGAAAGAAAGAAAGAAAAAAGTAAGTTTCATTTCAACAGAGTAACCATTCTTGAATGGGGAGTTAAAATGAAATAAAAGGCATAAATGATGGCTAACAGAAATCTGGCCTTATTACCCTTCTGCTGTGCTCTCATTATTAAGATATCAGAGCAATATCCTCCAGCAACACCAACAAACATGCAAAACCATAACTACCTAGGTGGAAAAATCTGACCTTGGGCTTTCACAATTAAGTACTATGAGACAACCAGAGTATTGTGCTGGGGAATAGGATTTTACATGGGATGTATTTGATACATATGAATAAAAATGAGCAACTAAAGTTTGATTATCTACTGACTTACACAAATCTCTAAAAGCTTTATTCCTCCTCTTCCATGTTTTTAATCCCTTGCAAAAACCCAACCAAATCAACAATCCCCAAACAAACAAAATAAAACAAAATAACAAAAAATGCCCACCCCAAAACAAAAGCTCAAATAACATAAAAAGGTGTAAGGCTTATTGCAGTGTTCCTTGGGATACAAGCTTTTTACCACTGAGTAAAAATCCCAATACCAAACACATAGAAATCCCTGTTTTTAACTCTCATACCACTGCCATTTGTTCAGTCATAGTTCACCATAACAGTTAGATGACTATATGACCATAGACTCCTTGTGAATTAATAACACATATTTGACAAAGCAAAATGCACTTGGCAACAAAACAACTACAGTAAAAAAGATGAGGTAAGGGGACAAACTCAAAGGATGTGGTTAGAACAGACTTTGGTGCCAGTTTCCTAATTTGTCATCTTCGTGCCCTTTACTCACATGGTCAGGGTGCAATTTATGACAACAAGGAAGTGCCAAAAATAAATTTGTCAATAATAAGGTCTGCTTTATAGTTCAAAGCCAACAAATGAAGGAAGAGGAGTAAACTTTACTGATTCCCCTTGTGCATCTTTCACAGACTTACAGAATAAGTATGTTTATGTATCCAAAGCAGCAAAAACTTGTAGTGGTAGTTTTACTACTCTATTAGAAAAAAACATATTTTATTCTGAATCAAAACCTTTGCAAAAGTGGAGAGTGTAGAAGAGAAAAATTCAGAGCAAAGAATAATGTTTAAAGGTTGTAGTTGCGTTCTTAAGATGTACTCCTAGTTTTATTCACTGATAATAGATTGACAAGTATCAGAGGTGAACTTGAAAATCACAGCAAGATTACAAACCTCTAAGTGATGGGAGTTCAAGACAAAAAACTGAGATTGAGAGTTTGACAATTTTTTGTGTACAAAAGCAATAAACTACTTTTAGGGATCTCTGCCTTATTGATAGCAATATTATTTTTTTTTCTGAGAGGTCATCCTATATTGCTGCAAAATCCCAAATCACACTGTGGAACTTGTGCATTAAAGCACTGAACTTTTGTCTTAATGGTGCCTGTTCTTGATAAGATCCTTCCTTCCATTATATAGGATTCCTAGTGCTGGTTCCAGACTGTTTGGACAGCAGATTGTGATGCCAGTAACTGCGTACCATGTAATACAGTCAACAATATCTATTTATAATGAGACTTGTTATACAGTGATTACATTATGTATCTCTTACCCTGAGAAAATGGTTGCTCTTAGTCAGGATTAAGTGTATCTATGGACTGGCTTTGCTTTGGATATATAAGGTTTGAATATAAGTGGTTTCTGCCCTTAGGTGGTACAAATGTTACCATCACTTAGGCAATTGTTCACTGAGCAGTGATGCCCTGAGTAAAGGACTTGACAATATATCTACTTGCAAAACATTTACTAAATAAGTGCCAAAAGTGAAAGAGTAAGGTGACCCAGCAGCAGGAGCTAAGATATACAGAGAGATGGCAGAATGAGGACTTGAGTCCCCAGATCTGAACCTCAGACCACACAGCAAGAGATTGTGGGAACCTGATCTGACTGGAACGCTGTGTAAGTAGAAGCACCCATACAAGTAAAACTGATTGTGGGAAGAATAGGCATTATTGTGAATGCTATTGTTTCCCAAGATGCAAGTTTGAAGCCATTTTATGTTATGTAAACTGAATTCAAACTGGTCTTATATTCACTGTATATGTTTAGTTAGTTTTTCTATCAATCTACCAGTCTGACACTCTGTGAAAGCAAACGGATGAAGGTAACTAAATGCCTGTCCAAAAACCCAGGTGCAAAAACTATGGGAAAGAATTTGTGATATAGAGTTAATTTCACTCTTAAAATATCACCTGCACACAGTAGGTACTCCGATGCTCTAGTGATTGATCCTGACAATTGGCTTGCTAGAATTAGATCTATAGCCCAGACCTGAGTACATGTGTTCTCACCTGCATCACACAATTTCATACATATGAAGCAGGGTGCTCAAGGAAGAACAGGATGAGGGACTTAGCATATTTCATCTATTAGATGGCAATACAGACAACCTAAATAGATTAAATATGAGAAATTGAATTGAGTTCTTTGACTAGCATACCATTCTGATCTATACTCTTGAAAGAAGGATGTGCTGAGACTACTTTTTAGACAATGGAAAACAGATATAATAAGAACACAGAACATTAAGAACAAACCCCAAAAAATCTCATGTTCTTACCTTCAGCCTCTTATTGCATGTTGCAATGCAAAGAAGACTGAACCTGTTATTACTCAGCTGAGAATTCTTCCATCTGTCATTAATCCTTGTACTAATGCAGGAGATCCATTTACTGCAACAATTCTTTCTCCACCTAGGAGAGTGTGAAGCAGTTCCATATATGTCCACTCTGAAGACTTCTAGGATCCAGCTGGACTAAATTAAAACAGCCATTCACTTTCCCAGTAAAGATCAGTACAAAAAAGCCTCCAGCACTCTTACTGTTCCTTGACTCCTTAATCTTATGACCCTCAAAACAAGCATAATCTGGACTGGCATGAATCAGAACATGCTACTTACTAGTAGTTAGGCTTACAGAGGCAAGGGGGAAAAGAAGAAAGGAAAAAAGCCCACAAAACTATAACCTTTTAAGGTCTGGATTGTGAAGTGGTTCTTGCAACTTTGAAAGTTGTTTCCTCTACTCTGCATATCTTTGTTTGTCTGTCTTACTAACAGCATTCAAGTCCATGATTAGCTTTTTCCAGGTCTTAGAGAAATTCCTACATGTTGGGAGAAAACAGATTTATAATGGAGATGAGACCCTCTGAAAGTCTCTGCAGCAATAAAAGCTGGACTATGAATTCCTCTAAAATTAGACATCACAGAACAGAGTCCTTTCAAATGCCCTGATCACTGAAAAGTCCTCGAAAGCTTACACTGTCTTAAGACACAAAAGGCAATAGAAAACAAGATGGAAATCTATGGAAAACCATGCAGTGCTGTTCTGGTATCTACAGAAGCTTTGGTTCCCATTCACTTATCTGTTCAGGGAACACAGGAATACTCTGACTACAAGGGACAACAAGTTCCTGAAACAAGTTGGAGACTTCATTAATAATAAAAATATTTCAAAATGTTGTCCTGAAATAAATATCCACTATATCTACATTCTTCACAGTAAAGTTGATATCTTTATGCTGGATTGCAACACTTTGTGCAACAGTTTTGAATTTACAGTGCTTCGGTCCAGAAGTACATTTCACACAAAAGTGGGAAATGCACATTTATGTGAAAATAAATTATCCTGATGGTACTGGGGGTCTGGTCCTGAATAATTTGAGGAAATCTACTCCATTTGTCACTACAAAACACTACTGCTATGTTGACCTTCCACTTCTGTTTCACAGCTGGAATATGAGACCAGATGAGAAGACAACATGCAGCTTTGCCATCAACAGGACTCTAAACTTGTCACAGCGTATGAGGAAATACTGTGTTTGTCCTTCCCTCTCTCTTTCTTTTGCTTCCATCCTTTCCTTCTTTTTTGCCTTTTTTTTTCCTTTTCTATGAGCTCACCTCTTATGCCTGTGTAGGTAAAGATAAGTATGGATTTTGCTGTTTACCAGCTTATTGCATAAATCCAAGCATATCAACAGCACAGGGCAGCTCTTCCAATGAAAAAGGTTTATGTTCTTGTTAAAGTACAACCTAATATATTGCAGTGGCACCTCTGACTGTTGTGATAATTAAGGGTCTGTTTGTATTTCCATAATAAAGTCCTACTTTATAGTGTGGGTTATGATTTGTCCAGAAGCCAGAAACACAAGGCTTCAACCAACAATATATTTTTTACCTTTTAAAGACAGATTCACGGTAACCATGTGAAAAGGTTCATTACTTTTACCACATGGTTTTAGTGTGCAGCCAAATTACCACGCTATTCACTTAAGGAGTGCCCTGGATCAGCTGCAGCATAAAGTACCAGTAATCTGCTCATCAAAGGGTGCTCAAGATTTCTTTGACACTGCAGAGTCCAGTAGCTGTTGGTTGTGCCAATAATCCACAACACTGCATTATCTGAAGAGCCCCAAATAAGTCTTGACACCACCAATCCTAATGCTGTTTATCGCATGTCAACAATCTATATGTTGTATCTCATGTCCCAGGTAGGAACTGACATAATTGGTCTCCTCTGTTACTGTTTCACTCCAATTTGTAAAAGACCTGAAGCTTAGTCTCTCCCTAAAATGACTGTGGTAAAATTGCCTTCATCAATGGAACTGATAAAATAAGTCTTCCTCTTGCCAAATGTTATCACCATTTTCCTATTATTCAGAACCACCCAGAGAAAAACCAAGGAATTCTAATTTCTTCTTACTATGATGCTTTAAACACACAGTGTTTAAAATATGAGTGTAGCACCTCAGCTTTCCCTGCTTTCAATGTGATAATTTTCTTCTTTCCGCTCCATTAAAAAGTTCCATGTCCAGTTGTCCTGTCTTGAGCAGTGTCTTCTTTTAGACCCTAAGTAATAACTTACATGTTTACATGATTGTCTAAACTTCAGGCAATTGCCATTGGTAATCTGGGCATGTTTACTGTGCAGTTCTGAGTTCCTGCTCCTGTTACCTGGACATGTTGCATTATGAATGTCTCTTCTTCCTAATGCAGTGTATTTTCAAGTCTTACTTGAGGTGCATCAGTGAAAAAAAGAAATTCTAGTGAAAGTTTAACTTCAGCATTTTTATGTATCAAAAAAAAAAAAAAAAAAAAGAAAATACAAATCAGAATTTCCTCAAGCAAACTTTTATTTGTCCCAGTAGCTTCATTTTCTTTTCTTCATCTTTTTGCCTTTCATTAAATCACAGAAAAACTACACTGAGTCAAAACCAAATAGAATCATGGAATGGTTTGGGTTGGAAGGGACCTTTAAAAGTCATCTAGTTCCAACACCCCTATAATGAGCAGGAACATCTTCAACTAGATCAGCTTACTCAGAGTCCCATGCAACCTGACCCTGAATGTTTGCAGGGATGGGACATCCACCACTTTTTTTGGGCTACCTGTGCTATCTCCTCTGCATCTACTCTCTTTTAGTTTAAAATGACTACTCCTTATCCTATCAAACAGCACTGCAATGGTTTTTATGCTGCTATGTGAATGTCTTTGCAGTTCAGATTTTGTTCTATTACCATGCCCAAATGCACATGATGCCTGACACACCACACAGAAAGCAGTATAGATAGACTTCTGCATGTAAATTTGCCATTTTAATTGGCAGCAACCCCTCCAACTTAAAATAAATAAATTTAAGTGGTCATGCTTTAATGAGTTACGACATTTATCTGAATTTCTTCAATCTGTTTTCAGTCACTATAGTGAAAAAGAAATGGTGTTTTATCAGTCCTTCTCTGGTTCCAGTTTGAAACCAGATGGGAAAGAGCAGAAGCACACACACATGAGATAACCGCAACAGAAATATAACCAAATGTTTTCTGCAACTGAGAAGACTTAATTCTGACTAGGGTTTAAAATATAAAGTTTTTCAGCCTAGTTACTATCCATAGCAGGATTACAATTCAGGTTGCTAGAGGTGATTCCGTACAGTATTTAAGAATCAATGTTTTTTATTTCTAAATTAAAATTTTAATGAAAAATAAACACATCAGAGTGCTTATAAATTCAGAATGCTTTTTGACCCTAAAAGATGGACATTAGTGGCATGTGAATCTTTAAAGCATTCTTGTTTTCAACTGCAGTATATCTTGCCATATATTTCTAGCTAAACGTTGGAATAAAATTCTCCCTCACAAGCTTCCTGTGTCATTTCCTAATCCTGCAATGAAGTTACCATGTCACCCACTGATATTACAAACTAGTGTTAAAATTATTAATGAAAAATCATACACTACTACAAATGTAGAACTAGAATTTCCAATTAAGAATGAACAACAAAAGGAAAAAATATGACAAAACCAGTTTTGGAAAGCAAATAGAAACTATGTACATGCTGCAGCTATTTGAAATTAGCGTTCCAAATTTACATATCAAATTTGGCCCAATTCCTGAAGAAGTTCTTACTGATGCCAAAACTACCTCCTTCTGAGGAATCTCACCCTTTTGACACCAGAACTTAATTCAGTGCAGAATCAGTGTTTACTAAACCACTCTAGCAGTAATCTGAAGCCAAGCCAAACCTAAAATCTTGATAACCGATACATTTGCAATATATTGTCTCTACTCCAAATAAAAGAGGCTTCAGATACCTCTGGAATGTATTCAATAAGATGTGCAGATAGATCTATAGATAGTCTACAGGCCTCAAAGAGATTAGACAAAAACACAGAATACAGGTTAAAATCACTGTGGATGGCGGGTCCATTGCACAGATTGAAAAGCATTACTGTGAATCTGTGAAGGTAAACAGAAAGATTTTTGTTATTGCTAAGAAAGACAGAAATTTAAGCTGTATAAACATTGTAAAATTAATTACTTGATTTGGAAAGCTACAGGAAAGAATTTAAATGCACAGAGCCAAACGAAATCCCAGAATTTAGGGTGCAACTTTATCATGCACAGGGAATTTCCAGAGACCTACCTACTGATACAAAGTATGGATTTGGAGCAAAGCTGTACAAATCTTTCAGTACTTTGTGCTTCACATACACACTTCTATTAATGTCTCTGACCTACAACAAAGTAGTTAATTTCAAAAATCTCAATTATCCAACTACTAAAAAGCCCTTTCCTATTCCACATTAAAAAGCTACATTTCTTGTAGAAATGATAACATAAACTGCTCTTGCAAATATTACAGCTTCAAACCACATTTACTATTTGTAAATGCTTGTTGAACACAGCAGGTGACAAAATGATTTAGCATCATGAACAAATACATATAGTTTCTTGAGCCCAAATTTTGGAGTAGATAAACCTATTTTCTGGTCCTATGTTTAATGGACTAGAAACAAGCAAAAAGGCAGCTAAACCACTGTATGTATTCTAGCAACTCACTGCTTCAGGTGAACTTTCTCATATGAAGTACTGTGCTTAAAACAACTTAAAAGCAAATCACAGGTCTCACATATTCAATGACTGGCTCACCTGCAATATTTCCCCTTACAGTTTTCAAGTAGGATTATGCACTATGGAAAAGGAAATGCAAAGGTAAAAGCAGGAGCACAGTGTTATGTAGTCTAAAATCAATAGACAGAGAGAGGACATTAACCAAGAGGCTAATAAAAAGATGCTGCCCTAGACAGTAACATAAAGAGCCCTGATATATTTTTCTCTTCAGAAATGCTATTCCTTATGCCAATTTTCCCTTAGCACTGCAGTAGTTTTTCTGTGTATATACACATCACCTTATTTTTTTGTCTTGTTTCAATTTTATGTTTGCATTTTATTTTCTCATTTCCTTCCTGCTACTCCCCTGTTTCTCTTTACTAGCTTGATGTTTACACAGACCTTTACTAGAATTGCAGGGTTTGGAGAGATCCCATTTTTCTTCTTTGTTGTAATGCCCACAGTTTTTTCCCAAAGAAAAGATAAGTTTACCCAGAAAATAAAAAGCTAATACAACCTTTTGCTCATCAACAAAGTATGTCTTGCTGTAGCCAGGAATAAGTTAATAAAACAGGGAAAAAGCTTAGTGGCTTAAAGAAAAAAAACACACCTCCTTGGGGTTATGAACGAACAATGTTGTTTTTTCTTCCCAGTGTGCAAGGATTTAATTAAGTGATAACAGTCACCTTGGGGTGGCTGCACAAGGCAATAATATCTAGGTGAAGAAAAATGCTGAAGAGAGTTGAGTACAGTCAATTTATCTTCAGAGAAGGCAATAAATGAACAAAGCATAGGTATTTGGCTGATTGTTTTGGAATGTTTCCATTACTGATAAACATCAAAATAAAAGGACAAAGATTTGGTATTTTCAGTATCTGAAATGTATTAAATACAGAAAGAAATGAAGGAATAAATCAGTGTGAGGTCATATCCTAGAGTTCTAATTGCAAATGGTTTGGTAATTATTCAAGCTAAACATAGAACAAGGGAATTTTAATGTTGACACAAAGGATAGAAATACAGCTGAGATGTGTATTTATAGCAAACACAAAACACTGGATGAATTTCACTCTGGAGAAAAAAAAAATTGGTAAGTGTAGATGGAAAGAAGTGATATATATTACACATATATATGCAACTTCACACCCAGCGACCCAAATTCAAAGATTTAAAAACATGTTTGTGGGAGCTTTTTAGGAAACAAGCAGCAATCTCAATTGTCTGTAAGCCTATGTTCTGCCACCCCCATATGCAGAGAAAGAGACGTATGAGAAAGTGCAGCATAAAGCAGACAGAAAAGACTACCAGGGAGAAACATTTTCCTTTACCACAAAGCTGCTAACAATGCTTTACATTACTTGCAACGTGCAGTTTGAAAGGGGCTGTCCTTAGGCAGTTTGATGTATGCAAAGGGGTCTGAAAGCTACGTACCATTATTTCCAGTAACAGTACTTAGACTTCCAAAACTTAGCAAAACTCATAGTACAGCTACAATAGTTCTTAGCAAGCAGGCTAATCGGCCAAAGTCCCTGCCAAATGGACACAAATCATGCTTAATAGAGAAGATGGGAGAAACAGAACAAACACACCAGTAATCTTGGGAATCCACCACATTCCTTTATCCTTCTCAATTTTGAAATTCTCATTTTTTTCTCTTTAATTTTGGTACTTTTCCTGAATCTGTCTTCAGCAATGAGGGAATTCATAGCTATTTCCTTGAGTTTACAACCGAGTTAAGTACTCCTCACCCACACATTTCTGCATGAAGAGGATGAAGCCTATAGACAATTGTTTTTCAACTGTGTGGGCAGATACTCTTTCAAAGAGAAGGAACGTCAATAATGAATGGTTCATACAGTGTCCTGAGAAAATAATATGAAATGTGTGTGTGTGTGACAGAGGATGAGAGAAGAGTAGTGAATTCAAATTGACAGACAAATATTGATTGCTGAGAAACATAAAACATTTTCAGTTTGAACAAAGATTAAACTAAATTTCATGAAGTTGCCTCATTATGACTTCCGGTGTATGTTCAGCTAAAGTATTTAAATAAAGACTGCTTCCCACTGCCTGTGTTTTTAAGGCCCTGTAAGATCTATATTAACAATTGGTCCCAACACAGTTACTTTCCTCCTGAAAGGTAATGTGATTCCAGCACTTATCCCAAATAAAATGCACCCTTATTGGCTATCTCCATTTAGACATTAGAGAAAAACTTGTGTAAAACAGTGTTCAAGGTTCTCCCTTCTTCTCCCTTCCAGATACCATGGAAATTCTGCAGTCTCAGAGATGGGACAAACAGGATTTTAAACTACAGCACACTGAACTGAGATACTATATTACTTTTCTAAGTACGATCTAGAGGTTTTTTTTAAATTTCATTCCTAAATTCAATGCTGTATTGTAATGCCCAGAATATAAGAACTGTGATTACAGGGGTAGTATTTGGTAGCATTTTTAATATACTTTTTAACATCCTTCTATGAGAGTTTTGAGGCTATATTTTATTCCACAGAGAAGAAAACCATGTTCTAGAAACATAGACTAAAATGTGACTTCACAGAATTAAAATTGCTTCACAAATGTCTCCAATTCAGATGTGACACTAGCTACATGATCACAGTCCTGGTCTTAGAATTAAAATACGATATCCATTTCATGTGTGAGATCGCACTCACTGTTCTATGCGTTTGGCCATTTTCTCTCTCTTTTTTTTAATTAAATTTTTATTTTACTTTTTAGTGACTGTTGAAAATTAACAGGATCTTAACATGTGAAATTTGGACTAGGTTGTTTTCCTGAACTAACTGTTGCTTCATCATATCCTTCACTAACTTAGAATATCTAGACTATCTATCAGTTTTGAGGTACTGAAGTGCCAGATCAACTTCACATCTCTGCGCCCTCCTTCCTACCTTCAGGATAAAAAGCACTTTTCACAAATTCAGAGGATTAAAGCCTTGGGGTTGGTTCCAGAATGTGTTGGAAGGACATGAACTTGATAGATTTGAGGGATGGAAAGGAGGAAGATTTGAAGGTCTAACAAAAATAAAACCCCTCCCCCCAAAAAAAGTAGAGACTGAAGATCACCGTAGGAGGAACAAGCTAAACCTCTCTGTAAGATATTGAAAACATGATGAAAAATATACAAATATAATGACTATAAAGTACAGAATGAAGAAAAAAGAGGGGCAGACAGACAGAATAACAATAAAATAGAACAGAAAGACTGAAAAATGTGCAAGCGAAAGTAGGATGAGTTTAAGAAGAGAAGGTTGAAGAAAAAGCAGGAGAAAACTACTAAGTTGCACCTCTTGTATTCACAGAATGAATGTCAACCTATTGCAGACTTTTGTGGGAATATACAGGTATGCCATCCAGAAATTATTTGGTGCTGCAAACAATCCCCAAATAATATTGTCTCCAGAGCAGTTTATGTGGCAAGGGCACAAATAAGGTCAAATACCAATTCAGCAAAGTCTAAACTGAAGCACAGATGAAGAAGGAGGATTTCTTTTCCTCTGAAGGATCTTTTCCCCAACTTTTTATGTTACGAACCTATTCTTGCCAGGGATAACTTTTATTGCTTGCTTACAAAGACTAATACTGTGCCTGGAAAATGCTAGACTGCACAAAATGGTAAATTTTCCCACAGTATCTTCCTGTAGGAGAATACCCCGGACATACCTGCAAAACATTTTGTTCTTCACTTTAGAAATTGCTTCAGACTTTCTGCAGTATTTTAAAAAGACACTTCGCAAACTGTTTAGTTGTGTGAAACTGTTCAGAGTTGGCAGCCCAAGGCACAGCCTTGAAAAAACTTTTGTATGCAAGTCAAGAAAAAATATTCTTACAGTACTCTGCTCTTACAGTGGTCAACACTTGACAATTGTCAGCACAAAATACAACATTCAGTATGAAAATTTGCTGCCACAGAACAAATCCTACCTCCTTACAAAGATCTCAAGAAATACTTCTATAGGAAACACAAATAATAAGAAAGATAGGAGAAGTGTTGTCTTGGGTAAGACAATTGTTTTCCCATTTATGTTAGTATCAGTCAAAGACATTTGGCACATCACACACACACATACATATATATAATCAATATGGAAATTTATTGATAAGTGTCAATGTTAGCTACCATAGTGACTTCAAATGATTACTGCTCATTCTTAAGGATGCAATATCTGAAGAGTCATACAATGTCAAAATGTCAGTGCATCATGAGTGTACACTGTCATTCACTCCTATACTTGACCAATCAGCCAAACACTTTGAGTCTAAGTTACAAGTTTTAAAATTTAGACTGGTACACATTTTGTTGTTTTTGTTGTTTTGTTTTTGTTTTGCTGTGGGTTTTTTGTTTGTTTTTCTGAGCAAACTCAGAAAGACCAAAACCCATTTGTTTAAATTTGTCTACACCCATATCTTTCTCTGTGGGGGAGGATCTAGATCTCTGTAGATCCATAGACCTGTCCAGTAGTACAAAAGAAACATTCCAGTGACTGTATTCATCTGCTTATCTTTTTGTATCATATATCCAATCTGTAATATTTATTATTTGTTATTAAAGTGAGCTTTCCACTCTACCTTGGTAGGAAACTTAGTACACATAATCTGTGGAAATTTATCACCTCTAAAATCTGGTTTAGTTATAAGCATTACTTTGGACTGTTAGATAGGTATATAAACATTCCATAGAAATAAACAGATGCAGAACTTGCTTTACCCAGTTACTCCTGTGGATGTTCAGGAATGACAACAACATACAAAATTAATTAACAAGGGCAAAACTGTTGCAATTTGAAAAGGAATTAGTATTGAGAAGCCCCATCCCCTTCTGGCATTGCTGCACTATTTGTTAGTCAACATTTTCCTGGGTAAAATATCCAATGAGGGCTACATTTCCCTAAAATGGACTCAGCCTGTTCAGCTGCCTTATAATAAGAATGAAATGGGAACAGCAGATAATACATAATACAATGAAACAAATATAATGGGACTTTGGAAAGACATCTAGTCATTGTACATAAGATGCATATGCTATTGAGTCTGATAACACTAGTGGAAAACTTAAGGAATTTTTTTTTTTTCCCAAGCAATCAGGCTGCATCAATTATCAGGAAACAATCCTAACTTAATGTGGAGAACATGAGCTGCAGGGAAGATTTTAGTTTTCATTATTTTACTTGTTGTTCTTAACTGTCATGGTAGCATCTTTGTAAAGTACAAAGATTAACTAGGAAAACATTGCTCAATATAGAAAAAAAAAACCCAAAAAATTTTGGAACATATTACTACTGCAAAGTAGAAAATAAGCTAAAAGTACATGTTTTTAGTAAACTGTTTCTTTACTAACAACCCTATGCAGTGGTACAGATTTGGACAAGAGTGGCTGAAGAGACGCCCAGCAGAAACAGACCTGTGGGTGCTTGTTGACAGCAACTGAACATGAGCCAGCAGTGTGCCCAGGTGGCCAAGAAGGTCAGTGGCATTCCGGCCTATATCAAAAATACAGTGGCCAGCAGGACTAGATGTAGCAGTTTGACCCTGGCTAAAGGCCAAAAAACCACTCTGTAACTTTCCTCCTTAACTGGACAGGGCAGAAACATATAACAAAAGGCTCATGAGTTGAGATAAGGACAGAGAGAGATCACTTGTCAATTACCATCACAGGCAAACCAGACTTGACTTAGGGTAACTAAATGAATTTATTACCTATCAAAATCAGGAGAAGATAATGAGAAGACAAATCCTCAAATCATCTTTTCCCCACCCCTCCTTTCTTCCTGGGCTTAATTTTATTCTCTACTTTCTACCTCCTTGCCCTCAGTGGTGCAGGGAGACAGGGAATGGCAGTTACAGTCAGTTCACCACATTTCTGCCACAGTTTCCTTATTAGTGAGAGGAATTCTTCCCCTGCTCCACTGTGAGGAAGACAGTCCCCCACATGGGAGACAGTCCTCCACAAACTTGTTCAACATGAGTCCTTTCCATGGGCTGCAGTTCACAAACTGCTCTTGCAGACCCATTTTCCAGGTCTGCAGGTCCCTGCCAAGAGTCTGCCCCAGTGTGGGCTTCCCATGAGGTCACAACCTTCTTTCAGGCATCCATCTGCTCCAGCATAAGGCTCCTCCAAGAAATGCAGGTGGGTCTCTGTTCCACCATGCATCTCTGGGGAAAAGGAGGATCCAGGACGATCTTATTGGTCTCTACAACTACCCGGAAGAAGGTTGCACCAAGAAGGGAGTCGATCTCTTCTCCCAGGGAACTAGTGACAGGACAAGAAAAAATAGCCTCAAGTTGCTGCAGGGGAGGTTCAGGCTGGACATCAGGAAGAATTTTTTGTTGGGTGATTAAGCATTTTCATTTACATTCATTCTGCAAACAAGATTTTAGATTTGTTACTTCTAAGGTATCAGTTGCAGGCTGAATTTCTGGGACAATTCAGTCAAATTGGCTTAACTGTTCTTAAAAGTGTGGTAGAGAGACTTCTACATGGCCCATATGAATAAAATTGTATGAACTTTTCTTTATACTATTCTGTTAAAGTCTGCTCTCATTTAATAAAGTTCTCATTCCTTGAATAAATCTCTAATTTACATGTCTCGTAGAAATTTGCTAGAGTACAGCTAACAAAAAACAAATCTTAATGATTCAAGTTAAACACAGGAAGTATTGCTAAAGACTGCTGGCATCAGATCAGATCTTGCATTTGCACCTCTAATTTGCATTAGGTCAGTGGTATGTCACCATCAGAACTAAAACCAGCACTTGCCTCATCAGATGCATTCCAGTGATCTGGGAAGCTGTCTTGCCTGAATAAGAAGGATGCATGAATCAGGCTTTGTGTAGGAGAAACAGAATGAGGCAAAGAGCAGCAGAGGACTGAGCAAGGAATGGAGACCCTCGACTGGAGGAAAGACACTGGGATTAAGAAAAAATATAAGGATGACTCTAGGATTGATTAGTCTAGGAGCCAAGAAGATTTGGGCTACTTTCATAATCTAAGACAAGAACTTCAAATCCGCTGGTCCAAATTTAGAGGGCTCTGAAGCTGCCTTGACATGAGCAAACATGGCAAGGAAGGAGTTCAGAAAATGGAGCTAGATCTGTTAAATACCTAAGATACAGACAGAGGATTAGGGCTGTTAAAGAGAAAGAAAATGGAGCTTATGGGAAATACTGACAGGCTGAACAAGCAGGTGTGAGGCACTGGGAAGGTGAGTATTGGAAACAGGAGAGAAGACTAGAGGGGATAGGCTAGACTACTTAGGCACAATGAAATAGAACTGAGAGATATTTTCCCACTACAGCAGATTTCCCTCCAAAACTTGCAATGGCTCCCACAAATTCTGATTCCCACAACTCTTCTGCTATCAGCAAAGCTGGGAAGGATATTGACAAAATGTAGGGTTCCTGGAATATCCTCAGCTGCAAGGGACCTATGAGGATCATTGAGTACAACTCTTGAGGTCCAACACACAGGGCAACCTAAAAGTTAAACCACATAGCTACAAGAGTTGCTGAAACACTTCTTGAACACCAACAAACTTGGGGCCATTATCACTTCCCTGGGGAGCTTGTTCTGATGCTTGGCCACCCTCTCAGTGAAGAACTTTTTCCTAAAATCCAATCTTCTCCTCCCCTCATCATGGAGCACACAGAAAAAATAATAATTTCAGTTACTCTGTTAGTTCAAATGGCAAAAATACATCTCTTCCAATGAACTATGCTGACTTAAGCAAGACTTTCAGACTTTTCCAGTTTTATTACTAGATCACAAGGAATTACATCCAGAACAATGCAAAAAGAAAAAACATTAAGCTTGCAAAGTTGAGGCCTACAAAGTAAAAAACCATTCCACTGGAATTCCTGCCTCATTTATTGCCTGTGATAGATAATGCTGCCTTAATGAACAGCTATTTGATATTTTGTTTTCTCCTCAGCATTCCTTGTATGGCCCTAGGCCTTATTTACCGCATTCTATGCAAACCATGCTCTGAAGACAGAATTATAAGCTTTCTTTGGGTTTTTCCATGATGCTCATCACTACAGCATCTGAGTGCTTCATAAACTTTAATTTATTTCCAAAATTACCTTGTGAAACTGTAAATAAGAAGGAAGATGCAGCCCCTAACAGTGCCCACATCACTATTTTCACTGATCGATGTTGAATACAACAATTAGCTTCACTAGATAAGGATCCTAATTTCACATGTATAATTGGATATCCAACAAAAGGCAGTACAAACCAGGCTATGTAAGACTAAAGGGCAGGCTGAAGTTCTGTAACAACAAAACTATCAGATGCCCAGAAGTCCTTGGTTTTATTTTAGCTGCCTCATATTATGAAAATAAGCTGTTCTGATTAATTGCACTGTGGGAGACATCAGAAAACAGTATATTCTACCAGATCAGTGCTGCTATATACTGAGATTTAAATTTTTTCTCTTAAGCAAGTGGATGATGTTCTAGAGCTGTTATACATTGTTCCTAATCTGTTAGCCATCTTTATAAAATGAGCAAGATAGGAAAATGTTCCAGATAAACCAAATCAGGTTCATCTGGAAGAAGAAAATGTGTGTGTGTGTCTGTGAGAATTACAGAGTCAAGAGGGAGCAAGTTCCTCACTATTGGAAATAAGGAGTAAAACCGCAATTTACCTGCCAAAATAATGTGTGAATGATGATGGATTCCCTACATGGCAAACGGTGTCACAGCCTGAATACCCAAAAGGATGAGAGTCAAACAGGAGGTCTCAGATGCAGTCAGAGTCTACAGTATTAAGGGATTTAAAAGCAGCAGGGCCAAGTTAAAATCAATCTTCCACTTTTAGGAATCAAATGTAGGTAATAGATAGTGGGCATAATATGACCATGTTACCTTAATCCCAAGAGAAAACCTGCTGCTAAATACTATACAAACTGCTAGAAACTGAGGAGTAATGCTGGACACTCAACTAAGCAAGAATTACTGCTTGTGTGATTACTTCAGGACAGAGGGTGATAAATAAGCAAACAACCAGCACTAGTTTGGCACCAAATGAGAACTAATGAATTGAAGCTTTCTATAGTAAGGGGGTGATCAAAGTCAACTTTTTTCTCTTGTTATCTATTTCATATTTGGAGCCTGCTAAGCCTTTGAGAGTTAGCCCCCAGTGTACTCTGGGCTTATCTTCACATTTCTTGCCATAGTTACACCAAAAGGCAGAATATTGAACAGTGTAAATACTGATCCCATTAAATTTGATATAATATGAAACACATTTCCTTTTTTACAGAAGCCTAAATAGCACATTTTGCTCAGTGGAACAGGCATATTTTTTTAGGACCTGGGCAAAATTTTAGAAGTGCCTTAAATAATAACACTTTGCTATTTTTGATATTCACTTTTTTTTTCCTGTGAACTATCAGCCATGCTACCTACATGATTCAACTATCCCACAACTTCTTTATTTGGAGCTACACATTTATACACACTGAATATGAAGGAGTGAATGCCCTTGCAGTAAAGCCAATTTTTGTAAGCAATGGTGAACTCGTGTCCAGGGTTTAAGATAACCTTTGATTACAAGGACTTAGGAGAAAATTTAACATGGGATAGATTAACTCAGATCTACCTAATCTGAATTTTCCTGCACTTCCTGCAACGCATTTAGTACAGGCTATTTGGTGGACTAGACACAATAACTATACAGCAAGTCTGACTCAAAATAGGAATACCTATGCTATACAAAAGGGAAAAAAAAGAAAAAGAAACAAAGACTTACAGAAGCACCAAAGGAAAAGGCATCAAAAATCAGTATCTACTGAAAACATGACAACAAGGGAATTGCACTTTAAGAGTGTGCAGACCTTGTGTTGGCTTGCTGTAGAGGGGAGAATTTCACCCTTAGATGGTTGGTTTTTTCACTACAATATTTTCCAGTAGAAAAGACAAATGCTAAAGTGTAGATGGAAGAAAGCTTACTGCTCCCTAACTTGTAACCCATTCATCTGCTCCCTCACTTTATATATACACAAAATACAGGCAAATCAAAGTACACTCACTCATAAAGTCTTGCTGTCTTTGACAGATTATAAAAAAAATCTTTAAGGCACAGCATCTGCATTCAAAGAACTAACATTGTGCAAATTACTGGGAAGAAAGAATAAATAAACTCATCTAGCAGCCCAGTTTAAAGATATCATGCTGCTTTATCCCTATCATTAAGAGACTTATTTTAGTGTCTTTACCTATTAAGCTTTAACTTTTTTCGGCATCCTCATACTGCCCCTTGACTCACACAGACTTACCTATGTTATTTTGAGGGGTTATTGCTTCTGCAACTGGCTGCCTGGAGGGCTTCCAATATTCTGCAGTAAACTGTTGCTAGGTTTTCCATTATCACTAATCAGCAAGATAAATGCAGTCAGAAGGATGGAACATTTCTGCAGTTAAAGCCTTTTCTTTTTAAAAAACTATAGGAGTGTTTACTATGCAAATTCTCTGTAGCCCTACAATATTGGCAATAATTTACTGGGATTATTACCATCTCAGTAATAAGGTTTTGGTCTGGATAAACTTAACTGGTGTTTTTCTTTTCTTTTTCATTACTTCAAGAGAAAGAATGACAAACATGTAAAACTGACAGGTTTTAAAACTGTCTCTGATACACTTGAAGCAATAAAAGGGCCATGAAAGGACAGGGACAGGAGAAACACTTTCATCCTGAAAGGTTCAGAGATACTACTTCCATGACTGTTCCTTTCCTGGGCCCTATTATTATTTTTGCAATTCTTCATTTGACAACATTCTTCAAAAATAGATCAGATTACTCTAAATATCTTGGACCTCCAATCTATGGCTTATGCTCTGATTCTGTATTTCAGGTTCCTCTTTTTTGTGTCTCTGATACTATGTGCTAATAGGGAGAAGAAAGTGGTAAAGGAGGTCACAAGTTCCCCTGCTTAAGAGGCAGAGATTTCAAAGCACTGGCAAAGACAATTTGAAAATTAGAGGACACATAATTTAATAATCAAAATCTCTCTGACAGTTAACAATTAATTTCACCGTATACATGCTGCCTGTAGCCAGCCCATGCTCTTGAAGTACAACTTGGCCCAAAATCCATCATGTCCTACTGGAAACAGTAGCTACCCTTTCAATTTATAAGGATGAAAGAATACCACTATAGTTTCTATATCTTCTGCTATTTCTTTGTTGAAATGTCCATTAACAAAGACGAAGAAAAATGGGACAGAAAAGAATCACATACAAACAAAGCAGAAGATACAGTCCTTCTCTTTTCCCATCCACATTTACTTTGTTTCCATGCTTGTGACAAGTACTTTACATCTATCACCCAGTCATTCTTGTAGAGGACACTGTACATGTCTTCTAATAAAAAAATACAAACTCCCCGTACTTTCCCTACCCTGCACTCACCCTATAAATGTCCAGCAACGGTCCCACAGTTTATTATTAGTTCAGCTCTCTGAATGCTATCAAAAGCAGGTACTGAGGAGTATTGAGGAAGTAAAAACACCTCTGCCCACACAAGTGCTCTTCCATTGTTGCTAGCAGAGACAAGCAAATAAAAGACTGAAGAAGGGTGTCATGGGAAAGCTGGAAATCGTCTTTATCAGTGTCAGCCCTGAAGTGGCATAAATGTCACACCTTTTGGGGGAACAGGTTGTTTTTAACCCTTAGGTCTGCTGGGTGGTACCTGAGATAATTAAACCTGACATTGTTAGGGTTAAAACGTCAAGAAGGAGAAAGAGCTGAAAAAGGAAATTCCCCTGTTTCTTAGTAATGAAAAGCTGAGGGTATACCTTCTGTGGTTGTCTGTGAGATGCTTTCACATCCGTGTGTCAAGGGTTTTTCAAACTGACAACTTGCAAATTTGAAATACAAAAATGCCCAAAGCGATATTTTAGTGGCTCAGGGAAACTCTTGTACGGGAAAAAGAATTCTTAAGTGAAACGTCTCTAGAAATCACACAGGGCCTGACCACGATACTCTAATTATGCTAATTGCTTCAATGCCCTTGCTTTATTTATGCTGAGCAGCTAAGATAAATAAAGGAAAATTGCTTTGGATCTAACTGTATTCATATCAGAATGCAAACTAGCCTGTGTTTGTTATGTGATTGCTGATCTGTTTACACTAAATTCTGCAGGTAATTGCAGTTTTGATTGCACATTTATTTCTAGCTGCACAGGTCCCAGGACTAGGTCTGTCTGTTTTTATAATTAAACCATTTTGTAATATCTAAACTCACTAAAGAGCAAAATGATGCTTTAAAAATTTACATATTTTATGCATTAAAGATAATACTTCGGTGCTCAGTGACAGAGAGGAAAAATTCTGTTTATTACAGAAAAATGGACAGCATGTTCTGGATTTGAAGAAATTTGAGACATCTGTTCCAAGGCCTGTTCACTGAGTGGGACAGATGTCCTCCGCATCCCCGTAATCTGTTATACAACACCTACTTTTTGAACTTTCAGTTATAACTTTCATATGAGTAAAATATGTTAACAGAACAAGGCTGGGGCTTTGGTGGTGATTAACCACAGACCCTAAGGAAGAGTCAGCACCTGATTGCAGTTTTAGAAGGGGAAGTCTCTCCCTGGGAAGAATTAGGAGCAAATACAATGCTGTGCAGTTGGCACATCTTTAGCTCAGACTCTCACAACAAATTGCCAATATTGTTATAATCTCTTAACGTTTCTCAAAAAGAAACAATGTTATTCCCATTTTGCAGCAGAGGATAGTGAGGTGTAGAAATTTGACTTGTCCATGGGCAACATGAGAAATTTGTGTTAAAGATGGGTATGAGAAGGATTGCCTAAATCCATATCTTTTGCTTCAAGCATAAAATTATTATTATTACTTATACATCACTATAAATGCATATGGCATATTGCAGACAGATAAAGTGACAGGTACTGCAGAGTTGACACTCTCAATTATAAAACCATCCTTCTGTCCTTGGTGATGAATTTGAGGTGAAGAAGCTTTCTATTTTTGTTCCAATGTATTTAGCACTTTCTGAAACCTTAATTTGAACTTCAACTGGGGTTATTTCTACCTTTCCACCTCCCTCAACACATAGGCACCAAATCTAATCTTTTTTTCCTTCTGTCTTTGAGAAGTGCCCATTACTATAACATTACAGAGAGAAACTCCCTAATCTCAGTATTACAAATTTAGAGCAATGTCATCTCTCTATGGCTTCTTCATCCATCATCAATTCCAAAATCAGTAATCCAGTCTGTCTCACTTAATGGAAGACTTAATATCAGCCTATGCAGACTAGTCTGGCAAGCCTCTTAGCTAGCTTATAGTGTAGCAGCACACTGTGATAAGGTTGCATCAATAGGTTGCTTGTACCTTGTGTGCCCTAACTATAAAACTGAAGGCCAAAGGAGTTAAACCTCGAAGAAGAGCACAGTGGCACATGAAACTCAGTAGCCCCACAGCAACTTAATACATTTCTGTTACAATAAAGCTTGCAATGTTAGCAGTTTACAAAATACCATAAAAGCTGCTTCTACCTGAGAAAGATATTTATTGAATGACAAAATAAAGTTGCCAGAAAAACTAGTATGAAAGTAATGAGGTAAGGGTTATAAAACCTTTCCTTCAAATATTGGTCAGTGCATAGCTCACACTTCTTTGTTTTGAAGCTTCTGAGAAGGAACTGAATCAACTTTCCCTACACCTCCATGTTCCTATTCATTACCCCAAGAAGAGATTACTACTGTTTTGGCAGCATTGTCAATTCCAACCACCATTTATGAAGATGCAGCACTAAATATTGAAGTTTTCATTCCAGCTTGGACACTTGAAAAAGACTCCCATGTTGTTCTTAGGACTTCACCCACATCTAAACATTTCAAGGATGGAAACAATTTTTAAATTGCCCCTTATTCTTCAGCACTCTTCTACTCTGTCAACACTGAATACCTTTGTCTGTCTGTTTTTGATTTTTCCTTCCCTATAAATTATATCAGGCAGCTTGTGGAATTAACAATGGAGTGCTTCATCAGCACCCATGCCTTTGAAAACTCTTCAGTGTTTTCTCTATTAAAATGAGTATTATGAGAAGTGGGCGATTATTATATTCCCAGTTTTTGTTTTGAATTTTTCCCTTGAAAGCATGGGAATATTTTTTTATAGCTTGGTTGGCAAGCATAAGTTGAAAAGCTCCCTGGTGACAGAATATGGAAACAGCTTAACAAAAAGCAGAACCAGAAAATGGACAAGAAGCAAATGTCTTTGACTAAATGTCATCTTTGCCATTAAAAGAAATGGTAATTTATTGTTTCCAATTCTAAGCAAAACTCTTTTTTTCCCATTTGAAATTGTGTAGTCATCGGGCTCCTCTTTCAATTCTCACTTCCACAAGTGGCCCTGACTGCTTAAATCAGAATGTGAATGAAAGTTCATGGCAGTAGGCAACTCTCAGTGGCAGATCACAACTGGCAAGAAATGGTAAGTCTCTGCTTACAATGCCCTGACATACCATTTAAATCTCTAATTTTGCTATAAATATTTTTGTTATAGAAACTTCTCTTAGGAAAAAAAAAAAGTATTTTCAAAGGATTTACTAATTTTTCTTGCAGTTTCAGCTTCTAAAACTTAGAAGACTCATCCATCCAACATGCTGGAAATAGCTGGCAAATAAGCCCAAAATACTTTTAAAAAAAATTTAAAACCCCATAATGTTTCCTGTTCCAAAGAAGTTTGTATATGGGTGTGGCCGTAAAGAACTTTTCAGCCCAAAGATCACAGATTCAAGTCCACAAAAACAGTTACTACATCCTTTCACAGCCTGGATTCCTATTCTAAAGGAGAAAAGGCAGCATATTTGTTTCAAAAGGACTTATGGCTGAGTCTAATCTTTTATATTTAAATCACCTGGAGCACCATGTCTTTCAACATACCCTGAATAGACAGAGCTAATCTGGAACTTGCTTCAGCTGAGGTGAAGTGATACTGAAACAAAGAGATGATCTTTTCATTTGGAATCTCCAGGTATTTCTCCATCTATTTTCCTTAACCGTAAAATACACAAAGCTGTCACAATTTAATGAGTCATTTCTATAAACCTTAATTATACCATATATAGTGAGAGTAGTGCTGTAACAGAGAAGGATGCAAATACTTCCAGCAGATATTGCAGTTCTGTCTCATGGTCATCTCCAACGTTTTTCAGCCTCAACATAGTACAAGGCTTTTATGGTATCTAAACTATGTTTAAGTTTGAAGTTTATATCCTGAGGATTTGTTCAGGTTCTCATCTATGCAACTGCAATATTTCAATCCTGTTATTATAATAACTTTTGCTTAAAGCACACACTACTTGTTTAGTTCACCTGTATAGGATAAACCTGCACACTTGCATAATTTTTCATTATATGGAATTATTTTATGTGGCGTATTGGCTTTAATAGTATTCCACAGTAGCAGACAATATTGTCTAGCTCAGATGGAGAAGGCTGGTATTTCTGGATTCCATTCCGCATGCACTGTGTGGATCATTTTCCATGTTAGACTGTTATTTAACAAGCACCTAAATACAGACCCTACAGAGGCATCCCTCTGAACCTACAAACACAAGCTGGGAAGCGAATAATTTTCTAAAGGCTCAGAGAAGGAATTAAATCCCTCAGTTTCTAGTTTGTCTTTAATTTTATTGCCACTACCAACACTGGAATTGCTTTAAAATTGTCCGAGGTTATGTTGTGAGAAAACTCACAGTGTTGAACCAGCTCTATCTGAAGACAGCAGTAATTTACAGCTCTCAGGCACATGGTGTGATTCTTGTAGTGTCCAGTGCAGGTACTCAATAATCCTGGTGGGTGCCTTCCAAACTCAGCATATTCTATGATTTTAGATATGCTTTTTAATCTGTACATGGTGCAAAAGAATTCTTTGTACCGTCAGCCACATTCTGTTCTCCTACAGCCAGAGTGAAAAGCTTTGGCAAGGTGAATTATCAAGATGCTAAAAAAGAAGGAAAAACATTTCCTCATCTACATATGTGCAAAACACATTTTTACAGCCAGCCCATGAACTACACCATCCTCTCCCCTTCACACCAGAAAGGCTGCATTTTGACTCTTCCAAGATAAATAAGGACTCAGGACTCATCACTTCCCTGTGTAATCAACCTCAGCTCTCACAGAAAGGTTAAGCAAGGTAGAGGTGAGTTGGATCATGCAAAACTCTGCTTAAATTCTTGACACACCACCTTGATATTGCAAAATATGGGCAGTCTTATGCAGAGTCTACACCACTGTCAGTCTTTTGTGCATGGATTCTGAGTTTGCTAGGGCTTGAAGACCTGACTTTAAAGATGGATATACTCCAGCTACTTCACTTGCATTCTGAGGTGGCAGCACTGTTGATTCAAATGTAAGTTCTTTGGATTCGGTGACAGATAAAAATGAACACAAGGAAGAAAATTTTCATAAAATTTGGCAGTTTCTCGAGTTAGACTGTCTTTCATTCAGATAATATCAGGTGTCTCTGAAACCACTGAGAACAAGGTACATTATCCTAGAGACTCCCTACTACCCTCTGTTGGAATAGGAGAATATTTTGGTCTCTTGATCAGTCAAGTTTCTGAGTGAACACTATGTGATAATTGTACCTGTCACAATTGTGCCACTTACAGAGTCATAAACCTGTCTTTGATTATATGAAAAGATGGAGTTTCACTTTGCCACATTTTTATTTTCACTGTTTTAAGTCAAAGGATTGGTTAATACAGAAATACCTCACATCTTTCTATAAGACAGACTGCCTAAGCATGTTAGTCTTTAAGCTCTTTTTGAATCCTTTCATAGTGCTTTACACAGTATACACAACATGATTACTTTTCAAACATATTTGGGCAGACATTAATACTAGTAAAGAAGAAAATTTGTGTCAGGTACAAACCGTCATATGATGACAATTTTTAATACACATAATTATTTTTATGCAATTTCCTTACTGCAAAATAATCCCAAAGTGTGTATTAAGAAACCTTCAGAGTGAAGTCATGAGAATACCTCTGAAAAGTGAGTTCTGATAGAGGAAGCTGAGCTATGTAGGAGGGGAAATTCCCTATGAGTAGGAGCGGTCAGTGAGATTTCATCTTCAAACTGGAGCATCACGAGAAGGCAGGAAGAGTCAAGAGTGCAATGGGTTTGGACAGAAATGCCATGAATAAGATGGAAAACAAGTAAAGTTACTTTAAAACCCTGATGAAAACTTGGAATAAAGGTGATTTTGCACTACCCCTTGAATTAGCAACTTACTCAGGGCTTTACTCTTTCCACTCCCTTGGATTCAAGAACAGTGAAAGTATGATTTAGAGACAAAATTGGAATGCTCATCATGTTATTTTTGTTTTATTGCTAGAAGGTGTAGGATATCATTCATAACAAGAAACTGTCCTGAGTACCACAGGACTATCTGACTATCTCAGTGTGTTATTTGCTTTTGGTGCAATATTAAAGTATCCATTATAATTAACTGTCCAGAACAATTTGCTTAATTCATTTAAACTAAATTCTGACCAGGAATCAAAGTTACTAAATTACCAAAGCTCTAAAATGAAGCTGTTTCCTATACTAAATTTGTAGAATGCTTTAATATATATTCTGTATCCAGTGACTTGATTTTTCTTGATCTCACTGTCACTACCCTGTACTTTAAACCTCTGGAGAATTCAATCCAACGATCCTCCATGACTAACAAGCTATTTAATTCACCAATGGTTTCCTTCATTATTTTACAGTTGCAGCTTGGGAAAAGTGAGTGTATGTACTGACAAGACTATAAGGACTAGTGTAATAACACTGTGCCACTAGCAAGTTCTTACTTAGAAGTAATTAAAAATCCTTGAAAGAAATGCATGCTTTTCATTTGTAAAAAAGCAGCAAAGGTTATGCAAACTAAAGGTGGCTTGAAACAAAGAACAAGGTTTGCACACAAGAAAAGATTTTAGAGTTATTATTATTTTTTTTATTGTGTGTAAGTGACTTAGAGATAGTGCAGGTTTATCCACAGATAATTCTTGCTGGAGACATACAGGACCTTCAAATGCATCCTGGACATAAGTGAAAGAAAATCATTTATACCTGATAGTTATGAAAGGTCATGAGTGAAGAAATAAATCCTACATCTCATAGTCTAGCCTTAGGGGAGGGAGGGAGAGGGTGCATTAGTGCTATGATCTGTGTAGGGCTTTTTACTTGAATGTGAGTACATATGCATGTATACAAAACCACACAAAACCTTATTAAACAACAGTAAGAATTTACATTTACTTATGTATTTATTTTTCCTTCTTTCCTCATCTAATCTCCTTTGGTCTCCTTTGGTCCCTTCTCCCACCTCATTTGTGCTCAATTCTTTTATTTCTACCATTTCAAAGGATGTCTTACTGTCAAATAGCAAACTGTGCTTCCTAAATTCCAAACTGAGAAGCAAAACTAATTCTCAAATACTAGATCTAACAGCATGCTAAGGAAACGGATACTCCAGCCCAAGAAATGCACCTGCAAACCCTCCTGCACAGTAGGTCTTAAGTAGAATGAATTTAAGTGGCCTGATCCCCACCTCATTTGGGAGCAGCAGAATGGGACTTATTATGCTCTTATGACATTGCAATTGAACTACAAAAGATGCCCATGCCTGCAGTCCTTATTATACTTGCCTAAAGAGCAAACAGCTTTGCATCCCAGCCAGTTTCTATTCTAAGTAACTAACTTCACAACCTAGGGTTATCTGATTATTAACAACATTTGACATAGTTGAACAACAGCTAATAGCACATCACACTAATTTCTGTTGAAAATCTCCTTTAGATACTACTGAAGGCTACCTCTTTTGAGGTTTGTCACAGAACTATGTGTCATTGGGTGTTCTATTATGGTCAGAGAGTTTATGAGGGCGCAGACTGCACTGTTTGTGTATTTGCATAGGTTTAGCACTAAATTATATTCTTTTGTTTCTGTCTATGAGATAAGATAGGTGAAAATGTCTAAGGTTTCTGCAAAGGATGTTTGCTATAAATTAATCCACTAAGAAGGTTAGGCACGACAGACTATTTTAGGAAATGCAAACTTAAAAATAACAGCAGCAAGTAAAGAGCCAGCTGTTTCTGTTTTGATTTATTCCTTATTTCAGAGATGCTGCTTCTATAGGGAACAATATGCAAGGCATTGGAAATTCAGAAGGCACTTCTTTTGTGTATCATAAAAATGTGCTGCTAACCTACAATACCCTCATAGAAATACAATTCAATAAGGAACTCAGTTGGGAAGATGCGTGAATAGAACAACATGAAAAAATGGTCAATACAAGAATGATTTAGTTTACTTTACAAGGGATTTCAATGCTGGAAATAAATAGGGCTTTGAAACTTTTAAAATAAAAATCAAGATAAACACAGACCTATATTTTTAATTCTCACATATATTTAATGTGACTTTTTAGCAGATCATTGCCTCTGAATCATCACTTCTATCAAGCCTATCACTTGAGAAGTGTTACAGCACTTAGCCCTCAGGGCAAAGATAAGTCTTCACCATTGTCACATACAGTACACATATTGAGCCATATTATGCTGAATGGGAATACAGTACACTGTAGAAACAGTAGTGAATCTTGCAGAATATCCTGAGATACTTATCAAGCTGCTAAAAGAGACATCAGTCTTTTGTCTGTATTGCCCTTGACACATCATGAAGGAAAGTATCTGGAAATTTTTTGTTTGCTGAAGAACCCTCAGACCCCTTAGGTCTAATGTAGGTTAAATGCCCCACAGATCTCTTAAGAATGGAAAAACACCTTGAAAAACACTATCTGAACTCAGGAGAAACAAATAAATAATGGCACTAAATAAGTAAGACTGAACACCTGTAAGAAAATGTAAGTCTGGAAATCCACATGCATCCTAAAATAGGAATAATTAAACCTGGACATCCAGAGTATCAAAACCAGTCATCTCAGCATAACAAAACCCAAATCAAACTGCAGAAACCTTCCCCAAACAACTGCTACCACCAGGGCTTAAATGAATGATGGGAAATTTTACTACATAAGCATCAAATTAATATTGTACATATATTAAAGGATGAATAATTACCTGCCTACATTAAAAATTTTCTTATTGATTAACACACAGACCACACAGCAAACATCCTGTATGACAATTTGTTTTCCTCATTTATTGCTTGTGTTAAGACCTACAATTTACGTAGTTGACACAGTTATCCTTGCAATATTTTGGATGGAGAAGTAGGGGACAAGAAACCCAAATTTTATGTGTAACCCAGAGGGGTGTTTTTTTTGGTTTGGTTTGGTTTGTTTTTTTTCATTTTGTGTATTCATGATTTTGTGACAGAAATTATGCAGCTAGCAATTTTAATAAATGCAAGAGCTAAAAAATGCCAATTTTGTTGCTTTTGTTACTTTTCTACTTCATAAATGCCATAACACCCAATAAAACTTTCAACATATATAATGAAATAATATTTTTCCTTTCATATTTTTCCACAGGCAAATCAGAGAAAAATTCATCGCTTTTCTATCTCAATAGAAACATACAAAATAAAGAAAATGAAAAATAAAACCTCAGTGTTTTCTTCAGATTAAACAAAACAAAACACTGACAAAACACGAAATTGACTTCTGGTCTTCAAAAAGTATTTGCACTTTCTCTTAGAAATTGGTTTGACCAGACCTTAAGAGCATAGAGATACATTGTCACGTGCATCTGCTATGTATGCTGTGTTGGACTGTGTAGCAGGTGAGATGCCAGCAGAGAAGCGCAGGAGGCTGCCAAATGCCATGCCCTCTATCTCTTTGCCAACCCATCCAGGGTGACTGAGAGCAGCAGCAACATGCAACAGACTGGCACTGAAGCACTGCCTTTCATCACCGGTCACCTCCCTCTGGCCACCACAGCCTGTTTTGGATTGTGTGGTCAGGGTTGGGTTGCGAGAGGTGTGTAACACTGCACTACTGCCCTGTGGCAACAGTGGCTCATGTTCCAACAGTAGGATGCCTGTTGATTTTTGCCCACTCTGCACACACCTCTGTAGGTCTTAGCTTTAGTATTACCTACATCACTAGCAATTCAAAGCCAGTTAAACTTCCATGTATGATTGCTGATACAAATTATGAAAAAATGTGTTCATGTTTACATGACATTTCAGCTCTCAGCTTACCAGGGATAATGTTATCAGTAATATACTGTTAGGGGAGCATGGAGAAATCTACCATAGACAAAGCAAAAGAGAAAATGATGGTACAGTTGGCCAGAGAAAACAGCTTTGCTAGAAACTAGAGACTTTAGGGAACACCCTTCTCCCTGAGAAGATTTAACTTGAACAATGGCTACTTAGAAGTAAGGCCACTTAAACTACCCCAAATCTTGGAGAAATTATCTATTTTATATGAATGTGAATTTAGGATGTTTGAAAATTATTATTTTTTTAACACTGTCTTGATACAGAAACAATACAGGAAAGAAGGCATTGGGTGAACATTCTCACCATCAGCTTGTCTCTTCACCTCAGCTGTGAGATGAAACAACCTCTAATTTCACTCCTAAGACTGGAGTCAAAGGGAAGTTATGAGTTGCATCAAACTGTACATGGAGACTGCAATGTGTATAAATATCTAAAGGGATTAGCTAAGACCACCAAACTCATTTCACTTATGACCTATTCAGATTTGAAGTCAGTTTCTTATCATTACTATTTTATTAGAAAGAACCATTCTTAAACAATTTATCCAGAGTATTCCCTGAAGCATGCATTCAATCAATTCCAGACATTCACTTTTTTCCTGGACTTTTTTGTTTCCTTCTTGCAAATACATTTTGTTCTACCAGTACAAGAAAACTCATTTTCACATAAGAGCACCGGAAATCCAAACTATGCCTTCCTTATGCTGACACTGTAGTAAAATTCAGTGTCACTTTAGAGGGAGCTTATTAGGGCAACTTAATAGTAGCTAACTGTATCTAATCCACTTTAATATTTCAAGGATTTCCAGTTTCCACTCATTGTCTCCTGCTTTTCAGAGCTCAGTCAGATGAGCAAAAGCAATGACTGCTGCCAGCTTTTTCTTTGCCATGTGATCTCAATACCCTCTGGGCAAGGTTAAATAGTATTATATTACATGTAGAAAATTCCATTCAAAATTTAGATTTTTTTTTAACTAAAGCAACATGGAAAAACACTTGCCTAAGCACGGTGCAGAGTCACTGAATACAGTTGTAATTATCAAGGAAAAAAGAAAGGTAAAGGTCATGGTCATCAACTTGTATTTTGACAAAGTAATGCTGAGAATTTGCTGATGTCCATCTAAAGAGCTCAACCAGTTAAGTCAAGTAAAACAGAAGTTTCAGAGAGAGTTAGCAGTCCATTTATAGTGCACTCATCCATGTATTACAAATTAGAAGCTGGAAGCATCAACTTTCTCCAAAGTACTTGTAGAATCAGTTCTTTCTGTTGAACAGACCTCATCTAGTTTGCATCAAAGTTTATTACAAAACTTTTAAGTTATTTATAATAGAGTCATCTTGGCATACATCTGAAAAAGCATATAATTCCTCATGAGGGAAAGCAAAGGGGTAGGCACTGATCTCTTCTAGCTTGTTACTAGTGGTAGGACCCAAGGGAATGGCATTACTGTCATTGGTTACTGCTGTAGTTTAGGTTGGATATTAGGAAAGGTTCTTCACCCAGAGGGTGGTCAGGCACTGGAACAGGCTCCCCAGGGAAGTGGTCACAGCACTAAGCCTGACAGCACAGGGCTAAGGGTTGATCATTATGAGTCCTTTCCAGCTCAGCATATTCTGTGATTTTGTGAAGTATTTGGGCAACACTATCAGGCACATGGTTTGATTCTTGGGGTTGTCTAGTGCATGGCCAGGAGCTGGACTCAATGATCCTCATAGGTCCCTTCCAACTCAGGATATTCTATGACTCTCCAATGATAACAGCAGTAGCAGCATGTAGGTCATTGCAGAAAGAACACTATTTGACATTTTATAACGTAAACTGCCCAGATGACCTTCTTTCTATAAACATGATTGAAAAGATAGCATTTTCACACATCTGGGCAACCTCTACAGAGAAGGAATGACTGGCATGTAGAACATCATCTACAATGCTCATTTCCTGTTCATTATGACAGGTAAATTACACAAGGTTGGCAACTACTGAAGAATGCTTCTACAAACAGGTTTTCTCTATGGCAAATAGAAGACATATCATAGGGTTCACTGAGCACTTTTTGTAGAGCACAGTCGCATATAAAGTGCCTAAAAGAGAACATTACCAATATTTTATTACCAAGGATCTTTTCTCATCAATCTCATTCAGTATTTCAGCTTCCCTATTGATTATATGGCAGTTTTTAAATGGTCAGAGACTGAATCCAATCAAACCTGTTGAAAGAAGCAAAAGCGATCAAACTGATGAGCGCATATTATGCTATTTACAACACAAATGATTTGGTTCCTGGGGCTTTCCTCAAATAAAGCAGTGGGCTGAAATAACCAATGATTAAATTATGTGGAAAGCAGCACACTGTATTTGAAGGCCTGGATCCACTATACAAAGATTTGGAACATGAAATATTATGAAGTCAAAAGAGTATTTCTCTCATTTCTGCACATAGACAAGAACAGACAAGAGTCTCTATCAATAATTACAAATAAATATTTTTATCTATATGTCTACTACTATGCCAGGAAAATAACTACTTTGTCTGTCACATTTGTTTGAATATCCTTGGTTCTTCTATAGCCAGAAGTGTCGTATAAAATCTCTGCAGTCAGCTTAAAAAAATTACTTTGGCTAAGCTGAGAGAGTCAACAGTTTGGTTCTACTCTACTGTCTACACACTTGACTGCTTTAATCAACAGACCAGGATGTCCTTCATATTGAATGAAGCACCCTGTGGTCTGATCCCATGCTTATCATGAAGAGACAATCACAACACTCACAATACTTACTGGTCATCAACTTCAAATATAGAATATATGGAGTTTAGGATGCAGAGCATTTTCAAAAGAAAAGCCTCTTTAGTTTTTGAAAGGATACAACTGCATCTATTTAATTTAAAAAAAGAAAAAAGGAGAAAAAAAAAAAGCAACCAAAAAATATCCATTTTCATAAGAAGTGAAGCTGGCAGAAACACAAGCCCTACCTTCTCAACCCTGACTACTAATAGGAAGAGGTATCTACTCACCTACTAAACATAAGAAAATTCATTGTGAGGTTAGTCCCAAGTCCAGGCTGTCCTAGCTCTGGCCTGTTAGGATAAGAAAAAAGACCAACAGACATGCTGGGAGCAGGTGAATGGAAAAGACAGGTTGAGATGCATATCTTTGAAAGTTCAGGTAAACATCTGAGTTAAAATCCTGATTCAACAGCCTCAGCAACAGGTTTTTTTGCTGACTTCATTAGGATTTCGTGCCTAGAATAGGAAGTTTATGTAATTTCAACTTTTGAACACAACAATAACCAAATCAATAAACAGACCCTCTTTTGAGGAAAGCTCAGGCTATTCTTTAATTTTTCTGGACTTTCATATATCTTCATATTTAATCTTGGGACTTCAGGAGTGCTCTGAAAGTTATACTGTAGGTAGGTTGGTGTCCTTAATTTGTCTCCTAAAACACTGATATGCTTCTTCTCTACCATAATCCAGTGAGCTCATCTGAGAACAACAGAATTAGATCACCAACCAAATTCTTATTCAATAGGCTTGCTCTTCCTGACCGTTCTGGAACATTAAGTCTACTCCAAACTTATTTTCACTTTTTGGAAGAACAAGAATGCCTGTGTATAAATTCTGGGATATACATTCTTTTCAATTCATTGTACTCTGAAATTAGACATTTTCCAGCCTATCAGCCCCATTCTGTCTCCTTTCCATCTCTCTTCCTCTCTTCATCAGGATGTGGGTCCTTGGTCACTATGTCACCCTTAACTATCAAGTAAAGGAATTCAGGCCCTAGCCTTTTAGTACTTTCTTACAACCAGACACATCTAATACCTCATGACCATAAAACCAGAACTTACTTTATTTAGCAAGTAAAGCCAACTAGATTATTTAATGAAGCAAGGTTGTTGCAAATGTTAACATAATTTGGCAGGATTTTCTTGCCTGGTGTTGCCATGCAGTTTAAAACAGATGGCAAAGCTGAGCATAAAAATCTCCCTTTTACAGCAATACCAATAACAATACTGCTTGCATTATAGGCCAGAAGGCTTAATGGAAACCTCAGTAAAATTTTCCATGATAAACCAAGTGCTGAAATAGAAAATCAGTTCAGTCTCATTTTTCTGCCTTATAGGAAGAAACATTCATTGTTACTTACTCATGAAAGAAGAAAGGTATATGGGAAAACATGCAGGATGCTTAGTATAAATTAAATATTCTCTGTAATATTTAATAAACAGTGGTTGCTTCCAACCTGAAGATATTTTTTACAGCTGTCCTTGCCCCCAAATGTTACCGTCTTTAACCTTTCAGATGCACTTATTTTTCTTAACTTTGCTCCTTTTGACTAATTTTTTTGACATGTCATCCTCTCATTTAGAAGGAACGTTTTACAGGAAATCTGAGAAAGGACGGGAGAATTGACAGAGTAATGCACCCTAGAACCTTAAAGAATGACTCTGCTCGAACTGAAGTTTGATGCTGGCCATATACCAGAAGGCATTGTGGTTTCACTCTTGCTAGTGGGAACTATAGGTCTGGGTGCTCCCTGTCCTTAGGCTGATCTACTCACTGAGCTGCCAGGCTGATCTTCTTCCAGTCACTTCACCTCCTTCATGGTAGAGCCACACTACAGGGAGACAGGTCAAAGATATCTGGGCCCACAGATACTGTTATGGGAACATGAGGAACATCTGCATTTTCACTAAGTTAAATATGACACCAGATGATAAACCTGAATATTAAATAATGTATATATTTTCAAAATATTTGCATATGACCATAAACTCTCTGACTCAACGGAAGGATTGGGATACAGTTATGATACAACTAGGATACAATTCCATGGCTCTGCCTAATTTGTGATTTCTCTTTAGGGGAAATTGATCTAATCAAGATTGAAAAAAATGATGACCCTAATCATGAAAAAAGAGGTATCTGAAAGCTGTTCATAGATGGAAGGCTGGAGAAAAATAGGAGCCAGCTAAGGAAATTGATAGGAAAGTTTGGTGGAAAAACACAGTGTACGTGGGAGTTCCTAAGTTTTAGTAGCAGTTGGGTGGTATCTAGTGACCACTAGAGTATGTCAGAGGCAACAAGTGCTAGTACTGGAAGTCCTAATTTGAAACAACCCCAAAATAATAATCTCTGCTTGCTGCTGGTTTGTTCATACTAAGATTCAATAGAAGCAGTGGTAAGAGAGGTGCTGCTGTGATAACTATCACAGTCTTTAGTAACATTTCTGTGTCATCCATCTGAAAATGCCATATTCAGCTTGGGCAGTGGAAATACAGGAAAGTCTGCAGGTGTTTATATTGTTCCCACATTACAAATAAAAGTGATACAACTTAATTATATACTGCACCACTGTCAGATTCATATATTCTTATTGTCTAATTCTAATGTCTGAGTTTGTGTTCAGAAGGAAATGGTTTTATCAGTGTAATAAAACAAAACAGTGTGTGACAAGCAGAATATTAAAAAGAAGAGCATTACTGGTGTTGTACACAGAAGGTCATTGACAGGGAAGGGGGTTGCAAAAGTGAACTGGACAATTGTGATTTTTCTTGTAAAATCACAAAGAAACAACTTTTAATATAGCTCAAGCACACCACCAGCATGAGAATAATAGTCTGGCATGATATGAACTGAACCTCAGATGAAGAAGAAAGCTTAAAAGACACTGTTACCACCTGGAACACAATAAAAAAGGACAGAAATGTCTGGTTTCTCTTGACAAGAAATAGAACTGTAATGCAATGACAGAGAAAATGGGAGGGCCCACAGATAGTCTATATCATCAAAGGACCAAAACTGTTAAGGAAGTTTGTGTGCCTCATCACATGCAAAAGAAAGACACTAAATTCTCAAGCTTTATTTGCCTTCTCTTCAACCCACTGTATTTTAATCCTCATGAAAGATAGCAATCTCAACATCTTTCTCTGTTTGTCACAAAAGTATTTATCTACTAAGGCCACTGGAGGAAAACAAATCATAGAGAAGAAATGGCTTGATGCTCTCTCTCATCCCAACCGACATGACGTTTGAAAATATCACTTTGTGCACCATAGTCCTACAATTTTGAGTGAACTGTTTTGTTATTACAGTAGAGTTGTGTCCCAAGAAATAACACAGCCCCTGATGGAGTCCTTAAAAGTCTCCAGTGCTCTAGAAAGGTGTTTATCTCCCTTTCAAGGAGCAGGTAGTAATTCTTGCTTTTAGAGGAATTAGTCATAAGCTACACAAATCAAAAATAATTCCTGTAGAGGACAGATGATAACAGTATATTCCAGGTACTGTAGAATGCGTATATAGTTACAAATAAATGGTCCCAAAATTACATGAAAGACATATACACAAAAGGATTTAAACAAAGTCCTATACTGTCATTGACAGAATACAGCTAGAATTACAGTAGCCCTTCACACCTTTCTCCTGTAATTAACAATGAAGGAAAACCTCACTGCATTGAGATATTTACTGCAGAAAATGTAATTTTCTTCTGTGCTTTTTCCTTGGTTATTTAAATGGGAACAGTTCAGGTGCACACCGTTACTTGAGGTCAAGACTGAATCAGAATTTATTTTGATGCATGTTCAGCTATAGATGTTTAATACAAAAATGGATTAAATAATATCTTCAGATGAAAAAGAGACTGCAGATTTTGCTTTGACTTTCTTAGGGACTTTATTCTTTTAAAGTGTGTTGGCTAGCTCTCCTGAACTACAGCCCAATCATTTTTAAATTTAATTTTATTAACTAATTTTTAACCCACCCACCAAAACGCCATTTGTGTGATAACAGCATGTGCGGGTATTCCTAAGGGATATGGAAATTAATTCCACTTCTGTGAAAAGACCTTTTAATAACTCATATGTTATTTTACCTTCTGAGTTATCAGTAGGCTTTCCTCCAATATTTTCTAAGGAAATGTCCTTGCAGTTTGAAAGGGAAAAAAAAAAAAAACCAGTAAAGAAAAAGAATAATAATCTAAGAGTTTGTTCATTTTATGCAATTTTGAGCTGGTTACACAAGGCCACCAGCTTTTTAAGCAATCTTCAAAATGATGGTCCAATAAGCAACCTCAGAGCCGTCAAAACATTCTGCAGCGTGTGTGCCCATATACAAGGTTTGTTGTAGTCACCAGCATTTCGTTTGCTCTTCTGAATGCCAGCACAGTAAATTCTGACTGCTGCAAATCCTCATGCTTCCACCTTCCTTCCTTGCTCTTTTCATATGCACATATGTCACTGACAATTTCTCCTCTTTCCCTCCTTCCTTACATCCCTTTTTCAACAGTGCTCATGGATCAATAAGACATCATGGCACTGTATGGAGCCTGAGTGATTTCTCATACAATGGCTGCTGTGACCACGTTTCAATGGGAATTGCAAATCTCCTTTAAGAAGGAGCTGAAGATATTTTCAGCCACTGAGCCACTGCTACAAGGGCACTGAACCTCGGAAAAGGCCCAGAGACCTGAGCTGCTGTGGAGCTTGAAAGGAGCTGCTGCAGCCACGACACTTGATGGATCTTAGCCTTGATTACAAGAGCAGACTACTACCACCATGATTGATGAAATCCTGCTTCAGAGAGAAGATGAGGAAACAATGAAAGCTCTGACTACTGTGCTGGGGGCAGGAGGGATGGAGGGAACCAAGGCAGAAGGGAAGTAGTCAGGAACCTGATCTAATGGAAGAGAAGTACATAGGTTTATGGAGCTGAGAAGAAAGAAATTTTTTTCTCCGTCAGTTTTCTAATGGGTAGAAAATACGAATTATATGAACTACAGTCATCAGTTTATAGAGAAATCTATTACTCTCTGGGATCAAAAAGTGAGCACCAGTTGTGAATAATGGTTTCAGCCTGTGGCTCTGAGCATTAAATCCCATTTTTCAACCAGCAGGGCAGTTGTTTTCCACTATCACCTCAACTACAGTTTGTGTTCAGTGTGCCAGTGACTCTTTCTCACTCCATCTACACTCTATTTTTTTCTTATCTAGCTATGTACAGTATTATAATTTGAAATTTCAAAGATGTTAACTGTTGGCACTCTCTCTCATTTTAAAATAGTATTCTTAACCAATGTCTTTTTCACAACCTCAGCCAAGATTAAACTCTGAAGCCAACAAATATTGTTTCCATTACTGTAAATCAAAGAGAAAGATAACTCTTTAATCTTTCAATTTTTAAATACAAATTTTCTTAGTCTTGGTTCTGTCTTTCTATGTTGTTCCTAATTAGCAAGGAGCATGTTCTGGGCCATATGAAATTGAGGTTTAGTTTTAGTTTAATTTTATGTGAACACAAAGGGTATAGGTGGCTAATGCAATAACCTTTCACTTCTGGAGGTTTAGACTGCAATTTGGTTTAGATTACAAGTGACATGCGTTTAACAGTCTCATCTTCACTTTTAGCAAAAACTATTCTCGTTTAAAAGCCACTCTACACTAACTTCTAAAAGATCTCAGCTTTCTCCTAGAGTAAAAACAGTGCCAGATTAGGAGTTCTGGGGCTCAGAAGTGAGTTTCATGTGCAGGGCTGTATGAAGATGCTGGCTTAGGACTGGTATCTGGTTGAATCATGCTTAATGGTGAGGAATGATACACATATCTCAATTATATCAGCTACAAAATTCAAATTAACTCAAAAACTGCACTGCAAACACAAAGCACATACAATATAATACTTACAGATGTGTGGCATGTGACATGTGAATACCATACCTCTCAGAAAAAAACAACAGAATTTATAAACTGCTTGCACTTCTGTAATAATTACACTGACTAATTTAAAGCACACTTCTCTGCTCCTTACCCCCAACCACAACATCCACAGTCAAGCTATCCTCATGTCATCTTTTTGGCCTACTGAAAGGACAACATGCAAAATATATCAATATACAGTGTCTGAAATGAAACTGCTGTAGCTTGCTTTACCTCCCTTGTTAGCTGGAATTCTACATTGTAAAGAATCCAGACCAATATATCATAAAACCTCTGGTTTATAAACTCTCTGCTCGATTTTGTGCAGCATGATTACCATGCACTAACTGGAGCAAAACAATCTATTTGATGTGGGACCCAGTGACTACTAAATGCTGGATTGTAGCATAGTTTGAATGCTGATCACTTGTACACAACATAGATAGTATTCGGCTAAACATAATGATGCAACAGTTATTGCTCAGGCAAAATTATTGCTTTTACTTCTTAAAGTCATTTGAGATTTGTTTCTTGAAATAAATACAAGGCAAGATTGCAATCTCAGTTAAAAACTATATTCTGAGATAATTTCAATTTCAAATGGAAGATTAATTTTTCTAGCAACGAAACAGCACCTGTAACTTGCCCATTCAAATTTTGCTTCAGGCTAAAGTTTAGGATGAAAGTTCCCATCTTCTGAACATATTACAAATTTTACAAAATTTCATTGGAATTGTATTTCCTCAGTATTATTCACTCTCATGAAAAACAGGAATTACATCCCCTTTTCCAATTGCTTTTTACATAGAGGTAAACCTTTAATCATAGAATGGCCCAAACTAACTCCCTTATACATAATTGAATTACATACATGCATATCTTTTCAGAAAAAAATAGGCAGGAAAACCAAGCCAGATTTTTTCTATTCTGCCTTCAGCTGAGCTGAACACTAAATTAACATGCTCAGAGTCACCAAGTGCTGCCCTTGAATTGCTAAGAAGAGAACTGGACAATTTTGGAGGAAGGTGAAGGGGAGGTGAGGACCTGACATTCAAATGCAGGGAAGTGTTGCAAATATCTTAACAAAACTAAACTGCCAATTTTATCCTCTGTGCTCTGTGATAAAGCTAATGTGTTACAAATACGAGGTTTCACATAGTAACTGAGTTGCACATTAATGCAAGCAGAATACTGTCATTACCAAAAGTCTTGGAAGCTGGGCTGTGTAACACGCAGATTTATTAAAACACACATACTAAATATGACTATGTTTTCTTCTTCCAGAATGCACCCAATATGCTGACATAATAGCATGGTGTTCTACTTTTTGCAGCATTAAGACTGCAAGTATTAAAAGTTAGTGTAATTTGCTTGCTATGTAGAAAACCTGAAAATTTACATTAGCTCCAGTTATTTTCAGGCACACATGGAGAGAACTTTATCAGATGATGGCAAAAGCAATTGATGCTTGTCTTGAACTTGGTTGCAAAATTTTATTTGGGGTCCTATAAATCCCTGGTAGCACAGCCCTTACTTAATAGGGTGCTTCAACAAACCATGTTTAGTTCACCACACTCCAAAAGATGGGGACAAAAAAATTCCTCTAAAGTATTTCTTAGGGACTAGCCTACAGTGCAGGAAGAACTACACAGATGTATAGAAGGAAAATGATGTGAAAACTTCCTAAATGTACACTTTCTTAACAGAAAGTTAATTTTTAATTATGAAAGTGTTATTCTTTGAACAGCATAAGTTATTTAAGAATATTTCCACACAAACTGCATATCCTGAACGTTACAAATACAACAGATCAAGGTTAAGGGACAGTGTAATTCTAACAAATTTAGTGACAGGTTAAGATCAAGGGATGTCTTGACATTCTCCTCAGAAAGGTCAATCTAGCAGGTCTGCGATGTAAAAATGAAGACTCTGCCATCATTGCCATGGCAAAAGGTCAGGCACAAGCTGATTGGTGATAGAATTATCAAATTAACCAATCGATGTGTGTGAGTAATAGATGTAAGCAATCCTGGGGGAGAGCCACAGGGCAAATGCCAGCTCATCAATAACACATTGCCTAGGAAAAAAAGATCCTCTCTTCAATCCATGTCCTTTACATTAGCAGTGGTATCAAGGAATTAAAAGAAAAATCGAAAACAACAGCTTTAAATATGCTTTCAGATTCTATGCAGCATGCAAATATCTTTCCAAAACAAGCTCCATTAGATGTTATGGTAAATAAGAACTTGCTAACAGTCTAAAGAAAGGAGACACCAAGAAATCCTAAACAGGTATATTAAAAGACTTAAGAATTTTTATATGTCTAACACTAGTATAGACTTTATTAGGAACATTATTTAACCTGTGGCAGTCATAGACACATAAATCTCAGGTCTGATTGTGTAGCAACTTCTTCATGGTAAAATGAGAAATAGATAACAGGCATTCTGAGGATTTTATGAATATGGTGTAGCAAGTATATGAAGAATGTTTTAGCTGCAAGTAATATTTTAATGCATATTTACTTTTTTGTATCTGATTGTTATTATGCCAGCAACCATGCAGTTCTAAGGGTTAAATGCAGAATCTCTCTACAAGTACACAGGAAGGCAGACAGTGCCTTTACACAGCAGAAGAAGGCTTTAAGTAAGGAAAACAGAACCAAAGAACCAACCTTGCAGATAAAAAAAATCTGTATTCTTGAGCTCAAGAGATACATCTCACAGGACACACATCAACTGCAGGAAAACAGACTGAATCCCACCCCTATATATATATATATATATATATATATATATATGTATCTAAGATCAGTAGGACTGTCTAAACTTGGATGAAAATGTTAAGCATCAGGGTAGGTTAAATGAATAAAAGGTGCTTTGATATTTTAAACTTTTTTTCTTTATCACTGTGTTTTTAAAAATAAATAAAATAGGATGATTTCAAGACCCTCACTCGCTAGTGAGTTCATGTCCAAAGAGAGATGAACAACTGGAGCTCTAAAAATCTCCATAGCATTGCTATGGAATCCTGGGAGGGCAGCTCAGGGCATGCACCTGGGGCTGTGCTAGGAGAGGTCTTCTCTCCAAATGAAAACAGGGCAGCAGCCTGATCCCTGTCCAGTGTGCTCCACTGAGATACAGACAAGGTGAAAGGTACACCTTATCCTGCACATGGATGAGCCAGAGTCAGGATATCAAATGTGACAAAGCCCCTGTCTGTGTTAGCAATAACAACTGCAAAGGCGGCAAACATAATACCATGTTGACTGTTTCGGGATTCCTCATTCCTTATATAGACATCCATGCTTCAGAGAAAGCTAAGCACAGAGGTCTCTTCACAGTGAACCAGAGCTGGGTTTACCATACTCTACTTGGTCACCACCTTCAAGCCTAGAAAGCACCACTGACTTGCAAATCTTCTGCCCGATTATCTCAAGTCATTACATTGGTTCTTGCCCTCTATAGGCACACTGCTCTCAGTCACTACCGTAAGGTGTTGTTCTTACTTCTCCTCACATATTTCTGATTCTGAGAATCTTAATTTAGCTCCAGTGATGCATCTATTATCACGGCAATATGATATTGCTATTATCACAGTAGGAATGGTAATATGGTAACACTCAGAGTAAGAATCCAAAAGGCATGCATTACTGCTATTACTGTTAATGGGAGCTATGCACAGGTATCAATGGCAGAACAGGTCTCTAAGTGAGCACAATTATAGCCCCCACTGTGAAATTCACTGAACATAATTTTCATATTGCTTTTATTATAGATATACATGACACAATAAAAAAATATGACTCATTTGATTAGGATACCCATTTGAATATGAGCTAGTTTCCATAAAATATGAATTGCATTCCTTTTGGAAGAAATATTTTTGATATGTTAGATGCTTAATTTTCACCAATGTGTGGTTTAAAATGCAGTTAATATCTTAGACTGTATGTTTATCTATAGGAAGTGCAGAGTTTCTATCAGTGAACTAACAGCTACAGGAAGAATGAATAAGTATGGCACCACTGAATACCACAGTGTTCTATTCATTCAGTTTCCTTGAAGGTCTAGCCCTGTATTGCCTTCGCAGTATGGTTGGCAATGCCATATTTAAACACTTGAAGATTTCAATATTTATTGTTTAACATTTTATCTGATCTGGAGTTTTATGAGTTTTATTCAGATCTATAATTTTAGTCATTCCTTTGATACCTAAAAACGTGACAAGATTACAATTATGGGCTGTGGGAGCTCTGAGTGTGGTCTGTCCAGTCACAATCACAGCAGCTCTCACTGGTAGTTTCACATTGCAGTAATTCCAGTCAATAATAAAAGTTATATCTAGGTCTGCCAGAAAACAGAATGACAAGTATTATCTATTAGTGTTCCCAGTTTGATTGAAGCAAAAGAGCTAGGTTGGGGGGGGGGGTTCCCTTTTTTTTTTTTTTTTTTTTGTTTGGTTGGTTGGTTTTTTTTTTTGGTTTTTTTTTTTTTTTTTTTTTTTTTTTTTTTTTTTTTGTTTTTTTTTTTTTTTTTTTTTTTTTTTTTTTTTTTTTTTTTTTTTTTTTTTTTTTGTTTTTTTTTTTTTTTTTTTTTAAAGAACAGGATACCTGCATTTGAATTTCCAACAAAAAAACAAAATTAAAAGACTGGATTGCTTTATACATTGAAAACTATATATTGGAAAAACTATATCTTGAAAAGTACGTATTGAAAGAATCTTACAGTAGGGTTGCAAATTTCTTTATAGAATGTAAAATAACATCACTAGTATTTTAAAAATGACTTTGAATTTCAATACAACCAATAAAATTAACAACCTAGGATGGCCAGTCCTCTTTAAAAGTATGCAGAGATCTTAAAAAAGTGTAATACTAAATGCTGGTATAGTCCGGGAAGATAGACACATTAGCACGTGTTAGCTGCTTGAACCATGGATCATAACATTATATGGGCCCTATGAGACATTGATAGTTGCAGGGACCTCAAGGTGTTACCAATACCAAAATAATATAAAATAGTACTTAGAAAGTGAATATAAAAATTAGTAGACTAAGACAAAAATGAGCTCCTGTAACTTCAACATGACCTGTGCTACAACAAAATTCAAAGATTTTGCATGTACTAATTCACTAATAGTCCTGTTTAAAACAATCTAAGGTTCAGTTGACTAGAAGCTAATGAAATGACTTATTTTGGATTGTGTTGCTGTACCATTTGCAGGCTGTGAGTACACATGCAGCCTCTGCTATTTTGTCAGTATTAAAAATGACATGACAATGCAATGAGATCTGGCTTCTGATGCTGTAAGTAAGCTGTCACCCTTCTCTCAAACTCTGCGGAAATATGGAATATCTAACCATCTCTGAACAAGCTCATGGTTCTAGATTAATGAATGGCATTAACAAGGCACTGATGTGAGGAAATACATCCCACTTACAATGTCACTACATACTACTCAAGAGACCTGGGAGAAAAATTAACAGAGAGAAAGATAATAGGCAGAAAAAGTCAAACAATTTTTTCCCTAACAACAATTTCGAGCCTAGAAACATACTTAATAAATTTCCTCAGAAGTACAATGTCAAAATCCTATTATTATTTAATACTATGAAATATAGAAACTATGAAAACTCAGAAAAAAATCCCTCTATATATTTAACAAAATATTGTTTACCTGTATGTGGAACAAATGCACACAGGGTAAGTCATTGTCTTCAGTGATGTGTGGACACAAAATCTATAATATTTTATTACTCTGTCTTTGTTTTATGGAACGAAAACCTTTTTCCTTGGAAAATGGGACTGCATGAATACAGTAAAACCAAGACAATGCTGCATCCTCCTATAAAACAGTGAAGCCTTTTGATGAACTGAATCTAATTCTAATTAAAAATCCTATTCTGCAACATCCTACTATAAGGTTTCTAAAATATATGGAGAGCATTGGATTTGTACAGATGAAAAATCAATAAAAAACAGATCAACAATGCTGAGAGACTGAATAGGATTTGCTCGTTCTGTTTGAATCTCTGACTCAAAATTGTACTGCAAAACAAGCATGTACCACTCAGCAGGAAGCACTGGAATCTAATCATCCACCCCTATTCTAAGCCTATCCATTTTACAATACCTTCTTGGGGTTACTTTTTTAAGGGTGAAATTGTAGCATTTTCTTGTGAGCCAGAACCAAAAGTAAACTACCATTTTAACTCAACCACTGCCAAACCAGAAAGTGAAAAATCATGTCATGTTCAACTGCAAATGTTGTTGTTGCAGAGAAATGCAATTCGAAAATTATATTAATACAAACTATAATACTCTCCAATAGAACAACTCATAAAATATGGCGTTCTCCCAACTGCAGCAGTGTAAACATCATTAAAATTCAGAATTTGGATTGTTTTTTGTCTGTTTGCTACCTTTTTCACCCTGTGAAATTGTTTCAAGAGCACAGACATTGACTACCAACTCCCTCAGCCTTCACTATTAGCCAGCATGCTCTATCAGCAAGTCCCTACGTACTCCAAAGAATATGTTTAAGGAACTGCTATTTCATATAATCTATCTTTGATGTTGTGTAACAATAGCCCTGTAAAATTAAACAACCAAAACCTTAGTGAATTACTGATAATTTGTGTTCAATAGTAAAAATACGTTAATTTCTGCTTCTCCAGTTTAAAGAGATCAACCAACCATAAGAAAGAGCCAACCAAATCCCATGAAGATTTTCTAGATGCTAAGTGTAACCTATATCAAAGCTGAATTTACATATCAGATAAATGACAGTCATAAATAAATGGACAATATTATAAGGATAGGTAAAATGAAGCAAATTAGATGCCTCTGAAGATCAAGCTGAAAAACCATGAGGTATTTTCAATGCTAGTATGCTTAATGTGTCAGGTGAAGGCAGGCAGAATTAAAAAACTAAATGCTATTAAATGTCAATGGGGTTTCATCCTCAAATTTCCTTGTCATCCTCTGAAAATTGTAATGGAAGAAACACAGAGAGCTCAATGCTACAGTCATATATTGCACCTCTTAGCAGAGTATTTTGTCTATGCATTTCCAAAGAGTGCACCCCAATAGAAGAGGTCTGTAGAATGAAATGGACGGTGCTGAGGACCGTGTATTTATGCTGTTAGCATTACAGAGGGCTTTACTTCTCACAAGATCTAATTTGGTCCTATGGACTGAATAACAGTCATTAGCAGCTGGAGTGCATTAGTTCATACTCCAGGAACCTGTGTGCTTTAGTTTAATCCAAAAGGAATCTAGCTTGAGTGCTCTAGGACTGCTCCCTGATGTGAAGTGAAACATGGCGTGTGGAGGTGTTGAGCGTCGCTTCAGAACTGCAACCCTGACCTGAAGAAAACACTGATGTAGATGCACTGTCAGCTGCATGGATAGGGTACCTCTATGAATGTCAAAATTTTTCAGAAAACTCTTTCCCAGCAGAGACAAAATTCTGCCAAGTTTGACCTATTATCCCAAGTACTGTTTAAACAATATTTAAATAGTTGCATTTAGATGAAACCATTCATATATACTGTATTTGTTTTAAGATTCTGCATCTACTATGGTTTCTTGTAAACCAATCTTGTAATTTTTCAGAATGGAGTTTGACTATATTTTTCATATGTTTGCACTTAAATTTTCCCAGCCCCCTCACCCCCCAAGCAGCAACTAGCCTCTCTCTCTTCAAAAATGCAATCTGTTAAGTAGAATGGGGGAAGTTCATTTCATATTCTTCCTTTTGGAGTTCACTATACTCTCTAATTATATTAGCTCATTGCCAGTATAAAAATATGTCATATGTCTAAAAGACAGAGTTTCTCTTCTTTTTCATTCTTTCCAGGGTTTTTTTGTTGAATATTTAGATATGGCATTATAAAGTAAATAGATAAATTTATAAACAAACCATGACAGCATAACTATGTGATAATAATGGGTGATAGCATCTTGTTTACCTCAGTGAGCCATTGTGAGGATTAATTAGTTGTCGGTCATAAAGCAGAGTGCACATGCAAAACACTTTATAACTGCTAGATAATATTACATGTGATATACAGAGCAATATCACTACTGCATACGGCATAAAGTGGAAGCACTCAATCATTATATTAACCTGAGTCTTTCAGGTGGTAGATTCTGTCAGAGGGAAATAATGGTTGACTCCTTCACAAGTATCATTAAACCTTTCAGACAGTCATTCTCGTTGCATGTATACATTCAAGCCTGTACGTAATAAGCAACAAATACCACTAGGGGTCTAAAGTAAAACTGAAAACACATTTCCCAATTCATCACAATAATGTTGATAGCTTGGATGATAGGAGTGTTTATTAGCTTCCTGGTACATTTATCTGTTGGCTCACTGAGATTCTGGGACAAAGTAGGAACAATGGCCAGAAGAGTAATATTGAAACCTAGATAAAAGTTGGTTTCAGAAATGAGTGTGGGTAAGGCTTTACTAGAAAGTCAAGTGGCCTCCTCATCCCCTTGACACAGCACTAAGAGCAGTAAAACTGATGTTATGTAAGATACAATGGTGTCAACTTTTTTTTGGCAATGTTGAGAGCAGAGTCGTTTGCTAGTCCATATTTATGCAGCACTATATTAATGATCATGACTCTCAGGGCTCCAACTGTAATGGTACTGACAGTAATAGCAGATATAAACTGAGTATAATTCAAGCACATACTTCTGAATATAAGTTTCATCTTTTTCTGAGTATTACTAAGGTAACGGAAATATTCAGGTCCTTGTCTCAGTTTCTGATGCTATTATTGAATATTATACTCTTTGGAAAACTATTCAGGAAAACAAGACCTTTTTGTGGCCTGAAGGAATCGTGAAAAACCTTTCTGAGAAATCAGAGAATTAGATAAAACAATAAAAATCAAACTTTAATTTTCATTGCACGTTAACATTTGAAATTTAAACACGCTGCTTAAGAGCTTCATCTGTTGGGGAAGGAGGCTGGGTTGGAGTGGAAGTGAAACTTCTGAAGTCGGATGAAATTATCTTTTAGGTTTGAATTTTTTAATTACTCTATAACTTTAGCAGAAATTTGAAAGAAAGAAAACTTACTAAAAAGTTCCAATGAACCACTATGAATGGAACTGTTGAGTCATTTTTGAATGCAGTCCCTGATGCTAGCATAAATTTAAATCACTTTAAATTGGGTAAATTATATTATGACTATAGCTCAATGAAGAATTTCCCCAGTGACACAGAAGTCCTTCACAAGGTTTATACCTTGGGAACTCCACTGATCCCTAATTTTGAGCCTGAAGCTAATCCAAGGAGATAATAAAAAGCTGGTTGAAGAGTGAATGGGATTCTGTTGTACAGGGATTAATAATGGAGATTCGGGATTTCTTGCCTCCATGATTTGTTAAGTTATTTAGGGACAGATCTGTTAAAAGTCTGGGACAATTTCAGATCAGATGAATGCAATTGCATAGTCGAGAAAAATTGTAATACAATAAACTCACTCAATTCAACTGTATATATTGCATTTCTTCTTCTGGTGATTGCTATGCTATTATTAATCAAATAAGGTTCTTAGGTTACTATCCTGAAATTATTGTTGCCCTATCTAGAATAAAGATAATACGGGATTTCCTAATGTTTCACATGTTAAGTTATTCAAGGCAATTCTTTCTAAAAATACTAGATGTTCATCAGTAAGATCCAGATTAATGAAGATACAAAAGAAATTATTTTACTGGCATAAATTTAAAAAAACCAAAACCCAACAATGGTCAATTTGACTGGGACTCTAGTCTAATTATTAGAACAACTTCTACTGATTTCAGTGGGATCAAACTCAATCCTAAAGAATAAAGGCTTTCTAGATGATTAGCTCTACTAATTTGTTATATTTTCCTTTCTACCCACACCACTACTTTTCAAACATTTCTTAGCCAACAACTTGTAACATTTTCCCAAAAGTCTCTGCCATAAAGGCAACTGAATGAATGCAAATGACAAATTAATTCTCTTCCCGGACTCTTTCCTTAAATCTTTTCAACATGGAGCTACCTGCAAATCCAGATGCAATATACAACAAACATACCAGATCCTATATGCTGTGATAGCAGTATCTCCAAAGACTTGAAAATTTCAGTAGAGCTAGGCACATCCTTCAAATTCAAACATGTACACACAGAAATACTGCCCATGTAGGACTGCAGCCCCAGATCTAAAATGAAGCTATCTGATGCATATTTGATCTGAATCCATTAGCAGGTAGGTACTGTTTACCAAATTCCTTTAAAAGAGGTCATTATGTTACAAGTGCATTCTATTTCTCAGAAAAAAATCTATAAATATATTTTAGAAGCAAGTTCGTTTATTTTTGCAGTCTTCAGCCTGCAAACGTTTATTTCTTCATAGTAAAAACAGCAGTATGTACTTCATTAGATGATTTCCACTAAATATCTAATGGTAGTAACACGGATTTGTACTTCACCCGCATTGCAGTTTCAGCCTTTATGCAGCCATATTGATTGTTTTGGTACCTACATATGCTATAAAACTCATAACCTAAAATCTCTAAGAAGATCCTCTAAAAACAGAAGGAAAACAAAACTCTATTTCCCCTCTATCACCTTGTCTCCAATTCCCAACACTCATTTCTGGTGAACCAATTTTCTCTTTTACTTTCTGTCTTCTGCAAATATATCTGAAGAATCTTTTATTGTTTGCTGACATATTCCACACTGCAACATTCAGTATTTCTTTGTGTTCTTCTAATTATCCTTTTAACTTGTTCCTGCTTAGGCTCTTAGATCTCCCAGTCCTCTCCTAAACAGACTGCTTACATTTCTTCAGAAGTCTTCAGTTTGTTGTTCATAGTAATGTCTATGTTGCTATTACCCACTTAATTAGGTTGGCTGTCTTTCTATAATTTCTTTTCTTAAAGTTTCTGTCATTCTGTATGCACTGTTGTTAATAAATATGTGAAGTTGCTTGTAAATATACAATGCTGCTCTCTGCTTTATAGTCAGATAGGGTGCTGCAACTTTAAACAGAGGCTCAGATTTACAAGGGATGCATTAGTATGTGCAAACCTTTTGGCAGGTAAGTAATAATATGTATATGGATGGAGCAATTTGACAGTTTAACCATTAGCTCCAACAGTTTAAAATCAGGGCCATCTTCAAGAGACAAAGGAACAGAGAGCAAATGCAGAGACAAGCCAATATTTCTAAAACTAGCTCTACCTATCACAGCATCCTAATGATTTATAAAGTCACTCCCAAAGTATGGTAGCATCAGATGGACATCATTCCTCCACAGAATGGAAGAAATTGAAGTAGATCATACCCTTTTAGACTACAACAGGATTTTGAGCCTTGTTCCACATCTCTGGAGCAACCTTTGCAAATTTCATGGATATGATTGCTCTGTGTCTGCAATCAAAGCAGAGGAACTCCACCAATACAGGTTCTTTCATATTCACAATTGCACACTATAGGTCACAAATATGAAAATAAATGATAATTAAAGGACTATGTTTTATACATCAGGCAAAGGCTTCTAGTGTATTTTTATTGACAGAAAATTAAGACAAAGAGAGCTTTGGATCTTTAGTTACTAGTTCTCTACTGTGATTTTTTTTAAAGTAACTTTTAACTGCATTNCGCCAAAAACTGTATTTAAATAAATTAAGGAATATCTATCAGTGAATGATCTAATTAATTATTCCATTGGGGCTGCATTATCTGTGTTTGTTCTTCTCTTTGAGGTGAAAAAAATGAAAATAAATGCTAAACTGTTAAGAGACTAAATTCAGCAAATTGCTGAGAGACAGAAAACCATAAACCTATTTGTGCAGCATGTATTTGTAGCCACTCACATTTTATGCATCTTTAACCTTATATGAATAGCATAAAAAAACTTAATACCAAACAAATAGTGCAATTCCCCTTGACCACATTCTCCTTAAACTTTCAAAGATACTTTATACGTAAGATTTGAGACAAGATGGCAAAAGTTAGAAAACGAGAAATACAGAACTTCATCCTGTAATTTCACATATGTAGCTATATCTTAACTAGCTCTGCAGGGATTGGGTGGAATCCAATTTGCCATCATTTATTCACAAGCACATTGCTTATACTGTGTACTTTTTTTATTATTATTCACCATTTACCCAATTGTATCTATCCTTATTAGACCCCTGCTGAAGCCAGCAAGGCAGTTCCAGCTATGGAACTCCCATAGCTTAACTTAATCCTATTATCTCCAGATAAATGGGGATGCATAGGGCTCTAGATGGCCAAATTCAGCTCCACTCTCCCTTCCCCACGAGGAAAAAGGCTGTTCCTCATCCCTATGCTTGATGTAATTAAGATCTGGAAATATGCCCATTCCAATCCTTATCCAGTATAAGCATCACTGTCAATGTTGAGAAATGAACTGCGGTTATGATGCAAAGAGTTGACACTTTAGTGACATTTACTGATGTGTTAGGCCTTTACAGTGGCTTGGCTCTATGTAGGTTATGTCTTCAGGAATTTAAAATGCCTGCCTAAAAATCTAATAACAGGAAAGGGAATATAATATAGAAAGAAATTGATATTATTGACAAGCAAAGACTTTATTATCTCCATAGAATGTGGATAGATAGAGATTGTCATTAAATTCTTGCAGTATATGATATTTTACACATTTATAGAAAATGAACTGAATAGTAAAATAGGATCAATAACAGAAGTAAAACAGTTACTGAAAAAAACCTTTTCTCTACTGACTCCAATAATGTAATAAACTCTACAATGTTTGTACCTGCACAAAACCCACAAAAAATTACACCAAATACTGACTTGTACTGGATATTTGAAAAGAAAAAGAGGAAAAAAGAATAGCAGAGATTGCTGAATATTATGAACTAAGATCTTCATTCCATGATTTGTCTTTGTAATATACTTCAGTCATGCTCTTTTCTTTGAATGCACACCTGCATTCCACCTGTTCATCCGTCTCTATCCAAATTACTAGCACATTGAATACTGACTTCTGTAGTGAAATTGGCAAAGATAGATAAATAGATAGATAGATAGATAGATAGATAGATAGATAGATAGATAGATAGATAGAGTACTGAGCATGTTTTTTCATACAGGTCTGTCAATTTACTTTAATCTCTGACTATTCCAATCCTAGTCTTTTCTAAAAAGAACATGTTAATCACACTGACTGGTTTCAGGACCGAGGAGAATTTATTATATAACGGAGTCTCACACTGGGACAACTACACTAATATTCTCTAGGAACCTAAATCAGATTTTGAACCCCAGATTCCAGAGGTGAATGCTGTGTGCAGTTCTAATCATACAAATGTGTAAATTTGTAATCAGACTCCTGTGTAGGACTGGTGTTTATTTACTATAAACTTAGTTGAAAGGTTCCTAGGGACTGAAAATAGTTGGGTTGTAATCCTGTCATTTAGTGACTTAATATTTTTATATTATTATGACATTAGCATAATTCCGACTTTTTTTTTGCAGCATTTTATGTTTCAAGCACTACTTTTGATGTTGTATTTGTAGCATATAGAATCATCAAATAATCACATCGTTCACTATTTACTGAACATTTGGTGTGAAGTATTAAGTCTGATTTAATGTTATTAGTGCCTCAGAACAGTGCAAAATACAAGGCATTCATCTCTCAGTTTACCATAACACTGCCATAAAATGTTACTAAATGGGTGATAAACGTTTCTTCTCCCTTTTTTTTTTTTTTAATTCTTCCTGTTGGATGTTCTGCCTCTACCCGGAGGGCTTGCAAACTGATGCCAACTCACCCACGTAGATCAATCATCAGGGTTTTTCTACTTGCCCAAGCTGCAACTGAGCAATTGAGGTTGGCTCAGTTGCAGTTCCTCATTAAAAGTAGTCTCAAAGTAACATCAACCTTTAGGTGTAGCATTTGAATTCAATTATGAATATTTTTTGAGACAAAAGAATCAATTAAAAATATTTGACAATCTATGGCAAAACCAGAAGTTTCCCACCTTTTTTATTAAAGAAAATATGAGAAACGGAAATACTGTCATCTGCTGCATGACACTCAGCATCTTTACAAGCAAATACTTTAACTTTTGATTGTGAAACTGTAAGAAAGATGATTACACTAATGATGATGTCTTTTCCTTTTAAAGAACTGTGTTAAGATCTTCCTTTTTCAAAAGAGAAAATTGGGAGCATTAGAGGTTAAAGTCCTCAATTTTTATACAGAGATATGTTTTTCCTCACAGGTTGGCTACTAATGTGTTTCAACTCTGTATGCAATATCACTTCATTCTGATTCTTCAACTCCTAATATTTGTAATGTAAGTCAAGAAAAGGCCAGGCTGAAGATATTTATGGTGATTGCTTCATGATATGGACATCTGCCAACAAATAAGTTCATTCCTTCAACCATTTCTAACTTATGTGAGATCAATATCCAGGCTCTCTAGCAATAACCTTGCATCTATAATTGATATTGTTTATTGGCCTGTGGTGCTGTGAGCAATAAAAGGACTAAGAAGAGGCTAGGAGAATAAATATTCACCTAAAGAAAAAGTCTCCTGGAAATGTATCAATAAAGAAACAACCTATGATGCAACTTCCAATCCAAACTTATAATATACTGGTCTAAGAACATAAGACAAGAAAGAAGAATTAATATGGACAGTCTCATTTCTAAGTACAGGGGCAAATGAGGATGTTCTAATGAACGGGCTATATATGTAGTCCTGAAAGAAGACTGCCCTAATGGGTTATGTGATCCACAGGAACCAGTGCCAAGGAGTCATAACAGAAGGGAAATAAGAACAGTTCCCACTAACAAATAGGTGAAACAACATTTAATGACTTTGTGAAAATATGAAGGAATTAACAGGAAGAAGAAAAGAGAAAACTGGGTGGTATCACAGTACACATGGTGTTTGGGCTGCAGTGCAATGTGGCAATGTTCACACAAATATAACTCAGTTTGTGCCATAAAATGCCACATTGATTAAATAATCTACAATGAGGATGAATTGACAAAAGACATTGTATGCAACCCTGAATTATATAGGGAGCCAGGATCTTGGAAAGAAGAAGTTCGAAGTGGTAGATTAATATTTATTTATTCTCTTCCTCTTCTAATCTTAACTCTGTACTTACTTGGTTTAGTTAATTTATGAAATCAACTCTAGATCAGAGAAATTGACAAGCAGTCATTGAGGAAAGGATATTACAGTTTAAAAGCATGAAGGATAGCAGTATAAATGATATATATTTTGCTATTAAATGACTCACCATAAAGTGAATTACAATGAACATATATTGGATGTATTACAATGTGTCAAAAATAATTTTCTGTAGTATGCAAACTTCCTGTTTCATGGTCATTCTTAGCAACACAACTCTCTTCCCTCATTTTCTGGTCTAAATCCATTTTAAGTATGTGCTTTTGGAGAACTAATTCATATTTCATTTTAAGCATCAATACCTTTCTCATATGAATACACATCACAACAATTCTTTCCAGCTCACCAAATCATCGTATTTGCATTTTGCAACTTTTGACTTCCTTAAAATTACTGAAGAGAGGCATCAAAAACCTAGTGCTCTTTGTGGAGTCTTTCTTTCACAGCACATCCTGCCCCTTTATCACTAACAGTTAGCTACACAAAAGTTAAAAAGAGTAAAAAAAGTTTCAATGAGCATACAATTTACAGAGAATATTAAGAGAATGCCATAACATGGTCATAATGGTCACTTTGAAGTCCTCCAATTTAGGGGAATACAATCTTTTGTCCTAAGAAAACAAGACCCTACAGTATTGTTCTTTGTCTGTATAGCTGCCTCACCAAAACACAACTTACTTGCCTATTTAAATCAAATTTGAGAAAAGGGTAGGTATTTCAGAGATATTGAGCACCAATGAGCTTCATTAAATAAATGACTGTATAGAGGAGAATTATCTTAATTCTGAAGGAAAAGCTCACAAATCAAAGAACACTCAACTGTGGTTTTGGACACTGAAATCTCCAGATTACACATAGGAGTAGATCATAAATATATTTGGCTTCATTAGCTTCATTGTCCCTGAAACAATTTATTTCCTTAACACTCTTGATTTTTTCCCCCTCAGGAGAAGTTAAGTAGTAAATGATTTCTATCTGTTAATGTATTTCTTTTCCAGAAATATATTTTTCCTGACAAGCAAAATCCCCCATCCCTAACACTAACATGTGGAGCTCTAGCCTTAGCTAATCTTGTGGAATGTTTCTTCATGCGGTATCTCCTAACTTTCAAGACACATAACAGACACTAAGTAAATGTATGACTATGAAAAGTATAACATTTTAAATTCTATCTGTGAGGAAAGTGTAGAACTGCTTTTGAATCTGACACCAATTAATAGCCCTCTTCAAAAATCTCCTTTGAAGAATCAAATAGCATTTTGGCTTGGCTGGATTTAAAAAGCTATTTGTACCATTAAGAAATACTTTTATAATGAGTCTTTTAATTCTTACAGGGAGTTTTATTGCTGTTATCAATGAAAGAAAAATCGATTTTGATATATCTTCAATTTATCATTATTATAAATAAATAAAACTGGTGGGTCTCCATAGGCCCAATCCTGCAATACATTAGCATCACTGGATGCTTTTCTGGTGTAAAGCCCTTAATGAACTCAGTCAGAATTTGTGCTTTCCACACTGAACTAAAAGCTGAGATTTAGATAAAGCAAGTAGAGACGAAATCACTGTCAGGCCTTGTAGTGATGCTTATGTGTATTTATGAAATTAATCTTATGAGCTCAATAGCATACTCCAGGAGCTCCCATTAATGTCCATCAGAATTATCTGTATGTTACTACTGCAGAACAGAACCCTGCAAGCCTCTGTGGTGAGCTGAGAAACTTGCTCAGAGCTCACAGATGTTGATAAAGACACCACACTTGATACTGCTGAATGGAATCCAATTGAATGAAATGTATTATCTTTGCACTAGGAAGTTCCCAAAGTAAGTTCTGGCAGCTTCTGCTATGTGTCAGAATAACATTTACTTCAGAATGCCCTGTTCTCTTGTTAAGCATTCAGACTGAACTTTCCTTTTTGGCTCACTAACAGAAGTCTGACCTATATGCCTTTTGGAGGTATGCCAAGATGAGACTAGTAAGGTGCAAACTGACCTGCTCAGAGGTCACCAGCACTTGAAAAGAAAGGGTGCTCAGGTACTGTACTTGAGAGAAAATCATGCACCAACTGACTAGGCGGGATTTATGTGGATTATCATAGATCAAAATTTTAGAAGGAGTGTCAACATGTCAAATTTTCTTTAAGAGAAGGTAAGAAGTTCATCCAAACATTTCAAGGGCTTTATTTAGCATAACACCTTCTGCTCTATGGCTTTAAAGGGCTACTACCACCTCAAAAAAACCCCATGCTCTGTCAGATTATTCAAAAGAATTTAACTTTTGGGAGAAGTGTTCTTTTAGTCCAAACATTCTTTATGAATCCTGTACTAGTTTGCCATCTCAGGGCTGAAGATGTTTATTTCAGATTGGTAAATTTGTTGCCTCATCTTCTAACCTCACAGTTCACCTCATAGTTCACACAGGTGGATTTTTTCCTCTGTCTCTACAGATTCTTGACAATATATTTCAGTTTCATATTTCTCTTTTCTTAACAAAATAAGACAATAAATTCCTAAAATAAGAGTGTATACATCTCATAGCTAATTCACTATTCAATTATTCTTAGTAGGTACTGATCATAGCTTCAAAATTTCAGTACTTACTGGCAGACATTTGTTTTGTTCCACAGAGGCTTTCTTGGGTGAATTTCTGAAAGGTTACACTGTGTTCCATTTGCAAATGATGTTTTAGTGTACTGCATATTTCTTTTCAGTGAAAACTTTTACACAAATACAGTCTGACACACTCAACAAGAAAGTCATGGGACAGAAATGTTCAAATTTGTTAGAGATCTGACTGTAAGAGAAGAATAGAGAAATTCTACTGCAATAAACAGCAATGAATCACTACATGAGAAACAGTGAACATTGCATGGCATGTTGTAGAATGATACACACCTTTTATCAGTAATAATTTTTCCTTTTGCATTAGGCTTGCAGCATTATCCAGAGATAGCCTCACATTCAATAACAATACTACCTGAAAAAAGGATGTTTGAGAAAAGAATACTGCTACTGCTAGTCTTTTATGAACTTACATCTCAATCTTCACAGTTCAAAATGCATTTTTCTGTTTGTATTTAAACAGTTTTTATATTAATTCAAATTCATTAGTCAGCATGTCCTTCACAATAATGTTTAAATCTTTAATTTTTATATACTAGGTTTTCTCTCTTATGTTTCCTTTATGTATAGATATATGTTTAAGCACTTATTTATTTACTTATTCAATTTTTTAAGCCTTTCATAAACAAAATGTATTCTGCTATTTTTCACAGGAGATTGTGAAAAAAAATCTCTTTGCTCTTAGTCAGCTAGTCTGCTGATACCTTTTATGTATTTAAATTTTCTACATCACTTAGCATTATCAAGGAAACCCACAAAAGACTCATCAAATAAGTAGCAGGGACGTGGTCAGATGACTTAACCCAACAACATGACCTCATTCTCATGTCAAGACAGCATTAAAGCTCTTGTACCGTCTATGCAATAGTGTTAGGTTAGAGCTGCACCAGTTTCAAAATACTGAAGATATTTACGGCAAGGATTTCCTCTTTTAAGTCTAATTCAAGTCTTTTTGTCAGGCACTTTGTTTATTTTGTGGGTATGATGATTTATCACACCCTGGTTACTCTCTTGGGAGAAATCAGAAGCAACAAAGACAACTTTGAGAGATTTTGACTTTTGGAGAACACAGAAAATCATTAATTTTAAATCTAAAGACTACTTATTGATTCTAATGCCTGATAAGCATTCAACACATGCTTTAGGTTTGCTTATATTAACACAATCACTGTTCTGATTTACAAAGGACATTTTCCATGCTATTCAATGCTTTGAATGAGTAAACAGGCACTAAGGGCCAAATTTCTTTCTTAGCTCCACACCACATGCCACCACTGTAGATTCTGGAATTTGAGGAATTAACAATAACTTTTGCATTTGATGAATTTCACAATGAACAAACCAGATGCTCCAAAAACTGAGATCTTTATGTCTGTAAGGCAAGACAACAATCTAGCAGTGTTTCACATTCCCAGTAGAGTTAATTACAAACGAGAATATGCTCAGTAAACAATTGAAACAAAATCTAAATGCACCTGATGGTGTACAAACAGTAAAAGCTAGTCCATAGCATGTGGGACATCTAGAATATCAGTACTTATTTTCACAATTAAAACCACTTGCTGTAGAAACTTGCTGTATATGGTAGACAAAGTACATGAACTCTCTTCTAGAGAAGCTTCCATTTATAACAAGGCTGATGTTGGCTAACTTAGTGCGGGTTTCTGCTATTGACTCTCGCAATACTGAAGACCTGCATCTGAGTTTGACCTTTGATCATAAGAGGAGGTCAGTAATTTCAAGATGCTGTGGTGCCTTCTCTTGGGGATTCTGCAGGGAAAAGTAGTCATATTTGCTACATCCTAAAAGCTCAACACCTGAAACATGCTGACAAATTATGGTGAGTCAGCTCCTTACTATGTTTTCTACTGTGGGGGGAATACCCACACTGAAAACCAGAACAGAAAGTGGGGGCAGATGCAATGTGAAGTGGATGGGGAGGACGGATTGAATGGCCAAGCAATTTTCACAGCTGAAAATTTGTCCCATAAAAGTTCTATTACGTTTCATGTTTCTCTTTCCTGCCAGCTGTCTCCTACAGTTGCCTCTCCTAGGAAAAACACAGCACATCAACAAAAACATCAACACAATGAGGGTGAGTTTTTATCCCTTGTCTGAACAACAATTTATTTTAAAAAGAAAGCACATAATTGAAAATATAGTAATAACTGTACATCAGTCACTTGTTCCAAAGATATCCATTACCATGTAATTATCTCAGTATACAAGTGAACGAAACATGCACAAAGAATACCTTTTACAGAAGTGTCTTTGCCATGGGTTTGCATAGCAAGGTTTTGGTAGCAGCAAGGGCTGAAGTAGTGGCTTCTGTGAGAAGCTGCTAGAAGCTTCCCCCATGTCTAACAGAGACAATGCCAGCTGGCTCCAAGACAGACCAGTTGCTGGCCAAGGTCAAGCCCAACAGCAACAGTTTGCAGCACCTCTGGGATAACAGTGAAAAAAGTTACTTGCAGGAGCAACTGCAGCCAGAACAGAGAGCAGTTAGAATATATGAGAGAAACAACTCTTCAGACACCAAGGAGGTCAGTGAAGAAAATGGAGGAGAATCTGAGATTCCACTGCAGACCGTGGAGGTCCACTCTGGAGCAGATATCCACCTTCAGTCCATGGAGGACACCACACCAGAGAAGGTGGATGCCTGAAAGGGGATGTAATTCTGAGGGAAGCAGGCTCCTGGAAGGACCTGTGGTCCCATGGAGAAAGAAGCCCATGCTGAAACAGGTTTGCTGGCAAGACTTGTGACCCCACATGGGACCCACACGGGAGCAGTCTTCCTGAAGTTGTGCGCCCCGTAGACGGGACCTATACTGGAGAAGGGAAGTGTGGGAAGGGCTCACGTTGGAGAATATTGTGCAGGACTGTCTCCTACAGGAGGGACCTCATGCTGGAGCAGGGGAAGAGTAAGGCATCCTCCCTCTGAGGAGGAAAGGAGCAACAGACAGGACATGTGATGAACTGACTGCAACTCCAATTTCCCATCCCTCATCCCCCTGTGCCACTGGGGGAGAGGAGGTAGAGAATTTGGGAGTGAAGTTGAGCCCAGGAAGAAGGGAGGGCTGGGGAGAAGGTGCTTTGAAGATTTGGTTTTAATTCTCTCTATCCCACTCTGCTTTGATTGGTAATCAGTTCAATTAATTTCCCCAAGATGAGTCTGTTTTGCCTATGATGGTAATTGGTGAGTTGTCTTTCCCTGCTTTTATCTGAACCACAAGGCTTTCCTGTCCAGTTGAGGAGGGGAGTGACAGTGTGTCTTGATGGGTACCTGCTGACCAGCCAAGATCAACCCACTACAGCTTTCAAGAATTTTACTAACTACAATAGAAATATATGCCATACAAGTAACAAGTCTTCATTTTAACTTGGAGGACACAGTCCATTTCTTTCCAGTACTCTCCCCTTATCGTATCAGGACAACACGGTATATTTCTGAAACAAATGGGCAAGTTTATCCTTAAAGAATAACTCATCAACAAACTACAGTTTCTTTCAGGTTTGCTTTGTGACTTGCACATCCACAGTAGGTATGAAAAACTCATTATGATGAAATACTCATTATGCAGTCTTACATCTTGTCTAGATGTGCGTCTCTGTCTTGAATGGGTCTATCCACTTAAATACCTCATGCCTGTGTAAGGACCATGATTCCCCACATTTATCCTGTTATGCTATTTACCCTCTCAGGGATTACATAGAGGGAAGTAATGAGCTCACATACTGAAAAGTAGTTCTTAGAAATAAACTAACTTTTAAACAACGAAGTGTAACAGTCAAAGATACTGAAATGGAAATGCAGCTCAGTTCCATCTTGCTTGTAGGCTCAAATAGAAACAGGAATGACTTGGTAACTCTCTAATCCTGTGGCACAGAGAGACTATAAATAAGGAGAGGGAAGGATTCTAACAAGCAAATAGTTCCCTGGACCTCACATCCCACCCAAACAGGAATCAGAGCAGGAAAAAAAGAGGCAAAGTGCTCTGCTGTGAATGACTCTTGCAATGCTCTTGGTACAGTGGTCTGTCTTCCTGGAGTCTTCTTACTTTCCTCAATGCAGAGAGGAAGAAATGCCATTTTCTGAACTCACTAAACTCCCTCAGAATACTGGAGTAATACTGGGGTTTTTTTAACCCCCAACCCTTGCCAAAGGAATTAGCAATTTAAAAACTGTAAACCTTGATCTAGCCTCAAAATACACAGATGGCAAAGTTGGATAGTTATTGTTGTCCTTCACGTTTTGCCATCCCTGTGTTTTTAACACTTACTAATGAGTTGAAAAGTTGTGTTGTTGGATGCAACTAGCAGATTTTTTGGGTCTTTCTTCACTAGCATGTTCCAGGTATTACATACTGTTTGAAGACTTCTGAAGACACAAGATGACAGACTTTTCATAAATATCTGTACATTTCAGTTTATACATACTATGAAGAAAATATTAAAGCCAGCGTATTTTCTGATATTTTGATATATGCATGTGTACAAAAATATGTACACAAAAACACATAAACATAACAGAAAACTTGATCCAGAAATCATCTAAAAAAATCATTCATTTTGATATTCTAGCTCAGCAACAAAACATTATGTAAGAACAAATATTTTGTATATTTCAGCAATAGATTATTCTATTAGTACAGAAAGCAATCTACCTGTAATTTCTTTCCCTTCTAAATTTTATGAAGAGCTAATAATCACTACAACAATTGAAAAAGGACTCCTATGCTAAAGCAGCTAGCATCATCCACTCAACGTCACAAATAGAAATAGCATTAGTAATTTTAAAGGTCTGCCCAGGTTCACATAAGCTTTCTCTCTGAAGAAGGTTTGAGAATGCAAATCAGATATCCAGACTCCATATTCAGCTCTATCTCAGCATCTATACTCCTTTTAAGTATAATCTTCTACCAGTACCCACTCTACAACAACAGAACCATCCATGACTCAGAGACCAAAGAGAAGACAAGAATAGAGTAGATCATGATTCATGAATTATTTGTTTGAAATTATTTTTATTGGGAATTTTGGAGATTACTGGCAACTTCACAGTTTATATATTGCAACCAAGTTTACAGAAAGAAGTTGCTATCTCCCAGTCTTTCAGAAACAGTATTCTTCTTCACAGCACCAGTTAATATTTAGTCCTGCTTAAATGGCTCAGATTTTCAAAGCTTCTTAGGCACCTTTCTCTCACCATTGATTGAAACCCAATGACCCTGCCCTGTCAATTCTGTGTAGAAATATTCTCCGGCAGGCACACTGAGTTATTTTCTGTAGCTGCAGATTAAAAAAAATAAACCACATTTTCTTCCCCCTTTGACTCATTGTGAAACTGAGTTCAGTACTGTCCTTATGCTAGTAATTTTTACTTGCCATCAGACACATGATAGTTTAGAGTTGCAGGGAATCAGCTTTGTTAATGCATTAGAATCTGTAAAGCTCTTTCCCTCCTGCTTGCTGATCAGAAGCAGCACTTCTTGAAACAGATTTAACCAGAAAACACTGAAACAGAAAGTTAAATATTGCCTCTATTATTTCCTAATGCCATCCTTCACAGAGTTAAGCAACCACTAAATGTTGATAATTTTCCTGATGTGACTCTTACTGCTTAGAGTCTATCCTGTTTAAAAATGTCATGCATGTTGCTATTCCTACAGTTTCATCATTTGTCAACAAATCAACTACCTGCTTAGCAGCCCTCATGAGGGATTTAAAATAGCTGCCATGAAAATCCTGTGCATTTACTATTTTTATAACAAACTTGATTGTCACCTATGATATTTCAAAGATCACTTCTCATATAGACATCATGCTGGAAATTAGATGCAGGGCTTTGCTTTCCATGGAACATTATGCAGAGGCACTCTGGCTAATAAATCTTTGTAGCTAATGCATTCCAGATGGAAGCCATGTCTCAGAGATTTAACCTTCCTAAACCCTTCCAAAAATTCCTCCCATCAAAAGCTCTCTGAATGAGATATGTTTGATTGAAATAGGATCATCAATACATGACATCTAAGTAATAGTACAGATGATTACTGCCTGCAGAAAAATTGCCATTTCCCTTCACACAAAGATATTGTCTTTGCACAACCACAGGGCATGAAGATGGACCTTATGTGTTTTACCAGATAGTTTAAATGTTTTTCCTGAACTCTCAATGCTATTAACAGATGCGATAAAGAAAACATCCAGTTCTGTCCCTTTAACTTGGGTAAATGTGTAACATATACTGCTAAAAGGAGGAATCAAGTCTCTCACAGAAGCCACTAATTAACATCACTGTTTAATCATGTCACCAGGTTTAGCCAGTCTACATCATTAGTTTATGTCAGACGGAAGCAATGAAACATCTAAACACCTACATGTAGATCCTTATGAAATCAGTCATGTGAAGTGGTAAGGTCAATGTGAGACAGAGCTGCAGCTACTCTCTACTATTTAGAAACCATTACAAATCACCTTGCTAACAGATGAATGCAGAATAATTTTAGAATCCTTAGATTTTCTTGTAAGGTAATTTCTCAGTAACAGCTCTCAAATGTAGAGCAGTATTTTAATCCCATCTGTGAATGATGAAAAATAACCTGAAGTTGTAGCCAATTATCTGTTTCACTATTGGCAGTGTTCAAATGGCAGACTGCTTTATATTGCTTCTACTGTTGAACTTCTCAACTCTGCAGTCCTTGGTCTGACGAAAACAATTTATTAATCAAAGTACAAAACAAGAGGACTCTAAATCTCACAACAGTATCAGAGCACATTCATTATGTGAAAACTTAAACAAATTGTTAGAAGTCTTAAACAAAATGGATATGGAAAATCTTTAGGTACCAAATATTTATTTCATACACACCAAACTTCTGTAAAAGTCAAATCTTGGAAGAATTTTGTGTAAGGTACAATTACATTTCTTATACAAAGGCACTCCTGACATGTGCAGTCGCAGTACATGCTTGGCTCATAAAAGTATGAGTGACAAGTACAGAAACAATTCTAAATCAGACTGTGTAATTATCTTCTTTATGTTAAACCTTTAAAATTCTTAAGAGCCCCTTTCCAATGCATGGTTTCTTTTGATCCACAGGGTTGTAATCTTCCATTAAAAGTCGATCACACCCAAATGTCATTTGCAAGCCTTCAGATGAGAGTGTAACAATAGACCCCTAACTGCGAAGATGGAGAAAAGATCAAGCACACTTCAGCTGAGAAAGCTGCAGGAGTTTTGCACACAGGCAGACACCTGGGCAAGGTTAGCTATGCTGTTGCACCATATCACTTCATTCAAAGAGGAACTTTCTCTACTTATGTGTTTGAAAGATAATAAGCAACCACCATTGCTGAAGACCATTTCATTTGTTTAGTGTCCTCAGCCAAAGGAGAAAGTCAATGTTGGATACATATTTTTATATCAAGGAACTACGCCTACCTGAACTTAATAAGAAGCAGAGAAGAAACTTAATAGGAAGTGGAATATATTTCTCTTCATTGAAGGCAAATGCTTCTTACTGCCTTAGTCAGACTGTAGAATGTGAATCGTCTTTTTACTTATTCTATCAATCTGAGTCAGCTTCAGCGAAACGGTGCTTCAAAAAGGCAGCAAAAAAAAAAAAAAAGGGCATTTGTCTGCTTTTGGAGAGGCTCCTTTCAAATGAGATTAGAAAGTTTGGGTCCATTTTTTCTTGTCTAATCCTATTATGCTCACTAATGAACTCAGTTTGCCTCAGTGGTTAAAATAAAAGCTAGTGGTTGTGTCCTAAAAAGCACAGATCCTCCTTCAGAGGAATATATTAAACTGTACAGCTCAATATTACACATTTGTACCATCCAAAGAAGGATTTTCTAAGATATGCTGCTGACTGCACTGTATAGCACAAGTATTGAACAGTTTTAATTGAATGAGAAGACATTAAACTAATATAGATCTTTGCTACACCTTAAGCTAAATAGAAGGGGTAAAAGGACTACACTATTATTAAGATAAGACAAGCAGATTTTTAGATAAAACTCTGTCTTTGGAACAGTAACTCCTGCAAAAAGAACCCCCTGAAATAATAGATACTAAGATCGCACTTGCAAGAGACCTTTGCTTTTGTGATATCAAAGCATCAAGTGGCCTCAAAATACGTACAACACTGAAATTGGGTCTGTAATGTAGTTAATTTGTATCAGCATGCCAGCCTGCTCTCAACAAAACCATTTTTAACTCAAAGTATCTCAGTCATAATCACAGGGTCAACCACACTGCACTATACAGTAGCTATCAAAAATGTCAGACTTAGCAAAGAATACAGTTATGGCAACATATGAAGATGGGAAACCACTCTAAAAGTTTTCTACAGAATTTTTAGAGATTTTACTACAAAACAGAAAAAGGCTGTTGATATGGGAAAAGCAATTGGGCTTATTGCCCTTTCTACCAAAGAGCCAAGAACAGGCTGTTCCATCTAATGAATGTTCTTTGATATAGAAAGGGGTCAAGACAGTCTTTGTATGAAGCTAGACATGGAAGCTAGCTGGATATGGACATGGAGTGCTTAGGAACCCAGCATCTAGACTGTTAGAACTTCATAAAGAAGGGACAGATCACATATTGCAAACTTCACATTCTCACAAATTGCTAAGCATTTTTTGAAATGCCAGGGACAAAAGATCTAAGCAGAATTAGACTGATAAGAAGAAAGCAGGCTGCTCCAAGTAGGGATGTACTTTGGGGCTGGTCTCCTTCTGATTTTTTTTTTTTCCTTCACCTTCTCTTTTGCCACAGAAACCAGAAAGTTCTAGAATTCTTTCCCTGTAAAGAGGATCAGGATGAGGACCATCCTTTCATGGAGGTAGTGCTAGTGGGTCTGCTTTAAGGACCCAGATCAAAATCAAAACAACACGTTTGAGCTTTTTTTTCTATTAAGTCTCATACCCCCATAATTTAAGTAAGTTCATAGCTCCTTTTGTGCTCTGTCTGTGGCAGTTGAAACATTGCTACCTCACAATTAGCATCTTTTGGTGTACTTAAAATCTCAGGCATAGATTTTCTAGATTTTCTTTCTCCTTAGGTATAGCATACTGTCCACAGATACCAGCAACACTTTGGAAATCTGCTGTAAAACACACTGTATTATGTTCTGCCAATTAACCCCATAAAGAATCATGGCCATTGCCATCATTACGATTTTGGTTTAAATTAGTTTCTTTCATACTCTGTATGTACGATGTTTAGGTTAAAGTCATGTGGTTCCTTGACAATCTCCCTTTTGAAAGTCCATTTTGTAATGTTAGGAAGAAAGAGAAGTTTGCAAAGACAGGACTGGTTCTCCTGGAAAAGTAAGACACAAGTGCTGAGGAAACTCCTGAACAGTCTCTGCTGTCTTGATGGAGAGGCAGCCATATCAAATAAGTCAACACACAGAGATATTGCTAAGACTACTTATATGACAGTTACAGAGAGATTTAGAATCTATACATGCAAACATCTGACTTAGTCCCAGAAACTTATAAGGGAGCATGACAAAGGAAGGAACTGTTGCCTAAAATCAGAAGGGCCTTTAAGAAGATTCTCTGTCTTCTTATAAAGCAGATTTCAGATTTAAGTTGCAAGAAGGGAACAAAGCACACAACATGATAACGTACATACATCACATGAAATGTGATGATGTATATATAAACACCGTGAAAATGGGAAAAAGCAGATATGCAGGGAAGATGGTAGAGTTCTTCAAATACTCCCCAAGTGAGCTGTGGCCTAAGGATTTCCTGAGTCAGAGATGGTTTCTGTGCTTTTTGAAAAAAGTCGGTATCATCAGGAAGGAAAGGTTAAAATGTAAAAAAGTAGCATTGGAAATCCATTTATTCTCAATTAAATAGTGCAGGGACAATATTGGAACAGTTAAATCATAGTTTTTCCATCTCCTGGCTGCCTGAAAGCTAAAGAAACAGGCACCTTCCTGATGAAGTTGACTATATTAAAAAAAAAATTGTCTAGTCTTCATGATTCTGTTCTGGATGGAGGATACAGAACAAAAAAATCAATAAACTCCCTCTCCCCTCTGTGAACAAGATGGACTGCCAGCTTCTCTGCTCACACACTCTGACTGGTGTAATGTGGGGTCACTATCCAGATTAGTTCTCTCATTTATTATCTTTCAGTTAGAATCTTTCTCCTGCCAATAAATAAGTGAGAACTTCCAGGATAACATGGATCACACTTGCTCTTCCTGTGAGAGCAGACACTCAGGAAGGCAGAGCACAGCAGTCACAGCACATATTTAATTATTTATTTATTTCGATTGTTGACCTCTGTACTCTCAGTATTCACCATATTCAGGTCAGACCTCCTTTGTAGAGAAAGGCTGGCAATGGTGTTTACCTGATGAAGGACCTATGAGTAGAATCTCATGGACTGTGATTTCTACAAAACAATCCGTGGTTTGCTAGTGCTTGAAGCAGGACTTGGGAAAAAAAAAAGATCAGTGAGGCATAGAACTGCAATTAAGTCTAAATGAATGGGAGTTCTTTCTCCTAGGCCTTGCCAGACTACAGCATACTTCTTACTGCAACCTAATATTTCCTTTCCCTTTAAAATGTTTTACTGCATGCACCAATTCAATAATTAACTAGTCTTGAGCATATATGTTATAAAAAAATTAATTAAAACATTCACAATAATGGAGGAGCTTCTATTTGAGACAAAACTAAATATATCAGATCTCTTGAACTTTGAAAAAACTGATGAAGTGAGAAAAAGGTAGGACTGTACAGTCACAAGGCGTCTGGAGAAGCTAAAGGTAGAGCAGGCACATCTCCCATCCCCAACAACACTTGGAGGCAACTAGTGAGGTTAAATGAAAGCAGATTTCAACAAAAAGAAGCATTTTTTTCCACATAGTGCACAGCTTCAATCACTTGTTGACATGTAAGATGGAGAGGCCAAAGTCCTACAGAAACCTGAAAGCAGTTCTTACATTCAACAATGAGATATTAAAAACCCCATAAAAGTGTGGCACCTCATTTGGCTCAGAAAATCCTTAAGGTGCAGGCGGACAAAGGCAGGAAGAAAACGGTATTATATGCTTTCCTTACTCTAATATTTTTTTCCCATATATTTCATAATGACCACTGCCAAAGATGGAACACTAGGGTATGTGAATCTTTTGTCTTACTCAGTAGGACCACTCATCTGCCTTCTCACAAACCTGGGCCCTCAGTAACTCCATATGTAGCAAAAATGACCATGTCAGAATAAAAAAGGTTATACATGCAGTTCACACATATCAGAAACTGATCATAATTAGAGTACTTGTTAACGCTGTGAGAGAATTTATGTCATAATTCCCCCAAGTTAATTTAAAGATAAAGGGAAACATCCTACTGGTGTACCTTATTGCTCATTTAAATTTCTGTAGTTATACAGGCATATACTGTTACACAGAAACTACTGTGCTGCAGTATGCTATGACATGCTTTGTTTGACTATTGTTACTCAGCATTCAGTTTCTGATGGATGGAGAATCCTTTTAAACTTGTTAAATATTACATTTTCTGGTTGTAAAAAAAGAGAGGATTTGAAGCTTATGCTTGCCCACATCTAAATAAAATACTAAATTACTATATGCATTTCATACTTCTAAAATTCACGAAATGTGTACTGGAAGAGAGAGTGCAGTTCTGATGACACAGGGCAAAGAGAAAAAAGAAAAAGAAAAAGGAAGTCAGCATGAGTTCCTGTGCTCTGCATTAGAAAGTAGGAAACATGGATATTGCTTCTGGATTCTCTCCCTGCTTTACTGGATTAAAAGTCACAAGAAGCAGCAGAACAATCACAGCCTTTAATCCAAAGCCAGTTCAGGTCAATGGGAGTATTTTCATTAATTTCAATGGGTTTGGATCAGACCCCTAAGCCTTGTGAAGTCACTGCTTGTAATGTCACTCAACATCAACTCTGACCACTCTAGGAGCCACACTGGCAAATTCATAATGAAATCCACTCTCATTTCTACACTGAAGAAAAATTGCTGTAATGGTTTTAATATTGTTGGCAGGTAAAAGACAGTAGCAGTGGTGGTAGTGTGTGTGCATGTTTATAACTAACTGCTAACTAAAAGCTGAAACAGTCACAGTGAAGGCATTTTCTACTAAAAAAATCATGAAAGAAGAATGGTGCATTGTATGTTATTTGACTCATTTGGCAGTTAACCAACCAACTTGGCAAAGAGGACTCTCTTAATTTTAGATACGAATGTTTGAAATACAGAAAGTCATCAAATACAAAAAAAAAAAAAACAAAAAACCCAAGAAACCCAAAATCAATGCCAAACCTCCATCCAAAAAGAAATATTCTATGTAGTGTGGCTGCTGTAAAACACCTCATTTTAAAATCTTGTTTCTAGTTTGAGATATTCTGGGGCTGCTGTTACTTTCTGCAAGTTGACTGCAGTGACTTAAGAGAATGCAGTTGGCGATCTCAGTGAGCTTTGTAGCAGACAAACAGATCATTAAATCCAACAACATGGCTATCACTGAGCTGAGAGTGGTTACTCCAGGTGGCAGTAAGGTTTTTAAGGAGCTTAGATTACTGTGTTTAGTGTGCAATAGAAAATTTTAGAAACTAGGTTCCATTTTGACAAGGGGTATACTAAAAACTTGTTTCTGGTGGACATGAAGAAGCAAGAGAGGATGAGTACTTAAACGTCTCTGAAAAAATGACATTCTACATACTGAACTTAGCCCAACCTTGTCATGTTTTCATTTTTGGCCCTTAATTATTACTGAGAAGCTATCTCTGGGTACATTTTGAGTGTCCCTGACATTTTCTGGAAAGGAAAAGAGAAAGACAAATCTTGCAGTAACTTTACATTCCTAATGAGAAGTTGGGGCCTGCACACAACACATTTAAGCGTTCAGTTCATGTTTACAAGACACAGCACTACTCAGGACTTCCTCTCCCTTTACATGCTCAGTTTACCACCGATGTTAGAAACAGCCCAAGTACTTTTCAGTTCTACTCTGCCAACATGTAACAAAGAACAGCACTCCATCCTATGTCAACTTAAACCATACACTATGGCATCCCTGGAAATGCTGTCTCTTTATATATATATATCAGTAAGTCTTGCCAAAGTTCAAATTACTTACCATTTTCTGAAGCAGACAAATAGAAAACTAGAAATCTACTTTCCAAACTAATAAGGAATGATTAAGTGAATCTAGTAATGCATTACTTGAACAAATTTCAATTTTCTTTAACTCTATTATATGTATTTATTTATTTTTCTACAGTATTTGTACATTGCTTATAATGAAATTTGCAGCCCTACTAATAATATCATCATGCATCAACAAAGAACATATTCAAGCTAATTTGAATCCCGTAGAAGAAATAAAAGAGATTTAAACAATTTTCAGACAGTACATGTAATACAGAAAAGAACTGCACAGAATAGCTACACTGTATAAATCTTGAAACTGTCTAACTGTATAACTATATAACTGTGTATATAACTGTGTATGACATTTGTATAACTGCATAACATGTTACTTTTAAATCAAGTATTTATCCTTGGAAAAATTAACTTCTTAAATTATCTATAATAATAATTTAGGAAAAATATATGTTTCACAATGTGCCGATGTTCTTCAGAACTTCAAAACATGTTACTTTTAAATGAGTTATATTGTAGAAAATGAAGCATCCTTTGTATTTCAAGGGACTTATGCTTTCTTTAATGATAAAGAAGGTCTGAGTAATAGTAAATCTATCATATATTTTTACATATAGTTTTATTTGTGGTGCATGTGTGCACATACACACAAGTACTATAGATCAAGCCAGGCTGTCCAGCAGAGGGCTCCTTTGAAACAGAAAGTGGAAAAGCAGGCAAAGTCAATATATAGACAAAACGGAGATTACACAAGCATTATGTATGCTAAGGCCCAGCAATTATTTTAGCAAATCACCAACATACAAATGGTTGCATTGATATAATAATTGTAATTATTTTTTAAAGAATTAAATACTTTCATGAGACCCATTGCAAAAAAATGTGGGAAACAAATGATTTTTCCTTAAAAACTGCTCTAATCTTCACATTCTATTTCATTAAGGCACTGTGTTCCTATTAAGAACATTAGTTTAACTGTATTTTTATTTTCAGTAAAAATAGGTATAAAGCAACTCTAGAACTTGAAGAAACACTAATTTATCATGCACTTACATACATAATACTAAACTGAAAGAGACATGGCATTAAACAAGATTTTTCTGTCTTTCTTTCATAAGATATAGAAACAGAGAACTGAAGAGCGGCACAGACCTGCTGCCCCACACAGCCATATTTTATAATCTATTCATAATCAACTTCCATTTTGTGAAAATTTCCTGATAGTACTAGTCTGCAAAAAATATTTTGCTTTCCCTTCCAGAACTAGAAAATGCTATGGTGACATGAAATGGTCTATACACTTTTTGGCAGTCTCTAACATTTCTTGGGGATTCCCAGGAAATACAATGACAACATTTTTAGTTATAAGGAATGTACAAGAAGCCACTAAAAAGAGTAAATTGATTTGATCGTGATAGATAGGTTAAAATACTGGTAGACCAATAGTTGAAATCCCGACAACAAATTTATGCAATACATTTTTTCACAGTTTCTAGATGTCTGCATTTCCCCCCCTAAACTTGGTAGTGATACTTGTTAAAAATACAAAAGAAAAGAAATGAGTCTAAAGTCAGCTATGTTTCCAAAGTCCCATTAGATAATCGGAAAATTCAAGTGATAGAGAAGGTCAATGTTAATGAGTCTTACAAATACAGGCTATTTTATGTTTCTTATATATTTTCACTTTTTTGTAAGTTCTATTACAGCAATATGCCTGCAGGTGAAAAGGAGCAGGATTATGAGGGACCATTTAAAGAGGATCCATATACGTGCTACAGCTGAATATGGCTCCCATTCCAGTCAGCTATTGTATCTCTTAGAAAAAACTAAAGAGGAGTATGTAAATCACACAATAAGATTCTCTTTTCTTTTAATATAGGCTGATAGAACTGCTTCTTCTTGCCTCACTGTCAAAGACATTTCCCGTGACTGCAATAATGCAGGATTAGGATCTAAGTGTCCTCCATGGACAATTTCAAAAAGCCGATTGAGAAGATTCTGTACCATTTAAGCACACAAGTTGTTACAGAAAAGTATATATAACTAAGGACCACAAGCAACCTTGTACAGAGCTTACTGTCTGAAGCAGACAGAATGTGGCTGAATACTGTGCAGATCCATATTTTCTGGAATCACTGAACCTAGAAACGGTAAACTTTCTTACCCGTGTTGTTGCTGCTCTAGGACTAATAGGACTTAAGAGGTTGCAAGTTGGCTCTTGAGAAACCAGTTGTGGAGCAGGGGAATTTGGTCACCCTGTTGATCTCTATGTATTCTGTCCTGCACAATTTCGACCTATGCATGTTCCTTCACTACAGAATCCGTGTGCTATCTCCTCTGTCCCTTGCCACCCTGCCCGCACAGCCAGAGCCAAAGCTGGAGCTAGGCTTTGAACAGGATATAACTTTCCAAAACTTAGAGAATAACTGTAATATAATATGGTCTTCACACAAATGAGTGAAAATGAAAGAATACGGAAAGTAAACTTTTATCTTTACTATAGACTTAAAATTGCATAACACTTCATATTTTCTTCTTCTTTATATATGAATATCACATTCTGGTATTTATGTTGCAACTAGCCAGACAACATTTGCTAATAACAGCTACTTTTAATACAGCATATCAAACTGCTTAACCCCTTGGCTTGCCGGGCAGTTTAGAAGCTCCTACTGTGATGTTTTTGTTCTCACATATGTGCCAGTAAAGGCTGTCACAGTCCTCATTAAATAAACAGACATACATGCCAATTAATAATTTAATTAACAGGGAGAATCTTGACATACAGCTAGGAGGTGAATTGCTAGCACCTCCTGAATTGTCTTATCTTAAAATACCAAGCAAACAGGTTTTAGTCCCACCTCGAAAGTTATGCCACTGTAATGAGACCATGTATCCGCAAACTGTTAGTTCTTTATTTTACTGTCATAAAAACGTGTCCATCACTATGTACAATCCTATAAATAAAGGCATGGGCATTAAAGTAAAGCCGCATCTTTCAATTTTGCAAGTACTCCCAATATTTTACAGTTCTAAATTTTACCAGGATTATGTCTGGCATCTGTATTTGAAGCATGCTTAGCTTCATAGTTTTTTCATTTGGATGGATGTCATTGTTTTAATATTCCAAATACAACAATACTGTTACTATTTTGAAAAGCACTTTTTTCGACTTGCATATTCCCCTGAAAATGCAAATGTGCATCTACTTTTCTGTTCTTTTCTAGCAGCATAGAACATTTCTGACATTTGGTTTGGGATGAGTCCCTTGAAATTCAAACAGTGTTTTAGGAAGGTACAGCTATCCCTTCTTGATGCAACTAGTTGGCTAACAGCATCAAAATTATTTCTCCATGAGAAGCAGATACCCTAGCAGTCCAAACAGAAATATTTGGATCATGTCTTCACTTCTAATTTGGGCATATATTACCAAGTCTCCCTGCACAACATTTCTGTTATCTTCCCTTCCTTGCTCATCCACTCAAGCAGAACTTTGTCAGGACTCCCATCATCATGCATCTTTACTTTTGTCATCCCTTCTCTTACTGCCCTGCAAACAACATCTACCAAACAACATCTATCAACCACATCTACAATATCTAATAAACAATACTATTTATTCAAAAATGGTATTAAATTTAAGCATTTCCCAGGCCAATACCTTCTAATGCCGTGATTATTGCCACTTTCTGTCTGTTACGCTTTTCTTACTAAATCGGGTACGTGATACTTTCCCAGGTACTGTCTTGTCTATTCACTCTCTCTTACTTCATTTATACTCATCATCTGTTCCTCTTCCACAAATCATGCACTTTTGATATATGAAAATTATCCAGGGGAAATGCTACATAATTTTAGTTGCTGCACTTCATTCAAAACAGCTTCACCCAAGCATTCACAAAATCATCTTCCATCTTTACAAGAAATCCCTATTTGAAAGGAGTTTCACTAAAATCCATAGCAGATGTGAAAGTTGTTTCTCTGTGTTTCTCAGTGTTTCTCTGCAATCTAAAGAGAAGTGATTTCTGCAATAAACATTTCTTCTTAAGATCACAGAAAGAAAAAGGACTACTTAAGAAATTTTAGTGATCAGTCCTGTTAAACTTATGGACAGGTGACAAAATAGTAGAATATGGGTGTAGGATTCCAAGCAGTTCAGTTCTTATCTTTGTACAAATTCTGGAATGATAAAAGAGATACAATTTTGCAATGGTACTAACTCCTTTTCCTTTCAACTCTTTTTTTCCCCCCTCTTTGGTGTAGTTCTGAGGAAAGAAAAGTTGTGAACTATCACTAATTTCAAACCTTTATCCACATAACAGAGCTATACCTTCTTACTTAAAGTAATTTTTTGACTGACTAGGTCTGCACATTTGGCCAAGGCAGTACTGACAGCATAAAACTTCTAAACAAAAAATCTAAAAGAGCATCTTTGAATCAGATGCCTTTCCCGTCCAACTCCTCTTTTCATTATCTGAAATTTCAGGCAAGCAGTAAGACTTCTGGTTCCAAAAGCAAAGAAATACATGGGCATTTACTTTAGGCATATTCCTGTCCCTCTTTCACAGTTCTTGATGACTACTGTCACTTGCTGTAGACTCACATTATGCAATACTCATAATGCCCATGCTTTTCTGGATTCTTTCTCCATACTAGTATTCCCATTGCTGCCCCTATAAAAGCTAACAACCGCTGTAATTTTACAGTGAGATCAGCTAGTGTAGGAATAAAGCTCAAGGATATATCAGTATCAACACGTAGTTGTTTAGTGTATTCAAGAAAGTGCTCGTGTTAAATTTGTAAGCGTTTTTTTATATACATATATATACAGAAAAAAATGGACTACTAGTGCATTAGCTTTTCAAAGCACATCTAGGATAATAAAGAGCACAGAATAGAAAAAAGAGACGAAAAAGAAAAAAAAAAAAGAAAAAGGTATGATTTTAAAAAATTTCCATAGCATATAATCCTTTTAATAAAGAACACAATAAAAGCTAGAAACACCCACCAGTTCCAGCGATAATATAAATGTTATTTTAAATACCAAACTCTGCCCTCAATTACATTCAAGCAAAATCAGATCAGATTTTAGTTGTGGGTAAGCACTGCATGTTGCCCATTGCAAAAGCAATTCCCTTCTGTTTCAGTGAGCTGTTCAGTTTTGTTATGAAGAAGTGAATTTATAGGAGAGAACTATTTGCTCATTTTCTGTATAGAATCTGATTTTACCAACAAAGTAATGTAACATGGAAGTGCGATTATTTAAACCAGCACTTCACTACACAGAGGGCTTTTCAATGTACTGCTCTTGCCAGGCTTGTCACAATGACTGACATTTTCTAATATTGAACTGGAAATAATATGGATATTTAATACTGCAGAGTTTACATCAAGTAGAAGAAAAGTGCTATTGTTTATCAGCAATCTCCTTCTGATGGCACATATCTAGATAGACATAATTATTGCTGTGATGAAACATGATTATCAAATAATAGAACAAACACATCTGTGCAATATTTGCAATGTTTCATATCAGGTGGTTTGAAATTCTTGTAAATACCTATTCTTAACCATTTTCTATGCTTCCTACTTGAATTTGACTAAAATTTACCTTTTAGATGTGTTATGCCACTCATTAATTTTTTACAATATCCATCTGTGCATTGCAATCTCTATTCTCCATGGCTCCACATTGTTTTGGCTAACTAACAGGCCCATATGTTGCCTTAATGTATTTCTGCACAATGTTTGTGCTTTTGGAAAAGAAAGGGGGAAAAAAAAAACCACAGGGAAAAACCGCAGGCCTAAATAAGCTATAAGGAGCATCCACATACAGTTAGACTGTCTTTACTGAGTCTGGAGACATTATGATTCTGCTGCGACAAGCGGCATTTGTCTTCATTTTGTCTGACTGTCCTCATGTGTTATTATTAGTGGCTGTCAGGCAGCAGCAGAAAAAAAATATCATCACTTGACTAAGAAGTTGAATGCATAAATGCAATAACTACACACTGGTAGCTGAGGAGAGGATGTCTGATAAGATGGTCTAAATGCAAAATCGTCATTTAAAAGGGAAAAAACCCCACGTATCTGGCAAAACATAAGCATCCCTCCTCCCTTCTGCTTGTATAGCTAAATTAGGAACTAATTATAAATACAACTTAGCAGCATCTAAGGAAGTTGCTTTAAGATTGTCCTTTCAGAATGTCAGTTTCATTTAATAGCAAGAAAACAAATATGTTGGAATATTCACATCAAGTCATGTTTTTCTGATAAAGTTGATAAATATGAACATTTTAAAGATGAGTTCCTTATCATACAGAAGTTCACACTGACATGCATTTACGTATTTAGCATTTTTTAAAGTCCAAAGCACAAAAACTCTTACTCTGTAAGGAGAAACCATAGACTTTCTGCCTGAGACGTGCAGATGGTTAAAAGCAGGTATATGGTTATGATATTCTTAGTTTAAAGTGATAAATTATTTCTCTATGGCTACATTTATTTTGAAAATACGTACACAGAAACATTTGCAGATCATCTTTTTTATGACAGCCAATACAAAATTAAACTGTGTAGTCCCATAACAAACTGATATCCCATGAAACATGTAATAACTGCATAATTTCATAATAACTTTTTTAGCTAAACATATTTCACTTAAGGATTAATAGTCAAATGAGTGCCATTACAAAGAAAATTTTGTCTTCATTAATTAAAAAAACAAAACAAAACCAAGCTCCCAACAAACAGAAAAAACACTCCATAACAAATCAATGGTGAAATGGTGGTCCTGCTGCAGTCAGAGGCAAAATTGCCATTTACTTCATGGAATCATTTCTATTGCAAGGAGGCAAGCAAACAAGTTACATTGGGAATCAAAACAAAATAATGTGCACCAGACAGTACTGACAACAGTTTCCCATGAGCAGCCTTCAATGACACACACAGCTACTAGGAATTTTGCCAGTACCTAAAAGAACTGGTGGCAGATCACCATTCATATTAGCTAGGAAAAGATGCTTAAGAGGCTTAGCACTCACTGCTGCTCCTGTTTGTCTGTTTTCATTCTAGGCTTGTGGATAACTACCAACTTCCAATTTCCAAAATTAACCTCCGCTTTAGGGGAACTCTAGGTCACAGTTTTGCCATCAGTGGTTCAATCACTGGATTTTCTAATCTTGGTCAGATTGTATAGAAGCTTCAAAGTGATAGCAACTTACTGCCCTTCACTTATGCACGTCATAAAAGATGTTCACCTTCACGAAATACATACACTAAATGGAAATACATGGGAAAACTGATGCAGCCAGGGACTGAATGATTTGCTCGGGAAACACAAGAAGTTTGACATGAAGCCAAGTTCACGAATTCTGATTCAGTTTTCTAAGCATGAATTGGTGGGCCTTCACGTATGCTTAGGAACTTTGAGCCCTTTGTCACAACTTTGCCTACTATTAGCACTGCAAACCACAAGGATGAGACAGGAGAAAAGAAAAGGAGGTAAAGGATGGCTAGCACTTTGGTCTGTTTTCAGTAGAATGATGAATTTTTTTTCAAAATAAAATATGTATGATTACTCTTAATACATAACTGAGACAGGTAATACCTTGACCCACATATTCTGTGTTTTAGCTGTGTCAAAAAACTTTTATTTAACTTAAACAAGGAAAACAGTTTCAACAAGATAAATGAGAAACAGCCATGGAACCCTACATGGCCATATTTAGAGTTATTTTTCTGAACCACACTGAGGTAATTGCACAAGATTATACTACACAGAGACATAAAACTGTATCCAATCTTTAACAGAAGCAGTCTCTTTGTGCCATGTATGGGAGAGAGAAACAATCACTTTCATAGTTTCTATTTACAAAAATGCCCTTGCATTCTTTGCTTTTCCTTCCTGGTATCACATAAACCACTAGTGAAGAAGAAAGTGGTTTTTCACTTTTGGGCAAGGAGAATTAAAAGGAAAACTCTATTTAAACTGACAGGAAAACTGAGGAAGTGGAAAGAAGTAAAAATTAAATTAATTTCCACCTAACGATTAAGAACTCCCTGTATTAGCATCATGTATAACAATCTTGATTAAAATTAAAGTGAAATTAATAATACTCCTGCTAAGAACTCCTTTTTTATGATGTTGACCATGCAGCATAAGATATCAAGACTCAAACTGCATTTCAAATTCCTAATCACTGGAGAGCATAGGTGTGTACTAATCTCTTTTGGGTTTCTCCTGTGTCAGGCAATCCCTTGCTTCAGTTCCTTCTGGAATAATCAAAAAATTGGATGAATCAAAGGGGTTTAGCCTTTTCTTGGCCACATGAGGTATAACTGGTATGCTTCTGTCAATTAAACGGGCTGTGCTCTTATGCTTCAGAACATAAACAGTTTCATTTTGTGTCCCTACATACAGTCTTAATCTGAGTTTATTGGCCCTTCAGACTTTTTTCATCCTTCCATGATTCAGTAGCTGTTCCCAATTAATTGCATGCTTGGGCACTGTTATTTTTCAAGGGGGTTTTATTCCTGTAAGGTTTGAAAGTTGGGTTTCCCCACTCTTGTTCTAGAATAAAAGTGTTCACACATGGAGTCAATCAGAAGCATTTAATATGGAACATATCCATGTGCAGACAAGCTATATAATATCCCGGTTTAAAAAGAAAGGTCTTTCTGCAATCATTAGGGCTGCATCACCGTACTGCTTCACAGCAAGTACAGATGAGAAAGTCACGTTTGGCCACATTTGTTATATTATAATAACAAAAAACTGTTCTCAGGAATGTATGTATTATTTCAATCTTTTATTTGCTTAGACTTGCAGAATCTTTTGAAACAAATACCAGCAGTAATAGTTATATAAGTTCATGAATATGCATGAACATGTTATTTCATTTTTAAAAAAACTTTGTTCCTCTGTATTGATGTGGGTCTGGAACAGTAGCAGAAAACTTGCACCTCACAACTTGACTATTTTCCAGTCAATTAACATATGCACCTCATAAAAAAGTACTTTATTTGATGTTTTCTGTGCTATTTTTTCTAGCAGTGGTGGATCTTGTATTGCATCTCACCTTCATCTTTCAGTGTGCTTCAAGAGGCTACATTCTTCAACACCTTGCACTCCTCATTTCTGTGAGACCTTGCAATAGACTCTTGTCTCACAGTTAAACATGTCCTTTTTTGAATGGAGTGCTCAGCATTTCAAGCTAAGCCAGAGATCAGCTCTAATATTTCATTCTTCCATACCACAAGAGAGGTTGCACTTACTGTCTGACAGAGTACAATACTTCTCAAACTACTCAATCAGTTAAGTATTGCGTATTAGAAATCTTATACTCTTCTTGTGAAGAGCTAGAAAGAAATCTCAGTAATGTAACCCTGTAAGAGTCTGATTTTTTTTTTTCATCTACATGATTTGTTTTACTCACTGAGAAGGGCAATGAGCACTTAAAATTTTAAGGTACTTTTACATTAATTACTAATTCACAGATTTTCTTAAGTTCATTCTCATTGGTCTCCTGTCCTTTCTGCTACTTCTTCCTTGTTCAGGTTTTTTTTATATTTTCTGTACCCTTTCAAAAATGTACAGATCAGCTTTCTTTGGAGTAATAACCATGGTTCTTCTGTAGTTTATACTATTTTCATGTGGATTCAGTACAAATCACTTTTCAGTATAATCTGTATAATTTTTAAATACTTAGAGAGATCCTCCTCTGTCTTTACACTTTCAGCTTGTGCCTTCACTTTTCTTCTTTGTCACAACTCACTGTTAAAGCAGATCTTTGGATTTTATGGTTGGGCTCAGCCTATAGAACCACATTCAGATGGCCTATGAGCTCCTAATATTCTCTAGGCACTTCTGAAGGCCAAAAGGTCTGGACAGGGATGGAGAATTCAAGCCAAAGGGCTTCCAATGGCACCTTGGCTAAATGTTATATCACACTGTCATTATGTCATCATTGCAGCACTGGGTAAAGGCCACTCTTAGGTATGTTGGAAAAGAAAAAAGGAATTCAGGGGTAAGTCCTATATGAGAGAAACTGCTAAGCATTAAAGGTAGCTAAGACACTCTAGTTTTTGAAGACAAAAATGTCAGGACCAGCCAAATAACATTTTCTAATGTTCACTCTTTATTCAGAGCCATATGAGCTAGCAAGGCAACATTTAAAGCATAGGAGAGTTTCAGAGAGCTATGTCAAATCTGAGTGACAAATCATTATTTCAATCCTTAGTCAGTGGACATGCACTCAGCTGAGAGGCCCCAGAAGAGCAGCTCTACACTGGTTCCTAAGACTCCAGGAAGAAGCGGCAGGTTGGGAGATCACAGTTCCCAGTGCCCTGGAATTAATATCAGCTGACCATTTTACAGGGGTGTGAATGCAAACAACAAAATCCCATAATATGCCAGCAATGTAGCAAATGAAAAAGATTTGCAAAGGCTGGAAATCTCCCTACAGGAATTACCACAAGCTATTTTTGAGTTGCACAAATGCCCACTTATTTTCTGATTAAACCAAAGTGTACACAAGCAGAGGTTCAAGTCTACTCAAGACTGATTGTGAATTACATACCTTGCCATAAAACAAAATGAACAAAGTTCTGGGCAATTGAACTTTGTGAATGACACAGGCTGAGGACATGGGAAGTCTCACCAGACATGATGAAACCTTCCAAGTACTAAACAAATAAGACCATCCATTACAAAATGCACAGACAACATCAAACAAAACAAAACCCACCCTCAATCCTGCATAAGACCTACAGGATATCTTATCCTGAAAGTTCTTTTTTTTAGCATGCGTGCAAAGCAGACTTCCAGAATGCAAATATGAATAATTTAATGAACAAATATATGAGATTTAGCTATTGATTTGGGGGGATTGTTTTAGAACAGATGAACATAGAGGTCACTTTGAATTAGAAAACAGATTGAAGATTAAATATAGTATCAACAACAACAAGTACACTTGGATTTTAGCTTATATGAATTTATTAAGAGCCATTGTTGAATAAATCCCCTAGACTTACTTCTAACAGGGTAGGATTATTATTCAGTTTTGGTTTTGAGACTCTAGGTGCTCATTTTATTTAGATAATGCATATATGGAAGAGTGTGCTCATCTAAACTCAGCTGAGTACACAGAGAAGCAATGCTCTCCTACAGCCATCTGAGAATATCAGGTTATCGAAAAATCAGAGACAACTGTCACTGTAGCATTTGACAAATAACCAGCCTGATCTAAATCCAAGAAAGTTACAGAAGTGAAGGTAATGATTTCTCTATGTGTAAACTCTCTCTGTGCATAGTGTCACAGAGTAGTAACTGAAGTAATGTAAAGAGGGGGAGAATCACAACCCTTTGTGAAATGTTTCAAGCAAACACTGAAGTATCAGGAATTTGCACTGACTTGAGAGTCATGTAAATAGTGTCAGCTTATAAAAACAAGGTGATTCCCTGGATAGGAGAATACCCGTACAGCGTCAAAGCTCCCATGCGTATGTAAACATTCTGTATAAATATTTGGTTGAAGGTTTCACTATAGAGAGGTTTTGCTGTCCCAGAGTGTGGGCGTTGTCTAGAAACCTGAGATCAGGAATGACATGATCTCATCTCCCATTACTTAGATAACTGCATTTGATGCATGCCTCAGGGAAATTGAAATGATCTTGGCAGAGGATAAAACAGAGGATTCAAATGTGCTCTTTAACTGATGATCTGGACTTTCAGAATGAAGTCCCATCTGATTTCAAATAGACTTCTAAATATTAGAGAGGAGTTGACAGAAATGAGGAACCACAGATACAGTTAGTGTCAAGTTATTTAAGTATGGTTTTAGGATGTTTTAGAGTGGATTCCCTTTGCTTGCAATTTAAAGGCTTCCACAGCTGAGGGTATAGGATTGTGTCATTTCACAAGAGTTACAAGCCACTGAAAAGAACACATACATCAGTTTGGATATTCTTTCTGGAGCATATCACATGCATTCTAGAGGCCAAAGGTAAGGCACAGCTCATAAAGCTGTAGAGCACATGATGTTCTTATCAAAGGGGATACATTTTGGAGACTACTTTCATTGCTTATGGTTTTCCAGAGAATAGAAGCATGTCTGTCTTATATAATGAAATGAGTCATACTTTTAGAGGATTGTCTAATCATCTTGATTTTGTTCTACAAGGTGAGACTGTCAAAGGAGCACATGGTGGCCTTTTGGACAGACGATATAAGACGTGTGCAGCCATTAACAGGCAGACAGCTGAATCTGGAACAGTGATTACGTTACAAAGAGTTTTTCTTCTAAGGTGTTTGATCCTCAGTATATCTTTCAGAACAAAGCACGAGCTTAGGATTTGTGATAAAGCTGTTGATGTTAGCAGTCACTCTAAGCGTTCTGGCTTCAGCATTCTGGCTTCTGAAGACAGTAGCCAATGCTGGCAACAATACAGGATCATCAGTTATAAAAAAAACAATTTAAGAAACTTGGGGCCAGCAACACATCTGGTTGAACCTGCAAAAAGATGTCTTGTCTTACTGCAAAATGTCATTTTGTTCCTATGATTGCTTTCAGAAGATGCTTTAGTCTTTCCCATTAGCTCCAAAAGGAACAGGGGATAGAATTCCACTCAGAGACTACCAGAATAAGTGTCTATTTAATCTAAGGTATTAAGAGTTGAAAAAAATGCTCCAAAAAGAAGTGATTGGAAATTCAAATTTGACTGTTTCAGGTTACTCAGAATATGGTAGGGCATACAAGAGCCACTCCTCTAGAAGAAATCTTGACTGAAAATAATGAAAGAATTAGTTAATATGCACTTATTAAGCTGGAAACCTGGAACATTAGTATTCACATTTCTGCTGGTAGCCTCTATAGTAATAGGAAAGAGAAGAGTAGTGTTTTCACACCCTTATCCATACTACATATCACTTCTATTAGGCTGACGGAAGGATGGTTATGACAACTGTATGTAAGTTCCAGAAGGGTTTTTGTAACTACTCATTCAAGAGAGCATTTAATAAGGCATCCCTGCTCCATCATCACACAGCAGCCTTTAGCAAGTAAGAGTATTAAAGGCATTATCAGAATGATGGACATTTAGTTTGCAGAACTTCAGACAGGACTGTAGTTTTCAGTAGCTATTACCACAAAATCCTCCTATTCATTCCTGCTGTTTCAGTAGTTCAAATACCATTACCAAAATTATGAAACAATGACAAAGATGAATAAGAGTATTACAAAATACAGTTACTTGTTCTCTTTTGGACAGCTATAAACATGGGGTTTGGGACAAAGTATACCAAAGACATTTTTCATAGAAAGGACCTGGAATGATTTTCTTCACAGATTATATTTCCTCCTCTACTGTGGGATTTACTCACTTGTGATTCTGGCAGCCACTACTAAATGAAGACTAAGTAACTCTTCCTCCTCAGCTAAATGCTTAATAACCAGAGGGCACATAAATGTTCTATATTGGCCACTATTTGTCAGGACTAGAGGATGTATCTTTTTGTATGCTGAAAATCACTGCAGATACACAATATAATGCAAACATATTGCTGACCCAAACATCCTGAATTAAATGTTTTAGAACAACTAAAGCTGTAGTGGATTGCAATTAAAATTTGAAGCGTAAATCTCTGCCACAGGTAGGCAGGAAACACTGACAGCAATTTCCCCCCCCTATCTCATCTCTACAAGCACATAGAAGTGAGGTGAGTTTCTACATATTTCATTTTCTACCACTGAGACAGGAAAAGTGATCGCCAAGTGACATTTGAAGCTGGGACCAAGTGAACTATGACTCAACCCTTCCTGATTTCACATTGAACTGATTTCCAATCAGCCTCTGAAGACTAGGCTACAGCAAATGCAGGAAGGAGCTATGGTTTGAGAGAATTAAATGTAGTCTGGTATTGATTTAAAGAGAGAAGGATGAAATGCAACTGCACGAAAATGCTGGGAGGAAAAGGTTGTTGGTTGTATGCTGGTTTTCATATTGACTGTAAGAAGCTAAGCATCTTAAGAGGTTTAAAAACAATGCCAAAAACTCAATAGCTGTTCTTCCCTGTGTATACCTCTATGGTATAGCTGATCTCTAGCTACAGTCATCTTCAGATTTGGTTGTACTCCCTTATCAAGCATGGACTATGATAACATTTGTAAGGGATATATCTAGTCTCTTAGTAGCTATAGTATGTAATGAGAGTCACTAGACTAAAAAAAAATAATAATTAAAGAATATTCTACAGGTGAGAAGTTCCAAAAGCTACAAAATGCCAGAATTAACACTGCTTGGGAAAAGTTGACCCTTCTCTTCACCCCATGTATTATCATAATGTCACAAATTTTAATTACAGGACCATATAATAATTTTTCCACAGCAGCCCCCTGCCTTGCTTGAAGTTCAAGACAAATACTGCTCAGAGAAAGAGGCAGCTCTTCAATAATTTTATCCTTAACATGCTATTACTGCCCCTGTTTTATTTACTGCACACCATCAAGTGCCTGCAGTGAATGCAGAATTGTTTATTTCCTCATGGTGTTTCTAGAGTGCTCATCACCACAGAATCTTCATGCCTTGTAAACATTAATAAATTCATCTTCACTATGAGATGAGAGTGTTATTATCTCCATTTTACAGGTGGGGAAATCAAGACAAAGAGACTTCCCAGAGGTCAAAAAGTTAATAGGTAGCACAGCCAGCACTGGAACAGAGAACTGCATGACTTCTAAGTGTCTGGTCTAAAGAGCTGAGTGCAGTGTCCCACTACTGGCACTTCCTAGGATGAACTCTCATGTAGTGCAGCTGTGTATACTCTGATCTTTTCTGTACCTGCCTTTGTGAACTCGAACCAATGTCAAGGATTTGAGGAATGCACAATTAATGGACTCCTGCCAATATTTTAGTTTAAATTACTTAGTCTTGTATAAAAATCTGGCAGAAACACGGATCAAACTAAGGTCTTTTAGGTACATTGTGAAATTTTGTCATCCAAGAGAACAATCTTTTTCTTCCTGAAACGCCATGGTTTTTTACTCTATGTAATTCCATTACTAAAGAAAATAATAATGAGAGAAAAATCCTCTGTAGAAACTCCCCCTGTGTTATCTTTACACAGCCACAACTCCTCTTCAGGACCTTGTTTTTGTGCATATTGAATAATGCAGAGAACTCGAGTACAAAGCAGTGTGTGATCATGTGGTTGAAGACTTTATCATAAAACATAAATGCAAGAGGAACAAATTAAGGTTGTGCAGAAAGCCATAAATCCAATATTGCTTCAGCTTCTGGTAATTGACTTTCTAACTCAGTTACTATTTTTTTAATAGTAGCTTTTAAGGTTGCTGGCCTTTTTTTAGAAGGAAAAAAATAAAGATGATTCAAATGTATGCAATAATGTGCAAGTCACACTTGCATACCAGGAGGGTTAAAACCTGACAGTTGAACTCCAGAACATGTGTTGAAGGACTACCTACATTGCTGAAAACACGACATAGGTGGTTCTCTAGGGAAGAGGAGATGGAAAGCCTTGGGCTATGGTCTACTGCTACTAGTACATCTCTTCGTCCCTCAGCCAGACAGGCTGTCTGTTTTCAGGGTTCACACTGTAGTACATTCTGTTGCTGCTGGGGTTTTAACACTGCTACAACCTTAGTCTTTTATTAGAATGAGAGCTGATGATATTTTGAATTTTTCTAGAAAATATAGTGATGAGTACCCGATGACATTTGAGTACTTCTCTCCGACAGTTCTAGTCAGAATTTAAATATCTGGTCACTATTTTGACAGCCTGCCATATAATTCCAATAGCACAGGTAACAGAAGGTAATGGACTATTTTCCCCTCCAAATGTATATTTTGTGAATGACACTTCAGTAGAAAAAAAGCACGGTACTTCTTTGGACATAGGATTTTAGTAATGCAGAATATTCAATCCCCCTTTCAAACAACACAAATGTTAAAAGCTGTTAAAATTTGAATAAAGCAGAATCAAATTCTATCATGAAAACTATTTTGGTCTGATAAGTATAGGGAACAGTAAGTATTACTACCTACCTAGTAGAAGCTGGTTTTGAAAGCAACTGATTCAGAGTCTGCTTAGAAGTGCTGCTTCCACTGTTTCCTTCAAAAAATTTAGTGCAATAGGCTATCATCAGGCTGGACTCCATGGCACACACACAATGGCAGCCAGCCATCATGGGGATTATCTAATATCACCTAGGGATCATTTAATTATTTCATACCACTCAGCTGAAGTGAACTACCCTTGCCATTCTGAGAGAGCAGTATTACAATGGGCCCAGAAAATACTTATAAAACCCAGGGACAAATTGTTTTCTGGAAAGTGTTCAGATTTTTTAGAAGTTCTAGTCTTTACAACCGTTTATCTAAAATCTATCTATCTAAATTCTATTCTCCAAGTGTAGATGAAGTCATCTTTCCCTTATTTTGGGTAGTACACTGAAATGAGTATGATTACCATTACATCATATCATATATAAAGTTGCAGCACCATTATTTCTCCTGTTTGCATAACAGTTAATGAAATTGGGAGTAGGAAGTACGCAGGAGGATGCAAACATCAAAGATCCTATTCTCACAGATTTGAGGGGAAGCACAGCCAGCTCATTAGTTAAAAAAACCCCCAAACACTTGGAGCAAATAGACATGTGGCTTCTACCCTGTTATTTAAAAGCAACAGTTTATAGCTTTAACATCCTTTTTCTTTTCCAGGTATGACATGCAGAGCTGCATTTGCAAGACAGATAACACGAACAAAGATAAAAATAGTGTCAGTGTCCATTTATGATCCTATAATTCTAAGATGTCAGCTAACAAAGAAATTGAATACAAAACATGTAGAAGTAAAAAAAAAAAAAGAAAAAAGGCCAAACCTACAGGCAAACTATGTAGCTTTATGCAAGCTGCATGACTGACACAAGCTATTTACCATTTTATCAGTGATTGAATAATAGAAGCAGGTGTTCCTACTGGTCTAGGTGGAATACTCTCACTAAACATTTTCTAAATCTATCGCTCTTGTATCAGTGATGCATTATGTTGCTGTATTTTCTAGGGCCTAAGTTATGAAATAAATTCACTACACACCAACTTAGAATCAACTAGCAATGCTTATATCTCAGGAACTGTAAGCTATTAATTCTTTATTTAGAAGAAAATTAATTCAGTTCCTCCAAAGAGATAGTGTATTTAACTTTTTATGTGTGGCACCTAGCACACTGTCTGTATATAAATCATGAACAGGAACAACAGTTTTAACAATAACTATTTTCTCATAGACTTCAAGAAGAAAAAGAAAAAGAAAAATGTGGAAGTAATAAAATAACTCAAAGCCATATATCTATATATTTTAAACCACTGCAGCTTTCACACACAATTTTGAATTCTCCTAAAACAATAAACTTATTTGGGAACACTAATAGTATACGCTTACTTTTTTTTTTAAATTAAAAAACCCTGTGGACATAATGTAAACATTTATCTAATACATGCTGAAATACTATTTATATCTATTTTTTTTGATGTGTTCATCACCAAGCAGCAAAGATGGTAGTAACAAATGTACATAAGCATATCTAGCTTCACAAAATTTCAAGTTTCTTTATATCTGCATTAATGCTGCTTTTAAGTGCAAAGATGATCTTGTTCTTTCACCCACCATCCCTTCCTATAAGAAAGGCTATTTCCTTCAAAAACTATAGCTCACAGCAAAGTACTTTATAAACTTACTTGCATTTTATTTCTCAATCTATAATTTAGTAACATACAGTTGTTTAAGAAAACAATGAACACAATAAAATATCTTTAAAAATATTTGTTACCATGTCTTGAAAACCTGTTTAGTTATTAGCAGTTCATCAACAAAGTGGTAGTTCTGTATATTGCTGTTTCTTTTACCTGTGAAATCACAGATATATACATACACTTTGGAAGCAATGGAAAAAGTGCATATTCATATATACTAAAATCAAATTAACCAGCTCTGATTTATTCAGTTTTCTGTATCTAGATATGAAAGCAATCCAATGGGACTCTTTACAGAAAAGGACAGGACAAATAAAGTAAAATTAGATCATAATGCAACAAAGAGTAAAGTTGAAAGTGGGGCAAAACTACACTCTCTCAGCTGAAGTTCAGATGATTTGGAACAGATTTGGAAATAATGGCTGACACAGATTTTTGTCAGATTCTGATGTCAATTTTTGTGGTGAAATTACTGTCTTCTTTTAGATAATCTCCAAGCTCAATCAACAAAAATATTTTCTTCAAAGTGAAGAACGGTATCTTTAAACTCATAATGCAAACTTTCCACTCCTAAAGTATACTCTGTCCATTTTTCATTGCTGTGGCCTGTATGTTCTGCTTAACAAATTTAATATGCTCTAGATTTTTTTCTCAACCCTTCAGTCATTGCTCATGGTACCTAATACTCCTGCTTATTTCCCTCTTCACTATATTTGTACTTAATTTTTTCCTACTGCTGATTATTGTCAGTGTATATAATATCAAAAATGCTATTTCCTTTTACCACTTCTTAGTCTTGTATGACACTGTTTGACACTAAAAACCACTACAGAGCAAGTCAGAATTAAAACCCAAGATTGTGACTAATAAAACGCTAGTAAGAACAGGGCACTACAGCTCTCTATATAGTGCCCAAATCTTCTTTGCCGTATGCAAGACCAATGAGCTACTGCTCTCTTTTCACAGATGAGGGTGTTGCAACACCTTTGATTTTGTTGGTGGCAATGGTGTTGCAAATTTTGAATAACTATGAAGACATTTGGTATATAGTGCATATATAAGTTATTGTATGGAAAACTTTCCAAAAATAAGGAGAGCTTTCTGACTAAGCAATTTTTAAAAAAGACATTTCTCTGTAGAAAATTCAAAGAAAACAAATAACCCCCTCACCTTTGTCTTTTTCTTAGGCAGAAAGATGAAAAACTGCACTCACCTTTCCTCTTAATCCTCTGTTGTGCACCTTTTAGGCTGTCTGACCACCTCTAGATTCAGCCTGATGGATTTTGTGCCAATATTTTCTACTGTCTTATTTAAAATTCCCTCTTCACATCCCCTTCTCTATCTGCAGGGAGTCCAGTGCTGCAGGAATACTGTTGCAGGACTGCAAAGGGGCTAGAAAGCAAGGGCTGGAATAGAAGGGTATGGAGAGACACACACACAGAGACGTGCTCTTGGTCCATGTGACTATTTTATCTGTTTTCCCATGAGTGAGTACTGGATGGAGGATGATAGCTCCTTTTAGTATTTACTGAGGTAGATGACCCCCTTCCAAATGCGTGACTAGTGTTTATGTGTGCTCTTTCTGGGAGGCTTTGCACACTTGAAGAATCTCAGCATAATACATCTTGCACTATAAAAATCTGTCTCTGCCAAGGGGAATGCAGGGCTTCTGGGTACCATCTGCACATAACAGTCAACCATGTTTTGAAGCAGAAGCACAACCTAATGCCCAGAAAAAAAAGGGAATGTTCCCTTTTCCTGAAAAGAATTTCCATCCTGAGATTGATAATTCTTACCCAGCAAAATACCGTTATGCGGAAGCTACTGTGTTTTCACTGTTTCCATGAGAAGTGTCTATGTGACCAGTTTTCTCAGGCAATATTATACATTAAAAAAAAAAAAACAACCAAAAAACAACCCTCCCAACAAATTCCAGCTGCAGCTTGACCAAGGAGATATGTACAGGGACCTGTGCACAGAACACCTCTATTTGTTTTTCAGTGGGATAGAGTGCAATTTAACCTGTGCTTTTACTAAAATATATAGAGAGTTAGCAAACACCTTTTTAATTCCTGGATCATTTTACTGTGCTACTTTCTGCTTTATAGTCCCTTGAAAATAGCTTAAAGTTTTATGAATGCTCAAAACAAATTTCTATTAGATTAAGTGAACCACCTGTTACAGATGTCTTTTTAATAACTCTCTTGGAATCTACTAGAGGTGACTCAATTAAATTAGTTTGAAATGTGTGGTTATTCTTGTCCAATAAAACACTTTATTGAGAGTCCTCTGTGTTCATAACCAACCTTGGTAGCAATACATTTCCAGTTGCAAGTCAAGACAGCACCAGCCCTTAATGCTCTAATAAACAAATGGTTTAACAATTGGGAGCTAATTGTCACAGTGGGACAGCCTGGGATGCTTCTAATCAGACCTGTATTGTCACAATTCATTTTCATATTGTAGCAAAATAACCTCAGGAGCCCTTTTGAATTAAAAGAAATTTCACTTTATACTCATAGATGCTCGGTCTATCCACTTTAAATCAGATTCAGTAATTTTAGACCAGCTTAATCTCCTCAAAATCAACAGCCAACATTTTCTTGCTATGTCTAGGAATGACACTTTAGCAATAAAATCCCATTTCCAAAAATGGATGGGATACATTCAGTGGCAAATTACTTGTAATATTTTACAGGTTTACTCAGCTACACATTTACTACAAATCTTACAAAATCAGCACTTATTTAAACCGCAGGTGTGTTTATAGACAAGCAGATATTGTAAATCATAGTCAGGATCCAACTGGTAAAATAAACTTACTTGCAAAGACATATCTCTTCTATCTAAATTCAGGGTACAACTGTGCTTCAGATTTTAAAAAAAAAACTATTTTTCATTCAGTCAGTCTCACCGTCTCCATTTTTTGCCTAATTTATTTTTAACTAATCCTATAATATTATTATCAAAGAAAACTACAGACATATTTAAACAAAGTTAAAAAGAAACCCTCCTATGTAAAAGCTCAATAAAAGATAACTAATTAAAGCAACACCTTCCAAGCTTCAGATAACCAAAGTTGCAAAAAAAGCCCTCAAGGCTTCTATTCTTCACAGTTGTCCAAATAACAAACCTTTTGCTTTTAAAAAGGCCTGGGACCACCATATTAAGGTTGTCAGGTGGTGGAAAGCCTTGTTAATGACATGTGAAAAACTTACAAAACTCACCTACGCCAGCTGAGCTGAAAGTATTTGGTCTCACTTACCTAGAGACTGACTTTCACTTGTCCTTTTTTAACAAATGAAGTAAGTCAGAAATTAAAATGGTCACATATTCACTGGCTTCTGTTCAGGGAAGAAATTATATGCTCACTCAAAACAAAATTGGAGTTGTTCCCTAATTGCTTTGCGGATGCAAGTGAGTCCCTCACAATTCATTCTGAATACAACATTTAGATAAGAAAATGTCTAAATTTTTTTTTCTGCACCAAGACTATTACAGAAAATCCTACTTCTTTGACCAGCCCTACTGAAATTTCACATTAAATTCCAGAGACAAAAAAAGCAATTCTGTCAACTACCTTTTCAGAGATAAAGTTTAGTTACTTCTCTTACTGTAACAAAGTGAGTTACACCCACCCCATTAGGAACACATACTTAAGAACTAGTTGGGGTATCCTAATTATAACTTTTTCTTGTAAAATAAAAATTACTAAATCCTAAAGCACTTATGTTTATTTGATGTTTCTTACTAGGACAAACATGTAAAACCTGAGTTATTAATTTCCCAAAGTTTGGCAATTATTATTCCCAGTAAATTTAAAATTATAAAACATGATTATATCAAAATATAACCTCAAAATGCTTTTACCCCCTTGTTCCATGAAAAACAAACAAACAAAAAAATCCACTCCAAATCTAACCCCAAATCTCAAAACAAACAGTATGACTTGTTATTATCCCAGAAGTTTCTAGGTAATGAAAAAAAGTAAATCTCATGATGACTGCCCTTTATGCACCTGATCTCTTGACCCAGGTTTCAAGGCAGTTGTTCGTTCGGCACTCTGTGCATTGCTGCCTGGGCTTTCCATATCTTAAATATTCTAGCTGGTGTTTTTCCTGCTAGTTCTTAAGAACAGAACTATTGTTAAATAAATAAAAAAAGGTGTCTCAAAGAGTAATAGAGGAAATGAAAAAATGAGATAGATGGAAAGTCAGGATACATCATTAAGTCAGGACATCATAAGGTTTAGAATCAATAAACAGAATTCAAACATTATTTGGACACCATTATGCAGTATGAAATGGAATTTTTTCTCAAGATGATTTGACACCTTGAAACAGAAACAGGAAGAGGCAATTTTATAAGATTTTAGTTCTGGTTTATGCTATTAAGTTTTGTTAAACATAATAAGTTTACTTCTGTTTCCTAGATTGTGTGGAGTAAACAATGACACTCAGCAGTCATGTTCTTAAGAAAAAATATATAGTATGCCCCTTTGGTGAAACAGTTTTTAAATTCTAATAGAATTTCAAGGTTATTATCTATTTCAGATCAACACTCGAGGTCAGAGTTCACAGCAGCCAGAATTTACAAACCTCCAATGGTTTTTGATTGACAGCAATCAGCATCTCTTCAGCATCACTGAGGGAACAAAGTACAGGTCAAGACAGCAGGCGATTTCATCTGTCATTTTTAATTATCTAAATTATATTCACAGACAAAACCTTTCCCATCCATCAGGGCATCGCATTACCATAGACAATGTTTGTTTAAAGAAGAGGCCATAAAATCAAACAATTATGAATGCAGACAAGCCTTGCTATTGACTGCATAAATAATCAAGTGAGATTTCCAAAAGTCTCTGCTAATGAATTGGTAGATTGCTGGCAGGAAGTGGCAAGTAATAATACAGACAACAATCTAATGTTCTTATTGACTTTTACTAAAGCTTAGCTACAGTAGCAAAGATCCAAAAATGACATCAAGTAAGGTTTCCATAGAATCCGTATTGATATCAGTACACTGCTAAAATACAAGTAGTTAACTCCTGACCTCATAGTAGGACCAGCAATCCCCTGTGAGAGAGCTGAAGCACTAACAGTACAATATATCATGCACTGAGCCAACAGCCTCAGGGCTCCAGCATTACTGCAAGGGCCTCTTCTTTTGCTGCATATAACGGTTTGATCCACAATAATTCAAGTGTAATCCAAAAATTAATTCCATTTGAGTCTGTTATATGAGCAAATAAACGCCCGCAAACTGAAATGTATGCATCTAATACTGTTATGAAAAATGTGGTGCGCTGAACACAGTCTGATGGAATGAACTCTCCTTTCTCATCCAGATGTCCCCAACAAGTTAACAAGTTCACAGTATAAAGGCCACAATCACAGGTGACATAAATTGCCATAAGTCTGTTGCTCCATTTACACTAGCTCATTAACTGTAATCATAGGTAACTAGCTGGCCCAAATTTTAATGACAGTATTAGTTTCATTAATCAGGAAAAGCTGACAAGGTGAAACTAGTAAGAATCTCTTTCGCTGATTCTACAACACTAACACGAGACCTCCTTGAGGGGAAAAAAAAATGTACAGAAGGTACAGAAAGATGATACATGAAATGTGCAGACTGTCTCTGTTCAGTGGGGCAAAGCTTGAGATGCCTTTTCTCCCACTAGGAAATAGAGGAGAAGGATTTCCTCTGGGTAAAGAGTAAAGGAATTAGATTTGACACCAGATCCACTGAGAAGACAATAGCCTGATAGGTGTACAATACAAAATAAGAGTGAAAGTTTTTTGCAAAGCCCTTGAGGATAGTTATTGAGACAGAGAGAGACTAGCAGAAACATTTCCCCTCATTAACACATGTAGACCTGATTGCTGTCAGCATGTAATTCTAGTTTCTTTTACCTGAAAACATATCACTAACTACAAGCCTCACACTTCTCACTCATATGATTTCTCTGGAACTGATTTGGCAAATAACATGGAGGAAAAACCAGTTCTGTACTTCCAAATCACAGTAGTTCTGCCTGCCAAACAAAAGAAGCCAATCTATGTCTGCAAAATCTTTCACTGCCAGCTGTGTTTCTGGGATTGTCCTTCACATCCGTTGTGTCTGAATGAGCACAAACTAGTTCACTGATGGTCTCATATTAGCTCAATCACATTTTTCAAATCTTTATTAGTTCTTAATAACCTTTCACAGATGTTAAAGAACTGGATTCATTTCAATGGGATTCCAAAAAGAAAGTTTTAAAAGGAAAAATGAGAAAAGTTCATGATCCAGAAAGAAAAGGACTATCATTATATTTGATCTTAGTTTACAGAAGAAAAAAAAAAAAAAAAAGGCATTGTCTAATTAGTTCCATATAACCCAATTCCTGGCCTAAAAATTTAGCGGAAAACTCTTTACTTCGCCTTCAACACCACCACCGCCCCCCTCTATCCCCCAACTTTAGTTATTCTCAAGGAGTACATCTGATTCTCACCAACTTGGTCATGAAGACTGCACAGATCTCACAGATTGTCCCTTTCTAACTGTAATTTCCCTCCTTGAATGCATAATTCATATAAAATGCAAGGCATCAAATTTTTACACAGCGTTGTGGAACTATTTCTAAAAACCCACTCAGAATTTCTGCTCAGTAGGTAACACAGTGTGCCTTGTTTTCTCACTGAGTAACCAGACAACAGACACAGTAAGAGCACAGTAATGGTTTACAGCTCCTAGAACTGGGCCTTTCAGTTTAAGTTCCATGACTTCAGGTTTTGAACCTCTGGAATGTCTGGTCAGTATTTGTTCTTATCATCTCACAAAGATGACTACGATACCCTAAATTTGTCTGATAATAATAATGCATCCATGTCAACAGAAGTCAGTCTAGATCTGCCAAACTAAATAAAAAATACAATTCAACTCTACAATGTTTTTTTTCTTTAGTTGGAATGAAAAGGTTAATTATCTCTCAGTTCAGATCTAGAGAACTTTACTGTAGCTGTATGTTTCAACAGGAGAGAGATGCACCTAATTCAGATTTATGTTCACAATTCCTGGTCATGGCAAGATCTGAATTTCTACATCAAACAGATGCAACCAATAACTGCACTGAAATTATTCTAACAACGGGTATTACTATATAAGACACCTTTAGCAATTACTGCTGAAAATGGTGTACTCGTTAAGCTGGTAAATGCTTTTTAAAAAACGAGTGGTGATTCTTCCAAATATGAACTTTGGTCTATGCATTTCACCAGGAAATTTTTGCCAATCTTTCATTTATTTTGCAAGTTTAATACTATGGTTTATTGAGATTTACACTTTCTTACCCATAGGAAGTACTTTTCCCACTAACAGCATTGTAAAAGAGGCTTAAAGTTTATATTCACTTTATCACCATATATTTTTACATTATATTAAGTCCTATGGATAAATATCTCAGGGATGTTAGAAAGACATCTCATTTCCCCTATTAAAAGGTATGTTTTTTAAAATCCTAATATATATGTGTGTGTATACATAAATTAAAAATGTTTTGTAAAGAATGGTTCTCTAAAGTATTAAGTTGTGTTTAATAATAGTCCATCTCTTACTAAAGTAATCATTTACAGCATGGACAGTCTGAATTAAAATAATCCATCAATGCATCATGGCTAGGTTGCAGGCAGTGACACAAAGAAGAATGTCATGGCAACAAACCAATGGAACTATATAAGTTTCATAGTGTTAACAGAAATAGTCTCATCTAGATGTCTTTTTCAGAGAGGAAGCTGGCACTATTTACAGAGAATCATTATTTCTAGAAATTATGTTGAGAAAGTACTTTAAAAAGGACAGGAGTCACTTTTGATTTGGAGACAATTCTGAAGAAGGATGGCAGTATTTGGTCCCAGACCTTAATCCTGAATCTCCACTAGAAGTAAATAACTATTAATGTAAAGTTCTTATAAGAGACCTTGACCTGACAGTCTAGGCAATATAGACACAATTGTTCTCAATGAATTAATTATATTCCTTCCCCCCTTGATACTAGCAGTCATGATATTTTTAGTAGATGAATTGTTTCCTGGGGAAAAGCTACAATACAAGACACTTTGGATTTCATTCTTTACCTAGCTGTCTTCTAAAAGATAAAGCTACATTCCAACAGAGGACATTAAAACAAGTGATTACTGACTTAAGAATTTATTTCAGGCTTTTTATAGGTTGGTAAACCAAGAAATATGTGGCCAGCTAAAGTTCTCTGAGAACAACTACAACATACCTTAGATATTTAAATGACCTCTTTCAATGGCACCATTATTCCAGCACTCTACATTGCAATATTCCAGACTTTAAATCACAGAGGCTAGGGAAAATTATTAAATTATTAAAACCCCAATTGTCCCAAAATAATTCCACTATCAAGGAAATTTTCTTTGCTAAAGCTATTTTCTAGATTTGCAAAGCTATCTAGAAAAAAACAGTATAAGTAAAAAGGTATCAGAAAGTTGTGAAACAGTTTCATTAGATACTGATATTGCTTCTTCATTAATTACAAAACAAAACAAAATCTCGTGATGACAATGGGCAGGTATTTTTAAAGTCAAATCAATCTAGAAGTGTACAGTTAGTGTAATTAGAAAATGTTCTATCTCAAATGGCTCAATGGTTACATAAGATGGTCACATGACCAGAAGTTAAAATACAACAACAACAAAGACTGCAAAATTTAAAAAAGGGTTAAACAGCAAATAACTCCTTGAAAGTCGAAATCAGAGTAATATATACTTGCACAAAATAAACCAAGGAAATGATCTTGAAATAAACAAATCTTAAAGAATTATTTTGTTATATTGACAGGGAACTATTAATAATTGTGTTCTTAAAAGAGGTACTTCATTTGAAGGAGGAAATCTTTCTACCTATAATTAAAGCTGATAGGCCGTTCTGCAAAAGCCTTGGCAATACCAGCATATATTCAGTCATTTTCCCTCTGCAGCTCATGGATTTCTCTCCTGGATACTATTTCTTCAATTACTCTTATCTTAATCTTTTTTGTTTTCTTTTACATGCACCTATTAAGAGAATCATTTAAGCATCTTTTAAGTTAATCATAAACACAGGTGTCATGTTAAACTGAAGCACAGAACACAATTCCAAAAATAAAGTTTATCATAACTGATTGGCTGGATGAACAGTATGAGCTCTCAGGAGTATCCTCTGAAGTCAGTCGATTAAGTGGTTCTAAAAAGGGTGAGGAGCCTCAGAACCGAACTACTTGCATTTTTGAGGTCCACACAGTGGATGACATTTCCTGCTACTTAACAAAGCATTAAAAGTCAGAGGAGTAAACTTCCACTTAGGCAGTGTCATAAATTTCAGAGGCAAAAGGTCTTAGGACCTTTGCTAGCTTAATCTTTTGTAACATTAAAGCTTGTAAACCACTCAAAGGTTGTGTTGAGAGACTCAATTTTTTTATATTTGAGAACTCTGGGGTTTTTAAGAAAATGTAGCACTTCTGAAATTTAAGCCTAACATTGAAATTAATTTTCATATATTCAGTCAGTTCCATAACCTGAAAAGGTCTGCCTCAAAATATGCTCTGAATTTCCTCCTTTTTACTCTTTTATGCAACAGAAAAAGCATTCTTTCTTTCAGAGTAAAATTTCAGTTTTATTCATGTGAACAACTTAAACAAAATCTATTAAACTTCCATTGTGGCTTTTGCAATTTTTTTTTATTATTTTTTTTTAAATTTTTAAAAATTTAAATTTTGATCTTGGTCTTTGTATCGTATTGTAAAAACAACAGCTATTTGTAGAAAATCTGTGCGTTCAGTGTTTCCCACACTACATTAATTTACTGTGCTAGGTGTTTTCATCTTTTATTTGGACAATATATAGAATACCATTAACTACATACTGTGGGTCCTGCAGCATAAAGTTTATGGAGGAGTTTGACTTCAGATGATTAGCTAAATATTTATCACATGTGACCTAAAGGTTTAGCTTTGCAGCAATACGTCACAGTACACAGGATTTAGGGAAAAATCAGAACATCAGAGTGAAATCAGAACACTGCCACATGTCTACTTCTTATTCCACTTCAGGATTTTTGTAGTGAGGAGGTCACACAGATGGATCACAAACCTACAATTTTGGTCATAAAGGAATGCTTGTACCTTTCTGCAGCCGTCTTCAATGCCTGCTGAATTCTACAGCCATATTTTTTTTCCTGTGGACAGGATGGCCAAATAGAAACCTCATGCCAGCTCTTTTAATCTACTATTAATACAGGCTGCATTATTGCTCACTACTACTTTCTTGTTAATATTCTTATTTTGAACAGTGACAACAAAGTTTCACATTTCGTATTAGTTTGAGCTCTTCTGATGTGCTAATATGTGGGGGACACTCAAAAAAATCTAGTTCTGGACAATTAGGTCTAATTTCTGTGCTTCTGATATAGTCATGAAAGAGAAAACTTACTCTAACAGGTAACTCACAACAAAACCTTTATTTCGTAGCTGTGAAATGCCTTCTATTTCTAGTTAACTTTTTGTGTGTCCCACACATCACATAGTTAAATGAAGTGTTTCTGCTAGAACAGATATAATTTGCCTATAATATGAAAGATCAGGAATTAATACAGTTTAATGAAACAACCAGCAAAAATAAGAATGCAGACCATTTTTAAAATATGTCAATACTTTCCAACAAGAGAGTTTCCTGGGGAGTTACCTCCATGGTTTTATTTACCTTTTTCCCCGTAATATAAAGCACTTCTTTCTTACATAATGCATAAAAGGTTTCATAAGAAATAATACACCTGCAACATCTCTAAAACTGAATGTCACAAATTACAACAGGACAGTGAAATAACTAATATTCAAAGTACTACATTTATTAACGACAAACTAAATTAAGTACAAAGAAAATATATTCTACAGAAAAAGTAAACTCTGCAGAGGACTATTTTGTTTATTTTTAATTTGGTTTTTTTTACCTCAAGAGAGGTTTATAAAGACATATCTTAACAGTGTCTTAGTGCGTTAATAAAAAAGGGAAATGCACTTTCTCTTCCTCTTATAGTCCTGATTTTTTTTTTTTAATTTTGAAACATTTCCCTTTTAAAACAAACCCAAAACTTCTCTTCCAACAATCAATATTAGCACTGGTTAAAATGAGAAACACACCTCATAAAGTCACACCTTTAAGAGAAATATTCTTCTTGTTTTTATTACCAACACTGTAAAATAAAAGTAGATACTTGCTAAAATGCAATGAAATCCCCAAAGTAGAAGCATATTAAGCCATATTAGTTTCAAATTACTAAAATTTTTATAGTACTAGCTTAATGAATTAATAATTATTGGCTACTTATTTTAAAGGACTACCACTTTTTATTTAAAGAACTATGAAGTACATACTTCACTGACTGTAATTCTTCCAGTCCTTTTCATAACAGAGGAGACTTCTACAGCCCTCTAGACTTAGATCATCAACTCCCAGTAATCCTTATACACCATATGAATTCCATATTAGAAAGACTTGACCATAAGTTTTCAAAATAAAAACATATAAGCAAAGCTGTGCAGGAGAGCTGATGAAAACATGGTGTGTCCCTGTTCACCATCCACACCTCTCTGTGACTATTCAAAATAAACTTTGGCATTTTTACCACTGAATGCTTACAGTGAATTTAATTTAAAAATCTAAGTCAGCAAAGAAATGAATGCTCCACTCAGGTATACAACTACCTATGAAGTAGATTACAGGCAACTAAAGAAGACGGTTCAAGTTTAACTTCCAAGCACTTTTACATCTTGATTCTGTAAAGGAGGCCAATGTGCTAAGTTTCTGAGTCCCAGAGTGTCCTTGATGCTTCTTGGTGTCAAGCGTTTATTCTTAGATAGTTACTTCTATTTCAAACTCTTTGAAAGACAACCATCCCGCTAGCTTAAACAAATGAAAATTAGTATTGTATAAGGAACTTTGCTGAAGGAGAAAATACTGGGAGAGAGGGGAGACTGAAGCCCTTATCTCTGTCACAGCATTTTCTCACTCTCTGAGGTTGCTCAGTGTGGCACAAATGGATTTAGCCTTCACAGAGTTTATGAAACTGGGACAGCATAAGACGAGAACTTCTCTATTAAAGCAAAGTTATTTCAGGGTTTCTGGAGATCAAGGCTGACTCAGGAACCTACACCTATTCTCTCAGGGGAATGAGCAGGTAAATATTAAGAAAGTATCTTCCCCACATGAGAAAAAAACCACTTGTAAGTTCCAGTCCTTTTTCTGTAGTTTTTTTTTTCCTTTGGCATTTAAAAATGCTCTCATTTCCTTGCCGTGCTGCTGTTTTTCACATGGGTGTATAAGCAGAAAGAGCCTTGTGCATCATAATCTTGACATGAATGGGAAGAGCCCTCATACAATCTCAGAGGACTTCTTCCGACCTAAATTGGCCTTTCAAATGTAACAGCACTGCTTCAGAAGACTTGGCTTATCCACTCAGTGACTGTGCTGGCTGGGATCTCTAACTCATTGGGAATACAGAATCTGCTCCAGGTTGGGAGCCAACTGCTGGTGTAACACTGACAGATGCAGGACCCATATGCCCAAGTCTGGGTAGGAAACCTGTATCATGGCATTTGCTGGTAAATTTGCTGATATTATGGCTTTGCTGATAAAGCCGATCATCTGAGGGCTATGGGTCAGCCTACTGCTGCCCTGTAGTCAATGCTGTGTGGATTAGTAAGTGGTGACACTCTGTATTAAGGAGTACTATCTGAGCATAGTTGTATCCCTTAATGCTTTCATATGCTACTACACATCTAATTCCAGTATTTCTACTGTTCCTGGTGATTCAGGCACAGATGATGAAATCTTGCAGGTGCAACAAATATGTAGAATGTGTAAATGTTCATTTCCTGTCTAGTGGATGCTGATACCCTCTCTTACTTTTTAATCCTAAACAATTTTTTACTGCTAGATATACTGTCAGGAACTGCAAGTGTAAGATTTGGATGACACCACAAAGACATTTTTATAAAGAGGGAAACTTATATCACTAAAATGCTCCTTAATGGTAAAAAAAAAAGTAAAAATTTTCCAATATATTATTGACACCTCCTTAGATATTTGCATGTATCACCCTTGGCAAGCACATTCTTGACACTAAAGAAAATAAAATGCCCTTTAACTAAAATACTGTGCTCTGATGTTGCTGCTGTTCTTCCTTAGTTGCTCTGAAAAAATATGTGTTTTTACCTCTTGACTTGAGAATGAAATGTATTGACCTTAGTACATGGGAAGAAAGCTTGATAATACCCATAAATTAAGAAATGTTAACCATTTCCTTAGTTAAGAAATGGGAAAGGCCACTTTCCATTTAAATCTGGAGTCTGCCAAAACCACAGTCTCTCCATGAGGGGCGTCACTGAACGTCATTCTAGAGCAAGGCTTAAGGGCGTACATGCTCCTAAATTCAGCAATAGAAGCTACAGTCACTTCCTGCCAAGCCTCCTACATGTAGATAATTCATACCCTCATCAGGAATAATCTATTTGGGAGTTGGGGAACCTTTTGTAGAATGAATGCCAAATGCTGCTAATTAGTCTTGGCAAACACTGGAAGTGTGGGGGGCAGTTCAAAGTCAGTAGTCTAAATGTGCAAGGACTAGACATGAAGCAACACCCTTCATCTCCCACAGCATGTGCCTGACCTTATGTGGACTACTGCATCCTAAAATGCAGATGTGTGGGGGCCTACAGTAGACACAAATAAGGATTCCTACAATGCCCTCAATGCAATGCTAGTGAAAAGGGCAGACCTTCCTACAGAAATGTGTAGTACCTTCTGCTGGCCACCTGACATACAGGTTGGATCTTTCACAGGCACAGCTTTAGGACCCTACAAGTAGGTGTTTAACTAAAATAATCTATCTTTGTGTACCAGCTGCAAAACATGAGAATGAATACCTACAAACAATTAGACACAAACTCAAAACTTTTATTTTCAGGATATTCAGCTTGGGTTCATAATAAACAAAGCCAAGTATTTTTTCTTGTTTTGATAGACTAATACAACGTCATATAATTGAAAATATGAACTGTTTCCTATCTTCTAATCTACATTCTGATAAATATTATTTATGTGTAGAATATCTAGTACTTTTTCTTCAAAGGGAGCATCATATTCTGTCTTTGATTTTGTTTGACTACATAATTTGTAAAGGATGAAAAACACTGCCTTGATCATTACTGTTTCAGACATGTAAATGCAAAAATTATTTGAGAGAGAATAAAAAGAGAGACACCAAGTTTAGCAGGACAGTCTTTCAAAACTACATTTTTTAAAGTCTCAAACCTTTTGTTCTCAGAGTTAAGAGGGGGCTTACTCTTCTTTCCAGAATTTCCTGCTGACCATATACTTTATAAAATTAAACACTGAAATTCTACACCACAACAGAAATACATTTGTGTGTAAAATTTTGGTTGCTTTGAATACTGAAACACCAAGACTAGACTTTCAATCTAAATCTTACCTGTAAGTGACCTTTTTTGAGATTGTACAGAGGAAATCTGAGTCTCTACTACGTGTCTGTTACATATTAGGCCTCCACTCAAATTTGGGTTTGTTTCATTAATTTTCAGTAAAACTAACACTTCTTTTCATAATTTGAAAGAAGAAGTATTTGCTGATAGCCTGAAGAAAGCTGACCAGTCCCATAGTGCCTCTCTTCAAAGCCTTTTACCTAATGTTATGTTCTGAAGAGCAAAAACCTAAGCGGCTTTATCAATGGGCTAGGAGACAACTGCTATAGCTGAGAAAGCAAAGAAGGTATACTCCATAATGATGACAGCTCTCTACTGTAGGCCTCCACTGAAATATGAGGAGGGCTTCTGAACTCTCGACACAGACACACACCCATCATAGATTTTTCTTTCTCCTTAAAGTGTGCATTAAAAGCAGATTATCCATCATCTCTGTACAAAAAATCCCCCAAAACTCAGGAATGAAATAGTAAACACTAAAATCTTTATGCTGAGGAGAAAGTATTATTGAATGGAAGAATGGAATAATAAATACTAAGTGCAAAGCATGCCAATGATACACACTTTAAACCACTAGCTGTAATACATAGAAAAGAATCTACAATGCATTAAATCAAATCTGAATTCAATGAGATACAATCAAAGAGGTATAGTCTAACAGGAATGTAAACTGGTATATATCTAAATAGTGATCTCCTTAAAATGGAAAAAAAAATGGAAAAAGGAAAAGAATTCATTGGCTAAGTGCTGTGCATAATTAATGAACAGAAGTCAGCACCAATTTGCATCTTATGTGACCTTATTAAATGCCTGTGTGTATGTGTGTGTCTGTGTCCAAATGTGATGCCATGTAATTACACGCAACTACTTCACTTGTGGAAATGTTATCATTTGTTTCCATAGTTCCTTTTCTATTTTCTGTACAGGTAGAAATTCTAATACAGTGACATTTTAGCAGCAACTAATAGAAACAAGCACTTTTAATCAACTTTCAAGATAATATACTTCAGAACAGAGAGCATGCCCTACAAGGCTAACTCATTCATTTCAACAATATTTGTATTCCTTTAAATGTTTTGAACTTAAAAGTCTGTAAAGATGCTTGCACTTTCCAAGTAAAATCCAGAAAAAACAGAACCGTGTCCAGGGCTCCAGCTTCTATAGCAGTGGGGAAGGTTGAACACACACATTCCACGTCAATATTTAATTTTTTACTTATTTAGGCCTCACAGTTGGAAAAAGGAAAAAAAAAAAAAAAAAAGAAAAAGTGACTAGCAAATACCTTATATGAAATAACTCAGTTAAAACCAGCCTTAAACAATAGCATTCATATGAATCTCAACTGTCCATTTAAGGGTGTTCAATATCACCCTTTGCCAGCTCCCGGGGAAAAAGAGGGCACATAGTGCTGCCTTTCACATCTATTGCAGAGGAGTACAAAGGATGTTTAAAGCCTATTTCTAGCGCTTTTTATTTTCATAAAGCCTGAAATGAGGAATATAGTAATCTTTGAAACTGTCATCAATGTTTTTATGAAAGTGAAGAAAAATATCAGTTAACTTGCCCAGCATGCCCATACTTTCCCGCATTTTTATATATTTATATAAAATCAACACTCTTTTCCTTTCTTGATGGAAAAAAAAAGAAGAAATGAAACAAGATATTCTGAAGCCAGGACACTTACTGTCTTCACCTATACCTTTACAAGCACCATAGAAGGTATAATTCTTTCTGGTGAACCCACATATTAGTTTATCCTGCCTATACTTTTCAAGCCACCTTACTTCAGAGAAAAATAGGGCAAAACCCCAAATCATAGCTGAATGCAGACTCCAATAGAGTTTTGTTGATGTATCCGAAGAAGAAAAAAATCCTCTTTCAGCCTCTATAGGTTGCAGAAACTCCTCCATTTCTTTTAATGACCTATTCCCTCTGTCTGATTCAATACAGCCCACTGGCTATGGAAATGACAACACTCAGCAGGTGACAACAAAACGGTCAACAAACAGTGCTGAGATATGTCATTTTCTTCAAATACTTTCTCAGGAATTAAATGACACACTACTGTATGCTGTGTTCTCCTCAGATCAAATATTTCTTTATTAAATGAAACTGCACACTTTTATATATAGTTGCCATATAAAATGCAGGTTTAAGTGTACTGTTCCAAGCTCAAATTGCAAAACAATTTGCTATTTTCCACACATCCCCCAGTCTTCTTTTAGTATATAACCCCTTGGGCAGCAACTGCTCAGATGCTGTACCTCTGCCATAACTCCAGATTGAAAATCCTGCCCTTATGGAGTCAATCTGATGCATTTACTGTGACTGGGACAAATTGGAGTATGCAAATTAGCACCTTTTGAGTCTCCTGAACCCAGGAAATTCTCCTGCTACGTGTTCCAGTTAATGGACCTGAGATGTCCCTTGTAACAGCGCTGTCTGCACAACTCCTTTAACCTTTTCAGATTCTGATCTAGCCTTTGTTCCTAGCCCTTTTTAGAATCGTGCAATGTATCCAGTTAACCTCTGTTATAATTTAAACCAGTGTAACACCAGAGCCATATCATAGCATTCAGTGGCATTTACATGTGTTTAAAGTGCAAAAGAGCATCCAACAGTGAATAGAGGCCCACAACATTAAAATTTCTGAGAGTTTTCCCTGCCTACTTTCAGCTTCAAATACTTGTCATTACTCTGAATCACTTACACTAGTATAAAATGCATAATTAGACTCCTAAACTTCTAAATAAATTAACATCAGGTGTAAGAGTTTATCCTTTTATTATAAGAGGATGATCATCTGAGAAGACTATCAATCTACAAAGTACGAAGAGCGACTACAGAGCTGAAGAGCGACTGCTGATCAATCCTGATCAGATTCCTATGTATATTTTACACTAGCTGCAGAAAGATGAAATAGGATCTATCCTCAAATCATAAAGGGAAAACTGCTACAATAGGCCTTGTCCCTGGAAAGATACACTGCAAAGCAAGATACCGATCTTTTCTTACCAGAGTTCTTGCTCTATTCACAATGCGTCAGGATTTACACGGATTTTTCTCACTATAATATCTGTTTGGGTGCAGTGTTTGAGCTGTTAATAAGCAGATATTTCGTGTTACCCCAAATTACTCCTTCCAAGTTGTGTGACTGTCTTTTTCTCAACATAACATTTAGTATGCTCATTGTTTCTAATTTATTTTACTTCTTTTTTTCCCCCAGATTTCTTTCCTAATTTAATGTTCTTAAAATAATCCAGATTATTTTCTTTGATCCTACCCACTTAGAATTGTATCTTTTTTAGAAAGCTGTAATTTCCTCTCTGTATATATTATCTCTTACACCATAAATCCATCACTGTTCAGTTTATACATCATTACACCATCCCGTTCACTTATATCACTGTTTCTGAATGATTAATTTGAATTTTATATAATCGTCAGCTTTTCTAGAGACAACATGGTTGCATAATAAATCCTTTTGATTTTGGATAGACATGTAGGTTAAATAAGTGCCTTCTTTCCTCCCTTCTTGTGTTCAATTTCTGGACTGCATTTTGTTGAAAGCAATTGGTGTCCCCTTTGGTTTTGTACCCAAACTCTCTGGATGTTGCTTAATGTCATAAAAATAAGCTCTACATGACCATGAGAAGGTTCAGATTCAAATTTTAAGTATACAAAGTAGATTAGATGTGTGCCTTTAGAAATCATGCCCTCATAGAGGTTTTATATGATCTCCAAGCATTCAGTTCTGACTTGTTATGTACTTGTTCTGTCTCATTGCATTATGCACAGCTCTTCACCACCAAGAGAAAGTTTAGGATCGCTTTGCTGCGTGGTTTGATCTCTAGCAGTTATTTCCTCTTAATTCATCGTTTCATTTACACTTTATTTTTGTCTACTAATGCATAACTTAACCTCTACCTCATCCCAAAAATCTTTGCTTTCAGACAGCACAGATCTATAGTCTCCAACATGTCCTAAGTTTTGTCAGTCTTTTCACATTTTTTTCTTTTTGTCTGCCTTTGACACATGCTAACAGATGTCAGTTAGTAGTCTACCCCTTTAACCCAATGCAGACAAGAAGCCAAACAGTCTTCTTCATGCTCAGAAAGTGTACCACTGACACCATCATTAGCAATTGCCCTTCACAAATCTCCAAGCCAGTAGAAGTCTTTTCTCCTGACATCTTTTTCAGCCTGGAAAAATCCTCCATCAGCACTACCATCTGCTGCTTCCTCACCTTTAGTCTTGTGTCACTATTTCTGTGTTGACTAGTGTTATACAGAGATAACCTCATTATGTAATACTCAGAATGACTGAAAATAGCAAATGAGAAGATAAATCTTCTCCCTAATATTTTATAACACTCCAACACTTTCCTGTCTCTTTTCCCACTTTTTAAATTTTCTTGTCAGATGGGACTCCCTATCATAATTTAAATATTGGAAGAAATGATATTTCCACTCAACTTTAGCCTAGCCAGACTCTAAACTTAATGTCAACTTGTACTTGTTCTATTACCACGTATATCTAATTAAAACACTACAAAATTTTTCACAATATTTATGGGGGATGACAAATTTTAGAACTACATATTTTCTTGTTCAATTATGATTATTTATTCTGTTTCCTTGATTTTAATATCTAAGGTACAGTGTGTTTATAGGGCAAAGTATTAGTACTTGTTTTCACTACAGGAGAAACTTTTGTTTCTCCATGACACTGTTAATTTTGTACAACTCTCGTACCTTCATCCACAATCCTTCATTATTACACAAATGTAAATAACTTGCTCTGTTCACTGATTGCTAGTATGCCTTAATGAAACAGATTGTGCTCAATCTACACTGGTTGCATGCTTAACATGCAATTGACAATGTATGGAGAACCCACATGTCCTGCAGCAAGATGTTTTTTGAAAAAATGAATAGTGTCATTGCCTTATTATATTCTAGCCTAGTTACTATAGGGTAAATAGCAAAATCTTCCAAATATGACTAAATAATGTAGTGAAACAATACAGTGAATTATTTCTGCTTTTTCTTGCAAAGCTTGATAGAGCACTGTTGTTCTATAAACTGTGTCAACAGTTGTACAAAAAAAAATAACAGAAAAGGAGGACAAGACCCATTTGGACAACAGAGAAAAAAATCTGATATGAAAGTTTCCTTCAAATTTAGCATTTGTTTCTACATCGTCTGTATTTGATAACACTAATTCATAAACTGGATTATAAAACTGCATTAACTTGAGGAGAATGTGAAAACATTTTCCCAATAGCAACTTCCAATTTTTTCTGGTTGAAGACGTGGAAAAGCCTTTTATTTTGTAACTACTGAGATATTAACAGTCTTAGTTATCATTCAGTTGATCACTCATGTGACCATGATGCAAATCTTTATTTGCAGCAATTATTCAGATCAAAAAGTAGAATGGGATGAGGTCCTTGAACACAAGTGCGGCCAGAGCCTTATGTTAGTTTAGGGGTGCAGGTGGATGGGGTACAAGCTACCGCAAACAGATAACTGTTAGAGTGCTCACTTGGAGTGAAGAGACTGTTATTAACTTTCCACTTTCCTGAGAAACTTAATCTTATCTGATATGTTCCAAAAAACAACACAGTGACCCAGATAGAGCCCTAATCTACTCTATATGGTACTGGCATCACCTGGAACTATTCACTGTAAGACACTGATGTCACATTTATTCTACATATTTACCTCACAATTAATAAGGTGTTCTTCCTCTCTGAAGAACAGCAGGATAATAAGTTGACATACAGTATATATTTGTACAGTTTCTTGTTGGTCTTATTATACAGTGTTGGATATATTAATAAAAGTAATTTAAAAAAGAATATGAAACTATTAGAATGAGGGATATTGTTCCATTGTTTCCAATGCTAGCAACTCATCAGGCTTCTTACATCCATAGGATGTGGGTGGTTTGTTTATTTGCTGACTTTAAATACAGAAAAGTTAAAATGGATCTAATAACCTGTGGCTTCTCTGGAGGATGGAAGTAAAAAGGCAACTAAATCTCCATAAGGTTCCATCCACAAGCTAAGGCTTCCAGTGGAGTGAAAAGGATGTGAAATATGTTTACAAAATATAAGACTGCCTTTCATGAACAGAAAGCCTGGGACCACTGATGGAGTAAAGCCAAATTGCAGCATCTGAGCTTGTGTAGCTTCCAAGTAGTTCAAATTCAAATTTTGCTGCCATTCTAGGTTGACATTATATGATCAAGTCTGTGGTGATAGAGAGTCTTCTAGGAAGTAAAACAAGGGTTTACAGGCCTTGTGCATATTACAGATGAATTTGTTGGATCATCTTGGTCACAACTGGACATTCACTACAAGTATCCTCTCTGAATTGTGAACCACTTTGCTTGAATGAAGGTTTGTACCTTGTGACTCTTGACTCAATGAAGAATACAATGTATAGGGTCAGATATTTTCTACTGAGGTTGTCTTTCCTTTAATCTTAGTAGAAACCTGATTATTTCTCTCATTGAATCTGATACTGCAATTACAAAGACCTTTGTTTACCACAAAATACTTTCTTAATGGGAAAGAAAGGTATAACACAAAGTAAAAGGGAAATGCAAGTCTCATAAAATCTCCAAGATAACATTCAACAAGACTTAGGAAAAGTTTCTAGAAAGGTAGGTGAGCATCTTTATGGAACAGATGGAGAATTCAGTAATTGTCAACCACTTGTAAATCATGAGTGACAAGAGATCTTGCTGTGGAACTGAATGAGATCAGTGGTTGGCTTTTTTTCTCTGTCTTGTTCAGTAGTACGATTCTATCAGATCTATCAGAATTATGTACAGAAACTTCAGGGACATGGCAGAAATTAACTAAGATCTTCCATTTAGTTTGATTTTGGATTTGGTTTTGGTTTGTTTGTTTCTTTGGATTTGTGTTTTTTGAAACTCATAGTGCAAATCTACATCATAACGGTTATTCCTGCCAGGGCTCATGACTGAAAAAGCCTACCAAAAAAAAAAAAAAACAAAAGTTGCACTGACACTTCAGTATCTCTCCATTTTAAGGATTTCTTCACACAAAATGAGGTAGAAGTAGGACAGTATAAACAATTTAAGATAACTAGTGTCTAAGTTACTGTGTATGGTAATGTAATGCTATATGAAAGTATTACAGTTTCTTAATAGTTGAATAGGCACTGCTGAAGCAAAGAATGCAATTATGAAAGTTATCACTCTTGTATGTAGAAATACAAAATGTTCATATAGACACTTCTATTATTGTTACTAACACCATATTTCTACCCTAGTCTTACTCCAAAACTCTTCCATTGTGATTGATTCCAAGTATTTAGTCTTTAAGAAGGAAATGGTATTTTTAAAGGAAGAAAAACGTATTTTTAGAAAATATAAAATTTTATTTCAAAATACTGTACATTTTACTTTTAATTGTTTTACTGTTCAAATTGTAAGGTGTGTTGTTTTTTGTTCAAGAATTTTAAAAGCAACTAATTTAAATATGCAAAATTATCTTGAGTTGTTCATACGTGAACTTAAAAGCCATGCAACACAGGAAAATTAAGTAATTATGCCTCCAAGTTATTTACTGCAATTAAGCTCATTTATCATATGCAAATTAGTGCAAACTGGTCTCATTAGTTACTAAATTACTCAATATGAGCTGAACAATGTAGCACTCCAGTTTGTAATGAAAAATCCCTGTAGAGGCAAGCAGTATCAATTAAGCTAATTTGCATATGCAAATATATTCACTAACTTTCCCTTTTCTCTATATTTAGTTCTACATTTCCTGATTATTCCTGATTATATGAAGAATATGGGGTTAGTGACCCTTTTCCACACCTTCTTGATACTAATGAAGTTACAGAAAAAATTCTGGGGCCCTGAAAAAACTGATGAAAATCTTGCTAATTTTTACAACCAGTTTCAGCCGAATTTTTAATAGTAGGTAACAGAAGTAATTTTCCTTACTGGATTTATTTGATAAACAGATATCTATATCTATCTATTTATATTTATATAGATATATGTAAAACTGGAAATGTCTGCATTATGACACCACTATATATATAGAAGAAAAAGAATGTAGAAGATAACAAAAGCAAGGCAAACAATTTGGCAAATCAAAATTCTTGTCAAAAATTAATTAACATATTGCCATTTTCCATTTTTCTCCTTCATTACATGCCATTCAACTATTCATAATTCAGGTCATTTTACTTGGAAAACACTTAAAAGACATTGCACTGGCATTACGTATCTGACACAATAGCATCTGGACAAACATGTTTTGTGGTGCCTTTTCTTCCACAAGCACACAATGGATAGTTTCTTTGGCTTCAAACCTACCATGAGAATCTCTTCAGCATGATATACAGGAATCACCTGTGGCTGGGAGATTTTTTTGACATAGAATCATAAAATCTTAAAATGGTTTGAGTTGGAAGGGACCTTAAAGATCATCTGGTTCCAAACTCATTGCCATGGGCGGGGAACCTTCCACTAAACCAGGTTGCTCAAAGCCCCATCCAACTTGGCCTTGAACACTCCCGGGGATGGGGCATTCACAACCTCTCTGGGCAACCTGTTCCAGTGTCTCACCAGCCACATAATGAGGGTGTGCTTAAGTGTTGCATTGCATAGGGAAGCAAAGTACAAGCTCTGTGTATACCTAGATTAGTACAAGCTCTGTGTATATCTAGATTAATACAAATGACAAATGCAAAGGTGCATCCAGACTTATGCACATGAAGTCCTTTAGAAGTTTTAAATTCCCTTTTATCAGGATTTTTACTCAATTTTTCATCTCTGCATTTATGTAAAGGTAAAAGTGTGTGGATGTTTTTGGAGGTGGTAAAGTCTACCATCAACTGAACAGAACTGTGTGATCACTGGACACAAATGCTATGTCATATCAAAATAAATAATTTTACAATTTTTTTCTGACAGGCAGAACTTAAATTTTCTATTTTCTCCACTTCTTAACTGTATATGGTAGAATACCTTTAGTAGTTCTATCAATAATCAATTAAAGTTATTTTATCAAACAGTATTTGTATGTATGATTCCTTAATAATAATAATAATAATAATAA